>CAJQUW010000977.1:0-280145 GCA_907163375.1 Prostheceraeus crozeri
AACAACTTCTGGCTTTTGCTTCATAGCTAAAATATAATTTCTAATTTTTCACTTTTTGCCTAGCTCCTCATAGAAAATACCCACGAGCCGCCACTGATTGTAATACTCTTCTTTCTTCTGTATTGCTGTCATAATAAGTCAAATTCGTGTGCATTTCTCCAATGGTGCAAAAATTCGCATCACATGTGGTGCTGGGTTTCGTGTCAAGTTCATTTTATGAAATCGAAAGTGTATATCACATTGGGGATTTCATAAATAACTGAGTTACCCTGTAAGTATTACTTATAGTCTACTCTATGCCTGTGTCAAATTGATGACAAATTTTACCATTTGGCGACAGGCGCATGCATCGTTGTATTATTTTTAATTGCACACGGATTGAAAATGAAATAAAATTTCCGGCTCCTCATATGATCCAATAATGTTGAACTTCCATGTAAAAACTGCTAAATTTTTCAATAGAATTATTTTCACCAGAAAGTGTATGTTCGAAGAGACTGTAATTCTACCGAGTTAACGAATCACAAAACATGATGCAAAATACAAAACTAAAAACTATGACTTCAATCAACCCGGTGAAAAAAAATTGTCGGTGAACTGTCGGTCCATTGTCGGGAAGCCGACTCGGCTTAATGACGGCAAAGGTCCTAATTCCCCGACTATCTGCCGACGAATCGGTGAGCCGACAATTCCCCGACTGTTTCGCCGACACACTACCGACAATTCCCCGACAGCCATCTCCGACATTCCCCGACAGCTGCCGGCCGACAATTCCCCATCCCCGACAGCACAGCCCGCCGACATCTAATTAGATGTTTTCACATTCATTTGATGAAATTACAGTTATAGCCTACTTGACGTTGTAGCAAATATGAAGACATTTGCTGTTGATAGTGATAGAAAAGTGTGATCAAAGTTCATCCTGCTACGAAATGCACCCAAAGGATTAACAGCAGAAAAACTCATGCTGCTAAAACCAAAACATTCGAGGCAAGAATTGCCCTACAATAATTTATACATTATAAAAAATGCTGCTGATCGGTGTCATCCTGCTACGAAATGTTTCCAAGATAACAGCATAAAACTCATGCTGCTAAAACCAAAATTTCGGAGCATGGACAAATAATCGCACAAGAAAATATTTTTAAGCGGACTCACCCAAAAGTAAAATGTCGGCCTACAGAACAGTGGTAATCTGCTTCTCAGCCAATCGGTTGTGCTGGCTTGGTAGTGTCCCGGTCTCCATAGAAGTATCATTTAAGAGACACAACGACATTGACTAAAATGCGCAGTAAGAATGCGAGCTGCAAAAAATATTGAATATTATTGTCACTCATACCAAGAAGTTATAGAACTTACTAACCTATATAAAATAAATAGAACAAACCATGACCATATACCCTAAAAAAAAGCAAACGCAATGAGCTTTATTCACTTCAATGTAATTGTGCTGCATAAATCAATACATAAACCTTAATTACCCGAAACCCGACCTGCTATTATTTCCAGGCAAAAAATAATAAAACGACAGGAATCACTATAAGTATTACATGAGCACTAGACAAGTTCCGATGAAAAATGTGTCATAAAACAAATGACGAAATTCAGGATGATTACGAAGGAGATACCCACCGAGAACAGAAACGTTTTAGTAACGTTATTACAAGGTTAGCCAATAACGTTATTTTACTTTACTCTAACTCTCTAGTAACGGTTATTTGTCGACAACCTATGTAAGTTATTGATCGTTATAGTAACGAAATCATACTAACGTTATAGTGACCCGGCATAGTAACCTTGCTCCAACTGTCAATTAACAATAAGGTTATTTGCTAGTAAGCTTTTAATCGTTGTAGTAACGTTCTCATCCTGACGTTATAGTGACCCGGTAAAATAACTTTGCTCCAACTTTGTCAAGGTTATTTGTCGACAACCTATGTGATTTTTTTACTGTTATGGCAACGTTATCATCCTAACGTTGCGGTAACCGCAGGTTGTGGAACTAATTTGTAACGTTATATCGAGGATATGCTGTACTACTTTTAACGCTCATATAGTGAGCATTTACTGACACCATCATGTCAGCAAATGCTCACTATATGAGTGTTAAAAGGTGTACAGCATATCCTCGATACAACGTTACAAATTAGCTACATAACCTGCAACACTACAAGACTTACTCTGTAACACTATCACATCTACAATCCTTCGAGTAGCTACATAAAATGAAAATTCCACCGTATTAAAAAAACAGATATATAAAAATAGACCAAATCAATGGAAATTCAACTTACAAACACGAGGTAAAATACCTAACATATCATTGTGCATGACAAATAAAAACAAATCAGACAGCTCTAATCACCACTAAAGAATCGTCATTTTACCTTGAATCAGTAGCTCAGTAAATTACATAAAAAGTCAAATCCAGATATCTGACGAAATGATGTAGATATAAACAGAGTCTCAATATGCAGAACGCATCGTGTTATCTGAAAATCACAAAGAAGGATGCTAGTATCGCCACTGTCACTTTTTTTTTACGGATTTTACGTCACTTTTTACCCCTACTGGGGCCTTGGACGGTGCTGACTGAAGTCAGACTTTGTTTGGAGCGTTCTGGTGCTTTGTAGTCCGGATGCCCTTCCTGCCGACTTCCAGTGACACTTTCCGGGTTCGACCTCTGGACCATGAGATCACTAGTCCAAGTACGCAACCACTGTGCCACGGACACCACATTGATATAATTACTTATATCAGTAAATTATCTAACAAGTCAAATAGAGATAAGAGCAGATGAAATAATACACATAAAAACAACTTAATCTCAATTAGCAGAACTAATCGTCTCATTTCACAGTTGTAATTCATCACTAACAATTGTAGTGTCGTCACTTTCCCCTGAATCACTGACAAAACTGTCTGATAATTTTTCCAGAGCCTGAATCAGTTAGCATGCTTTTAGAAAGTCGGAGATAGCTAACATCACTGCTTTCTAATTTCACAGTTATAATTCATCACTAACAACTACAGTGTCGTCACTTTCCACTGAATCACTGACAAAGCTGTCTGATAATTTTTCTCGATATTGCCTTGAATCAGTTCGGTTGTAGCATGCTTTTAGAACGTCGGAGATAGCTGACATCACTGCTTTCTGCTCCGCATGTTGACTTTCACAGACTGATAATATGACAGCCTTGTACAAAAATGAGTATTTATCTGCGAAGCTTTTCTTCTTGCTTCCACACATACCTTGTCCAGAGTAAAATTGCCAAATGTATGCAGGAGCCATGAGAAAAATGCAATTTCTAACCGCCTTTGTCAACGACTGGTTTTTCTTCGTTTGAGATGTGAGAGAGTTTACAAGAGCATTTCGACGAATCAAGCCATTTTCCGTCTGATTTGAAAGCATATCATTCTTGTACGTAAGCTGTAATGAAAACAATGCATTTTAGTATGGGTTCGATACTAATTAACCTTGATACACCAAAAAGGGTCATAAATACAATTTAACCTTGTCGGTTTGAATAAATCGTGTTACCTATTTACTAGAGCTGGCCGAATACCAGAAAAATGAAACTCGAGTATTCGTTGGCACAGAACTCGAGTTTTTCAAACTTACAAACGCGTGTGATATTGAGCAAAGTATAACTAAGCAGTCGTATTATTCGCAGGGATGTGAATTTTCCGGAAAATTTTGATTCAAAAGTTTCCGGAAAATTTTGAAAGATTGATATTATTATTCAAGAAAAAATATATACGCAAGAAATAATGATCTTTTATTGCGACTTCAGAGACGAGTCTACGTAGACCTTCTTGCAGGAGATGAAGAGATGAAAAAGCCCATCCAAAATCGTTTGCCGGAGGCCTACTTAACTCTTCTTTGATGGAGGACCAGAGTCATTCTCTTCATCGTCATTGGTCTCTATTGTTTCTTCTTCTGCCTTAAGTATCCTTCCACTTAGGTTATCAATGCGATCAT
Organism: Prostheceraeus crozeri; assembly: GCA_907163375.1. Classification (NCBI taxonomy): domain Eukaryota; kingdom Metazoa; phylum Platyhelminthes; order Polycladida; family Euryleptidae; genus Prostheceraeus; species Prostheceraeus crozeri. The sequence goes on from CAJQUW010000977.1 coordinate 3,983, forward strand.
CTTTTGAGTATACGAATTGTAAGATTTCGATACGTCATGAATATGGAATTCAAGCGAATTATGTAGCATATTGCAGCCATAATCTATATTTAGATCATTGACATACACTGGAATAAAATCGGCCTATCATGTCATTTTGAAGTCAACGATCATTCGTATGAAGAAATAGATGCTTCATTTAGTATGTTTATCGTGTTTCAAGTAATATATTTAAAAAAGTTTCGGAAAATTTTGAAAATGGAAAATTTTGGAAAATTTTCTGAAAAATTTTCCGTTTGCATCCCTGATTATTCGTCGCTTTGGGTTAATTGGTCTCCACCATTCATCACAATAATTGTGAGTCTGATTTCCACACCCTGGTCATGTGTGGAGCTGAATCACAGAAGGGCCGACATTCGTCAGAAAACCACAGCGCTTTCCCTGAAATCGGATTGATTTTAGGGACAATGTTATTCGCATCGCGTCGGCGTTTTCCATGCGCTTGTGCGAGCTGAAGAGAGGTTCTTCAAAAACGATGTCCGCTTCGAAAGCATCCGTCCATTTTCAATAACTAACAGGATTGCATTGAATCAATTGTCGATGATATTATATGCAAGCAAAAGAGGCCATTGGTCTTGCTTCGACAAATGAAATTATTCAGCGTTTTGATCCATTCGGTCGAGCCCCTTCCCCCTAAAATATATTCTAAAAATAGTGAAAGCTTGATTTTATGTCTACACAAGAATAAGAGGAGTTCAATTGTACGAGCTACTACGTGTTTGTTATTTGGATGAGGTACACTTTCAGTTCGAGAGCCAGCGAAATTTTATGTCCGTATTCTCGCATATGGAAGTAACATTGCAGACTTGTAGATTTTCACCCTACATTCACTAAGCGTCACATCTTGAATTCCAAAGCCAGGCATTTTCACCTACACAGAAGGTCATCTCAGCAGAAGAGATGAGAGTCCGATGAAATCCATTAAATCAGAAATTAGTTTTCCTCTGAATGCTGATCCGCACGTAAAATCGGGCAGTAAACCGTGATCATCGAAACAATCGAGTCTGCTGGTGTGAATTTTATGGTGATCCTCTGCAAAAGTCAAAATTTCTATAAATTAGTATTTTAAATTTTTATTCTTATGGGTGGCTCCGATAACCTTCCTGTACAGGCGAAGATGTTGGCGCTGGAACTACAACGTTACTTACATATGCGCCTATATAATCCTCCACATATTATCTTCTTTCATGGAACTTAGACTATACACCTATCTGAAATGTGAGTGTTACAGATGCAAACAAAATCCTTAATTCAACCCCTTTCAAGGTTTATTTTTATCTAAGTGAGTGTGAATCAAAAACTCATTAATGAGATAACAGGGTCAAGAAAACGAAATTGGCTGACCTGCAGATGGCATAAGTCGGGTGAATGTGACAAAAATTATACATGGGGGACATTGAAGTAAAAAAACGCATTCCAATGGACAACATGGATACGTAAACATAATGTTGACACACAACCTAAATAGCATACCAAAGCAGTTATGCATCATTTGTTGAAGATATGTAAGTAATAGAATGCCGATCCATTACTTATCAGTCAGATGGAAAAAGTGAGATCGTATTTTGAAGGACTCAAACTCACCTCATGTTCAGCATATATAGGGAATCCCAGGTCACTCAAAGTCTTAGGTCCACTTGTTTGTCGACGAATTTCTGGATTCGAACTTGCCATGCGCCGAATGGATAATGTGATAGGATTTCCAGATGAATCCGTTTCATCTTCGAGCAGTTCCAATCCTACCCGTTTCTTCCGATCCAAGTTCTCTAGCAAGTTCACGACTTTCGTGAGCATCTGATGCAAGACATCAAGCTTTTTATCCACGCTGCCGTCAATTTCCGTGGTCTGTTGGGTTTCAGAGTCTGTAAAGAAAAGTCAGCGATGAGAAAGTTCAAGGGAAATCACACAACCAATTACCAAAATATTTCCATTGATATACAATGCAGCGTATTGAATCAAACAGCGGACTGAATGAAGTAATAGTTAGTTGTCCAAATTTTGTGCTCATCTTCATTATTTACTTTTACATCAATTTACATTTTTGCTTCTACAATATAAATATGCGTGTTTCAATGACAATATCATGTACAAATATATTACGCAAGAGGCAGCTTTCTTCCCTTCAGTTATGTTCACAACTTCTACAGTTTGGGCTCCCCTAAAATGGAGTTGAATAAATATTTTTGTTTAGATAAATAAATGGACAGTGAAACATGAAATCGAATAGCCTTGTCATGGGGCCACATGTGTATTCATTGAACAAGCAACTTTTAAAGTCGACGGTTCTAATTTGAACACAGCTCCGTTAGGTTAAACGGATGATCAAGTTAAATTAGAAGCTGAATTATAGGACGTAAAAATGCAGATCTCTCTACCAAATATGCATAACATAATAATTTCTGTCAATTCAAGGATTTCGGTCTTTAGATCATTATGCTATGTTAAGTGACCTTAGAACAATAATTACCTGCTTGAGAAATCTGTATGGAAGAAGTAGGTGGTGCAGATGCATTTTTCGGGATATTGCAGTTAGGATCCATGTCTTCACACGAGCAATCGTCCGAAGAATTGTTAATTTGACTAGCTTCATCAGACGTCGGATCAGTTCCATCTCGACTAGATACTGCTTTCTCTGCTTTTTCAATCGAGTCATACACACCCAGTAGTTTTCCTCTCAAAGGCTTCCAACTTGAAGTATCGGGTTCGGAACAGTTTTGAATGAAACGGGAGATATTCTTAAGATTATCTGTCGGCCACCAACAAAAATGTCTTTCTTTTCTTTCATTATCCCTGTTTTTGCAAAATTTCTTCAAAATCCATGAAGACGGAACTTTGAACAACGAGTTGTCTTGACGAAAATGGAAGACCGCCCACTCATCCTGAAACAAGTATAAGTTTTGACGTTGATAATCCGAATGATATTCAACAATCAAATCTTTACTTACACACCGGACATGTCAGACTAATTGATATCATGATATGTAAAAATGAAATGTTCTGCATGTTAGTAACCTATGAAATGTAGAATACAGAAGATTGATCATTTATCACGAATGAGAAACAAGCAATCACCTTTATCTAATCCTAGTTTTAATTTTTCAATGAAAACATAAATGTTTTGATAGAATACAACTCACTGATATGCCTGGAGGACGCTTTTTCGGACGCTCAGATTTTCGCAATATACCATCATTATCACCAACAATATTTGAAGGCTCTTGAGAATCTTTGCTTATCATAGGTTCTGGCATAACAGACTCCAGCATGAATCTGAAAAATAAAAAATTTATTTTTTCTGAAGCATTTTTAAAATTCGGTTATTCTCACTCACACATTTCATTAGTAAAATGTTTCATCATGGCCGTGGAGTAAAGCAATCATCAATGAACAATCATCTGTGAGTCGAGGATCAGATAGCTCGGGAAAGTTAGCGAAGTCAATCTTAATTCCCTGCCTCATCTGAAGTACTTCATCCTTATCGATTTTGACAATTCTATGTTTAGAGGTCTTGGAAACATAGAAATTGATTAGCGTGGAAGATAAAGGGTTTGTAAAAAATGGAGTTAGATGGACATGTTCTTTCATTACCACTTGAGCATCATCGATTGAAATGGCTTCATATACCTTGTGCAAATGAGTGTCAACAAATACGTTGTTTGGTGGTGAAACTTTAATGCAAATGACTGGCTTTTTTACCGGATGATTCGAAACAACATTGTCTCTGCGATTTATACCGAGGATTATGGACATTAGGGGATTGTGAGAAGAGGTGATATATTTCTTCAACTGTCCCAAATGATTTTCGAAAGGGTAAGCCGATGATCTAAACCTCCATGAAAATCAGCGACATCGACAAGATGTTGAAAGACGTGTGTGTTATAAGTTAAAAAAGAGTCTCCATAATATTCTTGAAAACCATTGATAACTTTCTTCATCAGCTTTTTCGTGATAGTGTGTGATTCGTGGACTTTGTCACGATCCACCATGAGACGGCTAACACAACTCAAAGCGATGAAGTGTCGATAATGGTGTTCGGTAGACATCAAGTCAAGGAAAAGAAGACTTCCCGTGTACAGAAGTATCTGCCTGAATTCTGTATATTTGTAATCCGGCAGTTCACTTGTCGCTCTCAGCTTTCTACAGAAAGCAGAAGGCATGAAACTGGCCACGTATCTGATTCTCTCGTCTAAAATGCTCACGTTTTTTGAGCTCATGCGACACCAATATTTGTTGTTATCACTTTTCTTCGGCCCGCTGGTCAACCACGTTAATAGCTTCTTCATAACTCCACCTCCCTGGTGCATGAAGTCAGGCGGCATTTGTCTAACCAGGTCTATCTTTAGTTTCAATAAAGGCGTTACTCGATCACCTGTTTTGTGGTGTTCTGATTGTCGTTTTGTTCGTATGCTTTCATCAGTTCTTGCCAATCCTTTTTCATATCCTACCCAAATGACTCGCTTCCCGTCGTGAACTCCGATATGCTCACATAAATCACATCCTACCTTCGCCGAAAATAACCTTGTTTGTTTCAGATACGCACGAGCGGGTGCGTCACATACACAAGCTTTATGAGTAAGAAACAACTGTTTCCCCTGATAGATGATCCCACGTTCCATGAGATCTTTAAGTTCTGTGACAAATTCATCCAGAAATTCTAGATTACTCGGTTTACCTTGACCATATGTCAATGCGACCTCAAAAATTAATCTGGGTTTTACATTGCATATATAAGCCAGAATAGGCCATAAATTCATACGTCTACTGTTGAATAGCTGCATTTCATCAGTGCTCCATATCAGTTGTAGTTTGTCCAAGCGCATTATTTCATTATGCGGCAATCTGTTCAGAATGGAGCGGATTTACTTTTCAAGGCCAATATAGTAATACAAGTGACCCGAGACTTGCTTCAATTTTGAACGTACAGATTCCCTACTGACACCAAATAGAGTCTTACAACTAAGTGGAATCTTTTCAAGAACAACATCAGGATGTCTGTTAAGACATCTTAAAATTCCGTCGACTTGCTTTGGTGATATCCTGCTTCTCACACACACATCAGCCAAATCCTCGATTAGACTGGGGAATTTTCGGTCTTGCCCACTTGCTTCAATGCAGTCGGTCAGTGGATTGGATGTATACCTATGAGTACCCACGATTTCATTAATCCATAATTCTTGATTCATATAATCCATTGGTTGGTGGTCCGCCGTCTCGTCTAAGTCACTCTCGTTCAATAATCCAACATCAGATATCATTGTTTCATCGGGCTCATAAAATAAGTCTATGTCATAATCTGACTGGTCAGGGAAACTCGAAGCTCCATCCACGTCTTCCTCAATGCTGATGGCCCTCTCCAAGCAGAAATCAGGAACTGGAATTTCACAAACATCAGACTCAGACTTTTCGCTCCTCTTCCTTCGTTTAGCACGAATCCAATCTTTGGAATAAGATTTCCTTTTCTCTCGCTTCTCTGAACGAGTCACAGAAATAGGCAAATCAAATTGATCACAACATCCATCATCCATTTCCCACAATGTCTAGTAATCTTAAAAAATTGCTCTTATTAACTTTTGCTGTGTTGCTGCTACCTGAAAAAGAAAAGATAAATTTGGAGAATTCTTCCACTATTTGAAATGTACAATAATGACATTTTCAATTTTGATAGTGTATGTGTCACGCAAGATCAGGTTTTTATTCGAGGTGATGTTTCGTATTAGAACCGTGTGAAACATGGAAGTGTAAGATGTGAAACGATGCCAATGTAAGTGCACACATTTTATCCAAAATTGTTTACATTCGCTGATTAAACACCCAAGTATTGAAGCCACATTGACAATGGTTTTATTATACAGCTATAACACATGGTGTCATTGCTTGAATAACACTGGCTGGATAGTGGTTAGCACCGAACCAATAAATTACGCACCTTGAAGCCTGCACTTGCACGTAAAGGTAGGGTTACACATTTTAAATTAAGTTTACATATTGTTGAAGAAGCATATTATGCGAAAAGCCCTCCTACGACTAATAGGCCTATAATACAGAGCGCTATGCCATGCCCGTTTAAAATTTTCTAAGGGAGTTAGACACATTAACAAGATTTTTCGTGCGAATAGGTGCTATGAGATAAGTTAAATTATAGGGCACACGATATTCCAGTTCGTTATCTTCAACGAATTCTTCATACCGTAACAAGCCATCCATCGAACTGTCACTTGCAAACTCTGTCACGGAGCCGAACCATATGTGATATCTGAAATCGCGAAATGTTATTGGGGAAAAAGTGATATCTGATATGATGCTTTCTCCAATTAACGTTATAACTTCAAACTCAAATTAAGTACGAATACTTTTTGATCTCGTACATATCGTCCACTGAGGTGATTTCGATAATTTTCTCAGTAACTTTTCTGTAGCATACATAAGGCACATAAAAATAGATAGTGTCAGTAATTCAGCTTTCTCTCAAAACATGCACATAACATAGACGCAGAGTAGCCTATAGGCTCAAGCATATTAAAAATCATGCCAACACGACAAGGCATCATTATAGATATTTCCTTACATTTCAAACAAATTATACCTACATCATCAGATGTTGCCTTTTCTAAATGAATCAGAAACCATTATCCGTCTTTATTATATTCCTACATACAATTCTATGATACATTTCAATAGAAACACGTTTAAGTTATCAAAATCACATAACCGCCTTCATTGTGTTTCTTCTTGTCTGATTAAAAAAAAACAAACCATGAAGCATATCTAGTTGATATGTACAAATAATGTCGAGTGGTTGTAGCGATATTCAATCAATGCGGGATGTTTTGGCTATCTGATTATAAAACTAAATTGTGCTATTCGTACACGAAATGTCCCATGCCGCGCCTACTTACAGCAGTTTCAACAAACAGATTGGAGCATAGCTATGTAAAGTATCGTTAATATGAATATTTGACCTTTCAATCAGAGTAGTAATACTCAATTATTACATGTGTATGGCCTACCTTATGTAGCCTATCCAGTGTTTTCATATGAACAATAAGTCCAGAAAAATCGAATTAAAAGTCGGTTGCGGGACAGAATTATTCCAACTTCTCTCACTTTTGTTTGAGAAGCGTGGAGTTTTAGTAGCATGTGGAAATTACTGATTGAGTAATTTCAATCCTAGATTTAACATCTCATGAGTGCACAAAAACTGCTTTGTCGACCGTTGACTATGTTTTAATAATTTATACTTACAATATAGATATCAGTCTCACGCCATGTCACATTTAGTTTAACAACGGCTTTGACCTCAAAGGAAATAACTTTAATGCCAAAAGCAACTGCGTTGACTTGATCATTATAAGATAGTCATTATGTCTTGCATTGTAGCCCGTTATCCATCTATAGAATTCAAATCAGCAGACATAATGTACAGGCACATTGCTCAGGCTGAAATCTTTATCAGGTTTTATTTTGAGGTATGCGAACCCAACCCAACCGACCCCGACCCGAATACGGGTTGATGGAAAAATATTCGGGTTATGAATTTATGATACTTAAAAGTCTAGATATAACTTAGATTTCGTTGACTTCTCTTGTGGGAATAGGGGAGAATGGGGTGATTTGGTACACGGGGTGATATGGCACCCACCCTATACAGCCGAATTCTTGCTTTGCATTAAATATCCGAAATAGACATATTGAAGCTTTAGTATGAAGGAATATCGGCATAAATAAATTGAGTTTGTAGTACACTACGTTTTTCTACCAGAGGTGGAAATCACGTCTACCTTACCTATACAAAGTTCTTACAATAATGAAACTTTTGGGATATTTTGCTCCCATCAACTATGATCAACCGGTACTAGGCCTACATGTTTTCTCTTATCTAAGTCATTAGAGCATGAGATCATGGCAACTAATTTTCCAAGTCTTTGATATACTCGAGACGTCAGCTGTTTACTTTTGAAAAGTCGAATGGGGTGATATGGCACTCAGACAATGGGATTACATGACAGTGCATGTGTCCTAATGATTAGGGTGTTATGTAATTTGAACTAAGTAAGTCTACATACCTGCTCTTTATTTGTTACCAATGGCTAACCTATTATCTGACACTCAGTAGAGTCCACCCCATGCTAGATTTTAGCTTCAATAAGCCTGTAGACTCATAATAGGGGCGCGCTTTATTTTTACATGTGGAACATCACTGTTTCCATATTATTCCAAGTTTATTTAGCCTATATATGTATGCGTGAAGTAACTGCCTTCCCTGTTTGTTTTGTTTTCAACTTTTGTAAATACCTTAGGTCTGCAAGCTTTTTCAATCAATCTGATAAGATTCATTTTTTACTTAAAATTTGTTTCCTGAGCCTACACAGTAGTATGTTGAAAGTTTACGGAGTAGGCCTACGCGAATCAAGAGTATAGATTTAAGTTGTTTACAAGCTTCAAATACCTTACGAAGTAGTCCTGGCTACGTAGTATGGCAAGAAGTCCGAATTATGTGCTAATGTAGGCCTAGGTCCCTTATGTTAGAGTTCTGTGTACGGACAGGTATGTTTGTTATCATGAAATACACAGCCATGAGATCGTTACATGCTCAAATTCATAAACAGTATCATCGTAACACTAAGCGGCAAGTTATACTGACGTAAATTAGAGAGTGCAATATCACCCCATCAATGGGCACCCGGATTCGGAAATATCGTATGGTACCATCCTGAAGTAGACACGTTCTTCTACTTGTACTTTTAGACTGATTTATCTGTTATCTAATTCCTGCTAACTGAAGAACTGGGTACGTAAAATGATAATTTCAGATATGCAAGATGCATATATTCCGGTCTAACTATCAGTGGGATATAAATGAATCATTTGTCACTTTCTCATATATTCATGATATCTATCAAAAATCCTCAATCAGTCGAAGCGGTGAGATAACACACAAAAGCTAAAAATCCAGTTTATCTCATGGTGCGACTTGCTCCAACAGTTGAGCTTAATATACTCTGTCAAAGGTCTCACCGAACGGGAGTATGCCACTGACTTAATGTCAATCCAAGAGATCGGGTAGAATTAGTGAAAATGAAAGAGAAGTTCAAAATTAGCGGTTCATTTGATTATTATAGATCCTCATCAAAATGTGTCGATTACTAGTGTCCTTTAAAGCACTATTCTGTCTGGTTAAGTATATTCATGCAAAATATTTTAAAATCTAAAATGACAGGCGAGAGATTGTATTCGAGGCTTGTTTGCAAATTTCAAGATTGGACAAGTAGTGACGTCATACAATCATGTGATCACATCGAACTCGTCCCAGATTGTGAGTTTCTGATGCGCGCGCATGTTGTTTCTCTCTCTCTCTCTCTACCAGTCTGTCTGCCTATTTATGTCATGCTTATTCAGCACGCTCACACATTTTCATGCATACAAAGCTGTAATGAATGGAATCATACAAACCCAGTGTGTCGTGCGGTTGATTGTGTAGACTGATTATTTCAATGAAGGGAGCACGCACACGCCTTTGTCCGATCGAGTCTTCCGGCCGTTCTGACGTCGGATGAAAACAGTTGTTCTAAATAGGCGATCTGCTATCCCAGATTTGACAGACAATCCAATCCATGCATACTGGAAAGCAGATCGGATGATCGTGTAGAGATAAAACGGAATCTTGACCGTGTAAGGGTAGCCGCAACCACACTAAGCATTAGTACATTAGGCTTACTGCATTTTCTATCGATAGGCATGTGTCATTGTTCCATTAGAATTTTCATTCCTGCTACTTTATTAATATACAATTGTTCATAGTAGTTATCGGTATTATCGATCCGATTACTTACCAGATATGTTTGCACATTCTCGTATTTCACATGATTGGAAAGGGCATCTAAAATCAGCCGTATTCCAAAAAAGTGGTTGCGACTTACCAATGGAGGAGACGTTCATCTCGATGAATATATTTAAAATTTCAGCAAGCAGGGATCACATAATGTGTATTTCAATTACATCATTAAGTTTCCTCTCAGCCAAGAGATGAGCAAAAAACTGATGTACGGAGAAAAACCTTCGGAAGATCTTCTAATTCTACTTAAAGAAATCGCTTTTTCCTTCATTTTTACAAACAAATTTCTTCTGGCATCGATTTTTTGTTCCTAATTTCATCATGATATTCCCATAGCGTAAAAATTACAAAGGCCTGCTAGACTGAAATTCTTAGACTAGACTAGTAACTGAAATTCCGATCACTAGTATTGGTCAAGTGGACGTCATCACTTTACAGGCCACAAAATGTTGGTTACAACAGCGTTATTTTACTGGGTAGCCCATCAAATTGCATAGTATGGTGATCTTAGACCCAATTCTAACATTTTTGATTGGCGTATAGTTCACTTGTTATCGTTCACATGAATATAATGCAAATTTGCAACGCTTGTGTACCATATCTGTATCATGGTGTTGCTTCGCAGTTTGCATTTAACTGCTGTATTTCCTTTCTTCAGGTCACTAAGTATTCGCTAGCACAACGTTGTTCTACTGTGAAAGGGTGAACGTTACATTCCAATTATCCTAGTCACCAGGTACAATCGTTCAATTGACGAAATAAGAGTAACGTTCGAATGATGCGGCTCACTTAACGTTAGATGAATGTAAATATAGCAACGTTTGTGTATGGTCATCATCATAACTTCATCATAACGTTGCTTCGCAGTTTGCATTTAACTGCTGTATTTCCTTTCTTCAGGTCACTAAGTATTCGCTAGCACAACGTTGTTCTACTGTGAAAGGGTGAACGTTACATTCCAATTATCCTAGTCACCAGGTACAATCGTTCAATTGACGAAATAAGAGTAACGTTCGAATGATACGGCTCACTTAACGTTAGATGAATGTAAATATAGCAACGTTTGTGTATGGTCATCATCATAACTTCATCATAACGTTGCTTTGCTGTTTGCATTTTTCCAGAAAAAAATTTGGAACACAACTGTTCTAATAACGTTTCTCAAACGTCTCAGGTCAAACGTTAAATACATAGCCTGAAAATAACCTGACTAACGTTATGTTTCTATATTGTAGTGAACTTTGAGATAACTAGTTGGAACACAAACGTTGAACTTACGTTTGTATAACCTATAATGCCAAACGTTACATAGATGACCTGAAAATAACTTCAATAACGTTATATTTTGGTTAGGAATTTTAAATTACTTTATTAAAACTTCATCGTAACGTTAGTATCTGGTTACCGAACGTTATGTTCTCGGTGGGTAAAGTGTTCAGTATGGGAATTTTCAAAAAGCAAATATGTAGCTGACGATCAGTATAAAAAGGAAGTACATATGACTAATATATATCCATATGAGAACATGATTGTGAGTGTGGACCAATAGCGCATTTTTGGACATCGTGAAGGACAATTACAGGTAACAATATGAAATAACTATTGGAATATGTCACTTGAAACATGATTAAGGTGTTCACGTCAAAGTCAAGTTAATATGGAAATCTTTTAAGATAATTCTAAACAGCCAACAATCGTAGAGCTGAGGCCTCTTTGGTTGGAATTCTAATGAAGTGAAAGTTGGGTATTGCCTAAATATGATGTAATTATGGATTCATGAACAATTAATTTATATACTGAGGTAGCATTTCAGGGTATACAAAATGAAAAAGCATTGATGAAATTATAAGCTTCAAAATATACTTGACGCATATTCTTATTCGCTGTATATAAATGCTAAAATTCATCAAGGCATGCTATGTTCAATTATATTTTACCTGAAGATGACTGTTTTTTAGTTGAACTTACTCGAAATTGGTACGGATGATAAATCACATCATTAAGGTTACACTTGATAAATTACATCAGATACTCATTCTACAATGTATGGGAAGGCCAAATTAGCAGCAATTTGGAATTCCTTACTTTTGATTATTTATCTGATGTATATCGTACTTAATGATGTCGATTTATTCAGCGTTACCAATTTGAGTAATTCATACAGAACGCATGAGTATCTTCAGGGTATAAAATTGATAACTGGAAAAGCGCTGCCTTGATGGGCTATTAGGGCATTTTTCGTATATGTGGCAATGAAGCTCAGATACAGTATATTTTTAAATGCTTTTCAATTTTAAATGCTTCAGTAATTTGCATTTATTTGTAGAAAAAATGTAATGACTTTGTAGATGATATATGTTATCCTCACGACGTATTTAGGGTACATAAATGATAGGTAGTTTAATATTTATAAGGTAGACAAATAGTCCGGCAACCGACGTTATTATTAATTTAATTGTTGAATTTTTTTTTTTCATAAAAAGGATGTAGTAAACAAACTTGTTTCCCTTATTTTGAATGTTTTCATTGAGTGTACGCTTTTTTACAATTGATCAGTTATGGCTTTATATTTTTATTTTGTATTTCGATATACGAATCAGTGTAAAATAGAAGAACGAACAATGGAAGCTGATTAAATGTCAATAATGGTTGTTTCACAAAAGGACATAATGCTTTTTTACAGTTTTTACATGTTGTGTTGTCACTAAACCAATTTTAGATAGATCGAAGATTGCGATACACACTTCAAAGTTTTGTCATCAGGTAACTCGGTCCGGAAACGTTGAGGTTGGTTCTAGGCCAGAGAGACGATAATGTAGGTTATCACTGGGTATTATATTTCACATAGAGTTTTATAACTTTTCAAAACGAAATTATTATATCGCTTTAATGGTTGATTTTGTTGAATCATTGATATTGACACTAATTTTGAGAAAGAAATAAATGACTTAAATTAGAAGAAACAATATAATTATAGACTTATTCATAAAAAGGATTAACTTTTCTTATTGTATATTTTATTCAGTATCTATAAACTTATTAAACTAATTTTATTTACTGAGTTAAAGTAAAAACATGTTTAAACTAAATTAAATAAGGATACCGCTTTGGACCGTATCATGAAAATAACTACTTGAATTTATTAAGATTTATAAGGGTTGTTAAAAGGGGCACAAATTAATTTTGCATTATCAATGAAATAGTACGTAAGGGTTTTGTTAAAAAAAAACAACCCGGGGGGTCTTGGCTAAGTAGTTGGGTTCAGTTTTTATGTGAGAGAACTTCATGTCACACTTTGAACAGCATCGATAAAAGAAGTAGAAGTCTATTTCCTCTGCATCGAAGTGGGACACAAAAACCACCACTCTCGTTCCGTGTATGGTCGTCGGCTAGAGATTTGTATATTACCCAAGTTGTAAATAAAAACTATTATAATGAAACTAAGTTGTTCTAAATATTGATTTTATTAGTGCTAGTTTTTGAAAATTAATTATGTTATTGGTAAATATAAATTGAATTAAATTCGCAAATTAAAAGTAATAAAATTTTGGTTTGCTTATTTCGAAACAAGAATAATAATATTACCGTAACATAATTGTTTTTTTTGTAGTAACTTCTAAATCTACTTTGCAATATTAATTTGTTGTATTCGTTTATTTGTAATTTAGTTTAATAGTTACATAGATGATCTTCACGCCTTTTCGTTTTGAGATTTGATGAACATGCAATGAGCACCTGTGGGTGTTAATGTGCCCAGCATGAGCAATTGAACCATTTGGTAGTAATTTCAAATTACAATGTGAGTCGAGATTAAATGTCACAAAAAAACGTTCAAAACTTTGAGATTACTATAGGATATTACCTTTCATCGAGTTTGATTTTGGTTACCTTTGCTTAGTAAAATCCAAAAGTTTGAAAAGATCAAAAAACTGTTCAATGTGCCGACGCTCTCAAGATGGAGAATGCCGAATTTCTGACTGATGCTGTTTGACGTACGGCGCACTGTATGAAGGATGACGTGTATTTGTAATTTGGATTGCCCTGTCAAAGCCGTATCAACGAAATACAAGATTAATACGACCATTGATTGTTATTCGTGTGATTGTAGCATGAAGTTTAATAAATTAAATAACATGTCAAAGTTTTCTCGAAGATGCACACCAAATGAAAGCTGAAACAAATAGCGAGTGATCAACCAAAGAGTTTACCTTAAATTACAAAAGGTTTTATTACTAACCCGTCCGTCGATTTTTCGAGTATAAAACATTTTCACTACGTTGAGTATCATATGCACCCATAGTCATAAAAGTCTCGGAATAGTGTTCATCTCATGGGGTTTCATTCTTCATCAAACGATTTCATGTTTAAAAAATTATGATTTACGAAGTGGGTTTTACTTCTGTAGAGGCAATTCGTGTAATGGAGTAGACGTGTTATATAAGTCATCAATCTATCATGAATAATGGGCATTATTATTGTAATAACTAGGATCAGTCTTAGATGTAAAATGTGGGAGCTTTATTTTGAACAAATCTTGCAGTGATAGACTTAGCGTACATAATAAAATTACTAAATCTGTACAATAATAACTAAACAACGATGGAGAGAAATATTTATAGATAGTTACCATTAACAAATGATTTTGCGAGTCATAGATGTGATTACCTTTGGCATCAATTAAGGTTTCAATTCCGTTTTTGATTGTGTCATTCGTTTTCAAGAGGATAATAAATCGATTGATGTATTGATCCTCGATGTAGAAGTCAAATGACAAATATGATAATCGCCAGGATTTGAATGTGTGAGACAATTTTATTGTTAAATGATTCTGAAGCAAAATGAGATACACACTGCGCACTCGTTAAGTCGTAAATATATGTGTAATTGATTGGGAGAGATTTATTGAAGGTAAGCCATCTAGAGATCCGAAACGGTGATATATCCTAGGAATTCGAATTCTCAAGTTCCATTCTTGTGTTCTCTCTTCACGCTGAGCTGATGCGTATGATGCCGTTTTCCACAAGTTTGGTTTAGGTTGATGAAGATGCGAGGTATAGCTAAGATGGAACGTTAGTGTGTTGAAACTGGGAAATGTCCGAAGATTTGAGTTGCAATAGTTTCAATTTTTTCTGGGGAGTTAGATGATTTGAATTGTACGTTGATTTGTCTTGATCAAATATTTTCAGGAAGTGCAGGAGAACAAATTCGCGAAGACAAGGTTGGAAGCAGACGCTTATTGGCCAAATTTACGACCATCTCTGTTTAATTGCTCTTTGTTTATCCATTTGTCGCGAAAGGAGTCTGGTCATGAGAAAATGCAAAAATAAACATGCACACTCGTTTTCGAGTTTTGATGTGCTTTTGTGCACTTGCTGTTTATTATCGTAGGGACGTATGGGCGCGCTGTTTCCAGTTAGGCGTAGCATAATAGGTTTTGAGAAAGTAAACCAATTGCCTTGCGTCTAGACAAACGATCGATCAATCAGATGACGTCTTGCTAACATTTTGCATGCAGATTCGGACAGATCACTGTGAGGGACGAAGGACAAGCAGTATTATGAATGGTGGCAACAACTGTTGTGCTGTCCCTGTATGAAACTTCCCGTGAACAGCAGTCAATGAATGCGCCTTGGCGCTATTCGACAATGATTCTTACCAGTCCTGAGTCTGTATCGAGTGTGGAGATTCGTGAAACTCTATTCGTGCTCTAGAGATATCTCACAATGGCTAGAAATAGAATGTTGGAAAGAAAGTTTCCAAAAGGACTTACCTAATTACGGTCGTTCGGAGTTAGCACCAAATAGACAGATAAATGGGCTACTTAAACAGCAAACAATGTGTTCTCAGAGGGTTTTCAACTTTCAAAAGAAATTTTTCTTTCGTTTGCTTTCTCTAGCGTTTGAGTACTAGAAACATTTTCGCGCTGCTGTAAAGAATGTGCAACAGATTAATGAACCGAATTAAAATAGGGGTATTAATGGGGCTTGGAGACACACATTAATACTTTATACAGGCGTTTTTTTCTTGTCGGATGTAGTTCCTGTGAATTTCCATGTAATTCTATCTACATTTTGAATATCAAAAAAGAATATACAAGTAACGGAGGACGACTGTTGACCCATAGCTGCGCGCTATATGTTGAAATGTAATTGATATCTTAACTTACCACATGCTGCCGGGAACACTTGGTCCTGTTATTGGTATGAGGAATTCTGTATCCTTTTGCAAGAGGTTGACCATTTTGTTTTAATCTGTGCATTGCAAAGAAGCAGAATGTGGTGACTTCATGCTCCTCGAGCGCAGCAGGATCTTGTTGTAAATTCACAGCAGTGTTTAGTTATATAGATCGCACGAATTGGGCGTGGACGAGCTATTGCTAATATTGTCCAATCCGAGTTGCATGGAGGTCGGTATATAGGGAGACATTGTCTGCATTTTCCGATTTTTACTCTCATGTCGGTGCAGCGTCACTTATCGATGGTACGACAAACACCTGTGTCGGCATTACTCGGTGCGGACACGGTTGACAGCCGACATTGCGGATATTTGGAGTAAGCCGAACGATTTTTTTTCACCGGGAAGCTACTCTCATAAAGAAGAATGATATTTCTCGAAGCAGACGTGAAAGGTTGGATGATCATGGCATTATAGAAATATCTTGACTCGGGAACTCTTTGTCCGATCGGGTTTTGTCGAAAATATCAAAGTGTTGGATGGTCATGACGTTGACGGAATTTTCACCAAAGAATGCTGTCGATTTGTTTGTGGGAATCGACATGTGTATGGGCCAGTTGAAGAAACTTAGAGACCAACGCAAACGGAACGATGATGGCCAATCGCCTCAAGTTCTTTTTGGTTCATCAAATTCGTCATGGCATTTTCAGCATTAATACCATCAAGTAGGATGTTATTCCACTCCAAACCTTATTGTCACGCATCTTGGACAATAAAAGTGAGGACTTTTTTGTCGCCCTTTTGTCCGCTCCGTTCTAATGTTTTATTCCTCAATTACTAGGCCCCTATAGGTTTATGGATTTCAAATTTCAATTCGGTCTCCGTGCTTTGCATGACGAATTGTCTTGGCAAGTTTCCTTCAATGTGCCGAACTTATACACTTCTTCTTTGTCATGAAACTTATTCAGCAGAATATCACAATACGTACAAACAGACCTAACCGTTTTCTATACATCACGTGACTGCTTTGTATGAAAATTCGAACCTCCGGCTCATCAGTGCAGGAATATAAACAAATTCTAAGTATGAGCCAAAGTGATGCGGTGTGCGTTTGTCGGAGGTTGTCCAACGGGCGGTGCACGTTTGCCAGGCGCAAAGGGTAAATTAATTCTAATTATAACGCACTACGCATGAATGTGGGTGTGTCACTCAGAAATCAAATCATTATGAAATCATGTAATATATTCAATTAAGATTTCGAAGGAGAGTAATCCTCGTCATCATCATCATCGTCTGAAAAGTCTTCATCCAAATTAAAGTCATTCAGTTCGTCCTCAAACAACGATTCGTCGACTTCAACGGTATCTCCACCCATCTCTTGCAGAAGTTGAAGGTCACTGTCGTCGAAAGTATTATCCTACAATTGAATGAGAAAGTAGATTTAACCGTTTTTCCACTAATGTTGAACAATACAAAACAATTTGAAAAAGCTATATATAGCACAAAAAATGTGATACCTTTGATACATCTGATTAAAATTACACACATCTTGAGGCAACATGATACGGATGATCGCGTTCAATATCAAAGTCGCAAAGACATGGAAAAGTGATACAAAACATACTTGTAAAAGCTTTGAGCATTGACATTCTCATTGGCTGAAAATGCCTTGACATGCCACAAGTCAGGACAAAAGGGAAATACTGAAAAACTTGCCAACATTGCTTCATTGTTAAGATCGTCATTCAAGGAAACTAGAGGTATTGAATTCGGTGATAGACCAGTATACCGCCCTCCTTGATGGATGAAAAAAGATCGATTTCCATTTTAGTTGCGGTTTTCAAAAATCCACAAAAAATGCCTCCTGTTGTTCATCACAAGAACACGGGCTTAGACATCGCAGTGCTCTTCGCTTTTATATCTTTTTTAATCGTGTAGGTTCCAATCCGCATGGAATTTCATCCCGGATCGGTACTCATATGCCAATATGATCAGAGATATTACACACTTACAGGAAAGAATTGTTGATTATTGAGCCTGCGTTTCGACTGAAATGGTGAATCGTCTTGAAGAACAAAATAAATTATCATCGAACACATTGTATTTTGTCGTTCTTTTTTTTGTGTCATTGCTGAATAAAGAATCCAATAAAACTGAAGAAAGTCTTCATTGCAGATCCAAGTGAAATTCCGTGTAATTCTACACTTAGGCTATGCGTGGTCAGCACTACCGTATATTTGAGCCGCACAACGCATATGCACACATATTGACAACGGCCAATGTCACTAAAAGAAGTTAGTACATAAGGGAATCCGAAAAAATGTAATTTTCCCTGTGTCTCCCATCTTACGGCTCACTTTTACAATCGGAATTTATGAACGCTCATATTCTGTAGTTTATAATCATCAAATGCTTCATGAACAAAATCAATTAATTTATTAAATTTTGCTTAGGTTGTTAGTGACAGCATCTAACTTTATCAAGCAATGACCAAATACAGCAGTATAAATGGAACAACTCGACCATTCTGGCATTCACCTGCGAATGTCCGAGAAAGTACTAAAATGGATTCTGGACATGTTGGTTCCGGAGGCCATATCAAAGACTACTTTGTCAGAAAAGTCATGATATGTATCTGAACGCTCTGAAAATTATCAAAGGAGAAGCTTTAAACGTCATGAATAATAGACTAGCAGCGACTGTCAGTCATATGGAGGTAGCCTTCCTTTACTCAACTTTTGTCATCATTTTCTTGCCAAATTTTATTTGGCACTGATACCTTTAACTGAAAATGAATAAATGACAGCGTAGCTATGATTAGATTGACGAGAATTGACACACAGCCAAATGAAAGATTACATAATGGTGACATGTCCATTGTATATCTGTGATATAAAATAAAAAAGATTAATGATACATTTTAAAGCATGCTCAACCGTCTTTATTCTTGGTACTTCGTGTACCCATAGAAAGAAATTCTGGTCCTGGAGAAGCATTATTGACGAATATCTTCGACTACTCGGACTTGTCCCCAACCATGCCCTCGATCGAGAGAAGTGGCGAGGAGCCAAAAGGAGAAATCGTCGGACCTGATCAAGTTGGAGCAATCGACGCTAAATGGATTCAGTGAGAGTGAGGTGACGGTGAACCCCAAGGAAGCTCATCAGAAGCCATCAATATATAATGGCACAAAATCATCAAGTCTGAATTAATCATAACTACATTTCAGCCTGAGCATGTAATGCGCATGATGTTAATGAGAGGTCTAAGCGGAATTTGAAATCAAAATTTATGCCAGCTTCAAAGTCAGGTTTGCATGAATGCATGACAGCTTCGAAACAAAACAATTCCTATCTAGAGAACACTAATATCGACGTTTCGAGTGTTCTCACCAATCATGTTCTTGTTAATTAATCATTGACTTTCTTTGATGACCATCACTGATTTCACCATTGATTTTCTTGACAGTCAGACCGATCCTGTACGCACTAGAATTTCTGAAGCAAACTGTATTGATTTCTTACAGCCTGAATTGAATAGGAAACATGGGCTGATGAACATCAATCGTTGTATACAAAGACTGAAATTTATTATTCTTGTGTTCACCAGCTACCCATGAGTATGCCTCTGTGAGACGAAACGTCGGGTTTTTATCAGTCATTACTTGCTTTTATTTTAACTACATTATTTCATCCTCCAATAGAAGTACAGGGAGCAGAATAACTTGTTTTAACAATCGCTATGAACATTATTACGCTTGTAGAATCCTGCTTGGCAAGACAACTCACTTATAGTGCTTTAAAAATCTACTATTTGTGTAACTGGCGAAGTAAGAGTAATTTGATCATGAAAACTTTTTAAGGTATGATAAGTTCCTTTGATTTTTTGCGCACAACATGCTTTTACATAGAACATCAAAATGTAAGTTATGAGAGCAATCAAACCAAACCTTTCGTGATAAGGTTTCATAAATTCAGATAATCAAATGTATCATTAAAGGGCCTTTTCGAGTTGCCAAATCGACGTGACCTTGGCAACTCGAAAAGGTGATTATACACACAAATTTGTACACTTTACATGAATGTCTTCTCAATGTCTCTTCCATTTTTTTAGTCGGTCAGAGCTTGGTTATTTTGGGAAAACCTGTAATTCTAAATTTGAAAACAAACCAGGAAAATTTTGTCGTGTGCAATATGTGATCTAGCTTCATCCAAAATGAAACCCAAGTTCTAGATTCGTTTGTTATACTATATGGTTCTGCACGAGCAGAAAGCACGTGCAAATAGTAGATATGTTAATGTCTAAACAAAATTATCACAACATATAAAGTAATTATGAATAGCTTTAGTCACTGTTTAAAATTTCCGATGAAAGAAAAAACCGTCTCATTCTTTTACATGTTTAACTTCTGCCATGGTAACTTCAATTCTGACTCTGGACATAGATACGAAATGACCCTGTCGACGGAAAGAGCTGTCGTCAATGAAGTGAACCACAATCTACCTTATATACATGTATGTCACTCACTTTCAGAAACAATTCCTTTCCTGTGAGACGTTTCTGAGCATTTGAGGACACCTCCTTGCTTTTTAAGCTGGACATTTCTTCATCGAATTTCATTTTCCATTTGACAAAAGTTTCCACCGTAACAATGGTGCCGATGAATTTTTTCTTTTCCTCCTCTTCCCTTTCTCTTTCTTTCTTTTGAGTTTCCTCATCTTCCTCGTTTGATATGTTTTCAGCAATCGTATTCAATTTTTCTTGAGTCTGAAATTTATAAGCATGAAAAGTATTGCCGTCGAAACGTTAATTAGGATTAACGGATTAATCCGTCACTAGATAAGCTACCCTGAAGAATTTTATGCATCGATTTTTAAGCACATTTTATAAACTTTCAATGCGATGCTCAATGCGTAATAAATATGTACTGTTGAATAAAATTTTGTAGTTCCGCTTGAACAGCATGTTATTGTATGAAAATTTAAATAAGTCTTGCTGTTTCTCTTATGGCTTGTATTGCCCTAATTTTCGCCTGCTCAGGTCGCTTAAGGGGTGGAAAGGAGGTAATTTTACAAGCACTTAAAATATGAAATCTGTAACATATGCTATATGTAAATTTGTGGGCTACATAGATATAGAAGAAGACTCATTATGTGTGGAGAACCAGCGAACGGCGTCCAATTTATTAAATCCATCAAGGTCATCCTACTCTGTCGCCGCAAGACTTCAAGAAAAAATAAAAAGGAGGAAGAAAAGAAGAGAAAGAGACCGACAAACCACCCATGTCATGGGAACTGACAGTGGCTCCGTGGTGTCTATCCCGTTCGACATCTCGTCAACCACATGGTCCCTTTTTGTCAACTCTTACGACACACAGGAATCCATCGGTACCATTCTGAGGCCGACAGCCGCTTGGCACGTCGGCTATCGACTATGCAAATGGTTTAAGATCTTGTTGTTTTGAGACATTCTAAATGCTATATTTTAATTCATTTGGCGATCGGATTGGCTATATTTTGAGCTATCTACCGAACAGGAAGATATCTTTTGCCGCTTTTGTCGTTCATTATTTATTTGATGTGCAACTACTCGTATGCATTGAAATATATCTTCAATAATAAATTTCATGTTCATTGCTATTTACGAACCTTGACATGTAGCATTGACAGTTGAAAATGAAATTCACATTACTCTACTTGACAAAGATGACAATCCTGCTAGACAGCTCGTCAAATAGACTTCGCGACAATTCAATGTTTGCGTCTTTGAAATGTGCTGCCATATATGAATTTTAATGAGCATACTGGACATGGTGGGAAGAAATGATAATTGATGAATTGTTCAACTACTCACCTCTGATATTAAGTTAAAGATCATTGGCATTCCCAGATTCTGTTCAATTATTTCATTCAGCAGTGTATTAATTTCATCCACGTGACTATCAAGTAATCCTTCACAATCCGATACATCAAAATTTGGAGCAGCGTCTGGGTAATCCTCAGTCAATTCGAATGATAATTTGCAGCTTACATCGAAACTGATTTCCTTTGGTGGTTGTCCATCCAATATGATTGAAAATTTATAGAATGGATCTCTTTCAGTAATGTTGAGTTTATCAGGATAAATGCATTCTAATGCTTCAATTTCATCATCTATGTCTTCTCGTCCTCCAGCCATTTCATGCGTTCTGAAATGAATACACGAGTTTTAGATTCCCTTTCAATTCATTCCATTATTTCACATGGACGGTGAACACCGTGTGTCACAAAAAGAAAATGAAAAATTAATGATTTTTTCTGGTCTGAAAAGCAAAAAGCGAGAACTTCAAATGTGCTTCTGTATTCATTTCACACGACAATGCTGAACTGAATGGAGAAGCGCATCTGAAGTTTTCGCTTTTGGCTTTTCAGACCAGAATCAACATGGTGGAAAGGAGAAATAGGTGACGAAGAGCAAGGGGTGTGATTTCTGAAACTTTCACGAATGCTCTCTCAAAGCTTTTACATGCGACTGAAAAGAGAGGAGTCACGCTTTTGTATGAATCTCAGCCGATCATCCGTTGCACTCGATACGTTTTGTTTTTATTTACTTGCAGTGCATAACGCCGGATATGCACATAGAAAAATGTCGAATCAATAATCAGGATTCATTGAAGATGAAGTCATCAGGGTACTGGCTTCGTTTGATCTGCAATACAGTGCACTACGGATAAGCGGGAATTCCGCGTAAGCGCGAGAAAATCAAGAAACATTTCTAACACATGTAAAACCCTCCGCTTAAGTGAGATACGTTTTTTGCATTATTAATAACTTAGTTATTTTTAGTGGATAACTGGATCTGAACTTATGCATTAAGTGACTTATGTTTATGTTTCAACCAAAACTGCATTTGTGTTCTTACCACCTGCTGCTCTTGTGCACTGTGGCAGAGCAGCGTAGCAAAATAATCACTCGCTACTCAAGGACATGGTCACATTGGATGAGAAGGAAGGGACTTTGTATTCATGCCTTCGTTTTTCTTTTGGCCACTAAGAAATTGCCGAATGCATCTAATTTTTACAAGCAATTGCTGTTCATCTGTTTATACGGAATTCCTGAGAATTCATTTATACACCAGTTCACAGCGCAGTGTGTCAACGAGCCAACACGAGCTCTCTTGAGAAGACTAAACTCATCATTGGGCCTCTGGATTCCCCCTCGTAGCGAAATATAGATTATATTCCTTTTTTATTTACATAGAAGTTTGATTTCCTTTCACTGCTGACCAATAAGCTTCAACTATTGTATAAGTGATGGCAGCAAACGGGATGATCATGATTATAGGCTGCACTCCTAACCGAGAAACGCACTCCCTTGAATTTCTGCAAATCCGATAGTAAAAAGGAAAAAACGAGTATAAAACAGGCGCATATGACATGCTACTTCGACATATAATGCAAAAGCTGAATAAAAATCTATATGGCACGACCTGTGTTCTCCTACAAGCCAGCAAGCTCATGACGACGATTCTTAGATGGACATTAGGGTGTGTCAAATAAACCGAAGTTTGGAAAAGTTCAGGTGCTCAGCATCCAAATGGTGAAATTTGTGCAAAACTAATACATATGAAATTTTAAGCCTTTTGGACAACGTTTAGGGGTCGCGCAAAGAGGTCAAAGTGAGGTCAGTTTGTCGTTTGTCAGTTTGTTGACTCTTATCTATCATATCAAGAGATCGAAAAGATCATTCGAGGTCAGTCACATAATGACGGCAGAGGATATTTTCTCTCTGACGTATTTATATCCTCTGACGTCATTATGTGACTGGCCTCGAATGATCTTTTCGATCTCCTGATATGATAGATAAGAGTCATATTTGTATTTGTTAATAATTTATTATATGGCTCCCTACTGCTTAGTTTCGCTGCAAAATGACATGTGGTGGTGAGGGCTTGATCCTGCCAATTGACAGAGTTGCGTAAGTGGCTCGTAGCTCAGTTGGTTAGAGCACAGGTCTAGTTAACCTTGGTCGTAGGTTCGAATCCTACCAGCCGCACATCTTTTGCATGGCAATTTGATCTATCGTTTATTTAATTTCATTGTTGTTAATGTAGTGGTAGAACATCGTGTCCTGCAGTCGTGACCCTAGGAAATTGCTTGCATTTTGATCATAAAATGCCGATTTCCTATGAAACAAAGCATTTTTGAGCCATATAATGTATTACCAACAGATACAAATGTGACCCCTATCTATCATGTCAAGTGGTCAAAAAGGTCATTCGAGGTCACATAATGACGTCAGAGGTTATTTTTAGTCCAAAAATGACAAAAAAGACAAACTGACCTCACTTTGACCTCTTTGCGCGACCCCTAAACGATGTAAAAACGGCTTAAAATTTCATATATGTGTTAGTTTTACACACTGAGCACCTGAACTTGCCCAAACTTCGGTTTTTTTCACACACCCTAAATTGGACAGCTGTCGTGAATCATGCGAGCTTCTATCAAAGCAGTGTCAACCGTACTTCGCGCTCTCTGAAGGATATTCACATCGAAATCATCAAGGTCAACAGCAGTACAATCACGAAGATGCACACTCAATGCGCTCTTACTGTCCTTATTCATAATACTGCGCTTATGTTCTTGATACCTAATTTTGAAAGAGCGTGAAGTTTTGCCTATGTAATTAGCATTACAAATGCGACATTTAAACTCAAACAACATTATAACTATTACAATTTATTTTTTCAGGTAAACGATCATTAAGGTTGCAGTTTTCATGTTTTTTATTTTTATGTTTATTGCGACTATTTAGGCAACGACACAATGTAGGACTGGTTAACAAGACGAACATTGAGATTATATTCGCGAATTAGAGAATTATAATTATTTACACGAAATTGGTAAAGCGTCACTTTACAATACGAGGTAAACTTTCTATGACGAGAGAGCGCAGCGATCGAGTCATAGAAAGTTTACGAGTATTGTAAATAGCTTTGCCAATGAGTGTATGTAATTTTATTCTATGCAGTTATATGCAGACGAAGACAATTGATGCATTTCTATGATTACAGAATTTGAAATTTGATTCTACAATCATTAGGATACTATCCTGCAATTCTATACTAATTCTGTACAGAATCGTTCCTCAAAATGAAGCGATCGGCCAGCGAAATAATGGAAAATTTGACTCCAACCAAGAGCAGAAAAC
Source organism: Prostheceraeus crozeri (assembly GCA_907163375.1). NCBI lineage: Eukaryota > Metazoa > Platyhelminthes > Polycladida > Euryleptidae > Prostheceraeus > Prostheceraeus crozeri. The sequence goes on from CAJQUW010000977.1 coordinate 29,216, forward strand.
GTTACAACGATGCTTGGAATGCATTACTAGAATTTACTAAGAAGCAAGATCGACCAACCGAAGGTGACTTTATTGAATACTTCGATTACCTGCGAAATGAAAAGAAACAAGCACCAAGCAGCTTATGGACATACTATTCGATGATCAATAACAAGTACCAAGCTATTTATGGCGAAAAACTCCAGAAATTTCCTCGAATAACATTACTTCTGAAATCTTATGAAAGTGGTTATCAACGAAAAACTTCAAGATTCTTCAAGAAAGAAGAAATTGATCAGTACTTGACAAATGCACCGGATGAAGGGAAAAACATTTATATTAAGGGTGCTCTCGTTGTTGGATATAACGGTGGATTACGATGCGCAGATCTTACAAACATTTTGTGCGAGGACTGCGAATTTAATGAAACCACCAGAATGTGGATTACCTATACAGTGAGCAAACAAAAAGGAGAGGTGATAAAGAATAAATTTAACATTCCTCTAGATTACTGCAGATTAATTGAAATTTATGACAATGAACTGAGTAGATGTGGTGTAGGAAATGGAAGAATGTTCCAGGACATACCGTGAAAGAAAGGAAAGCTTCATGGTACTTTACCAAGCAGCCAATGGGCATGCATACTTTGCGGAAAATCAGCTTCTATGTAGCTGAATATCTACAACTTCCTGAACCGGAAAAGTACACTGGCCATTGCTTACGCCGTTCTGCAGCGAATAAACTGGCAGAAGAAAATACTTCCTCAGTGGCTATGAAGCAACACTTCAATTGGAAATCGGAAAATACAGCGATGAAATACCTAGAGAACACAAATGCTGCCAAACTTGAGATGTCAAAAATGATGGGAAACGGGGTCACTACTACGGAAGAAAAGACTTCCAATGTTTATAATTTGTCAAATTGTAGCAATGTCGTCATTAACTTATGATGTTATAAGACTAATTTGTCTTAATTGCTGTTTCTAGTGTTTCATACTTGTTATCAAAGCATTCAATAAAAATGATTTTCATCTACTCCAAAGTTTCTCGGGCTCCATGACTTAATTGTAAAGTTGTCCATGCACTGTAAAGTAGAACTTTACAGATGACATCTATGAATAGTAAAGTGAAGAAATCTATGCATGCATAGAAAAAATTCTTTTGTTTAAACTATCGCTAACAAAAGGCACAGATAAATTAATAATTTTATTTGCATTGGAATGACACTTCCTATTCTTCGATTTCCGTTTAAAATCCTTTTCTTTAAAACCGTTTTTCTCAAGCTTCTGTTTAGCGTTATGAATTGCTTCAGTTTCATCTGCTATCGTACTGCATCTTTCATCGGCTGTGCTCAGAGTATTTTCTATGAAGTTACTTTTAACATAATGTGGTACCCAGGTGTCTTTGCGTAGAGAGCTATCCGAAGTTAATGGCTTACTGTAGTGCTTGTAACAGACACACTCATTTTTAATCGAGATGCTCAAATCTAGAAAGGTTGGACAATTTTGTTGAATTTCGAAAGTATATTGAACATTTTTATTTATGTTGTTGAATATGTTGAGAATTATATTTTGTTACGCGCTTTTACTTATTCAACTACAGTCATTATTTTATCATTTTACTCTTTATATATTATATTATTTTTTATTATTTTATTTGTTTGCTACTATTTTACTTATTCAACTATTGTTCCGTGATTTTACAACTCTAACAAACACATGAAAAAAAGTTGTTTTTCATACACAGAATAAATACAATATACATGTAATCTCGATTGTATCGTTAATATATCAGTCGCCTCAAGTGTGGAGAATTAATTTGAAATTAATATTACATTCAGTCCATTGAGTGTACTTTCTTCTGCAAAGTACTTCATCATATTTTACATTCCTATTGTGAAAATACTATACGATCTCTGAAGAGTGGGATTCTCATTCTGTGGAGCCATGAGGGTGATCAGATATTTGCACAAACATGTGCTAGAACATTGGCCGGTAGCGCTACATGTGTTTAAAACATCAAAGTTCCGAGAATTTGACGATGCTGGTATGCGGTCAATCTATTGTCCAACTTCTATAAGGCAGCTCTCTAAGTTACATTGTCATTACGAATTTCACAACAACACTGCCCGCTCAATTTTCAACTCTCAAGAGGAAGCAAATATCAGCAATTTCACAATTAATGTGGTAAAACTTTTGTCACAGTATCGACCTCTTATTTGATTTTCTGAGCGGTTCGAGGCCAGAAGGCAATCGCGGCAATAATTTGTAATTGGCCGCGACAGACTAATATAATACTGTGGCATGTACAATTATATGGGGAGGGAGGAAAGAGTGCGAACATCGAAAGGAAACAAACATCAGTAGAGAGCGAACATCGAGAGAGAACGAACACCGGGAACGGACGGACAACAACACCTCCGCGACACATGGGCGTCACTTTGCTTTCGACTGACAATATTCCTTCGGCGATGGACACTGCCACTCATAAACGCATACAAGGTTCGAGACGGTGTCCATTTTTTTTACTCTTTATTATTATATTAGTAATTAAGATAATGTCAAATTTCATTGAAAGCTATGATTTTATGAGGTGTTGAATAAAGTTTAATTGTACATGTGTCTTGCTATTCCTTTAGTCAACTCTGGACGCGTTATCTTTTGTAATTTATAGAATTTTGAGTAAGCAATAAAATTTGAGTCATCGAAATATTGAACCTATATTTATTTATTAAGGACGAGTTATCTCTCCTTTAGATTTTTGATTAAAAAGTCAGTGATTTGAAACGAACCCTAAGTAATTAGCAAGCAAGCTATTTTAGCTACAAAAAAAAGCTAATTACATTTATACAGATTTTTCTATCTTAAAGCGAGATGGTATTGGGAGTCTGCGAATCTATGTACGAGCGTTGCTATCAATGGAAGAACGAAACTTTAGCTCACATAGTAATTAGTTAGGCTAAAATGAGCTCGAAACTTGTTAATCCGTTAAAGAGGGAACTCCGGATAAGCTGGAGAGAAATCACGTTCTCAAACCGGAGTGCACAGTTTTGCGAACAGCTTTTTTTATGTTTCTTGACAAGATGGTCGACATGCTCGTTCAACTTTATATTAGAATCTACGAGTATATATAACAACCAAGATTAGATAATCAGCACTTTGTACGATTTCATGATCTGAATATACTTCCGAGCTGGTAAATAGATAATTAGAAATGCAGCCCATTTGACATCATTCTAATCATTAAAGGAGTGAAATCATTAGAACACCTGCGTAAAATTATCGTAACTTTATGTGAAGGGGCCTTGGATCATTTTTTTAAATATCAAAGTTAGAAACCCAAGTATTTGTAAAATGTTCTTTTCTGCAAACCTTATTCAATTCTCTGTTCATCGTCAGACAGAAGTATTTTACTGAGGCATAATTCAAAATTCATGTATGGGGAGTAGCATAGAGAGATAAACATACTGATATCTCTATACAAATGATGGAAATAATCATGAAGATTGCAGAGTGCCAGTTCGTCTAGGAAATGTAAAGAAGGATGTTCTCAGACTTGAACAATTTAAGCACAACAATTCCTTGGCAGCTGTAGACGCTGCGTTTCGCCCTACAATGCCTCGTTGGTACGGCTCGGGTTGGCCCAACCTAGCTCAAAATATGTAGAATAGCTGAACAAGCTGAAGGACTGCACAGCAGGCTGCTCTCCGTTTGTTTATCCTGACTTAGCTGTGCGGCAGGTAATCATAAAGACTGCAGAGTGACAGTTCGCTTCAGCAATGAGTAGAAAGATGTCCTCAGAATATACAAACGCAGAGCAGCCTGCTGTGTAGTCCTTCAGCTTGTTCCGTCATTCCAGATATTAAGCCAGTGTGGGCCATTCCGAGCCCCACTTACGTGCCCTTGTGAGGTGAAACACAGCATCTACGGCTGCCAAGGAATTGTTGTGGATAGATTGTTCAAGTCTGAGGACATGTCTCTGTTAAATGATGGAAATCGAAGGAAGTCGACCTATATGATCCCTGTTCTGTGTTGGCGGTGAAATAAAATATAAAGTCGGCTACACAAAAAAAGAGCCACGGAGGACCAGTCAAGGCAAATGCTACGTATGTACAAAAAGTCTGAGAAAGCTTCTTGTTCACTCCTGTTGTTAATTTTTGGGTTGAATTTTTTTGATGAAGATTTATTGCTTCACTAATTTTGAGAATGCAATGGCCGTTGTCAGATGACAGGACATCCACTGAAATATTATTGTCACTGTTGCTGCAATCACGAAGGTGTTTGAATAATGAGAAGGATTCGTTGAAATGTTCTTTAACTCACGTGTAAAAATCGGTTAGTGCTACCGACATAAATGTTTCTGCACTTATTGCAAGTAATTTGTTGCACAACGTTCTTGCGAGGACATTTATCACTATTGTTGAAAATAAGAGGCTCCTTCCTTTCTTTCGAGCTCTATGAATTCCATCGTTTGTACAGAGATGTCATTATGTTAATCTCTGTATGCTACTCCACATACATGAATTTTGAATTATGTCTCTGTAAAATCTTTCCTTCTGACAATGACCAAAGAACTGTTCGAAATCTAATTAGGCTTGAAGAAAAAAAATTTTACAAACACTGTATATATATACTTATATATACTCATGAATTTTCATAAGTTTATATAATATTTATATACATAATTGTTTTCCACTTACTTCTAATATTTGGGTTCCAACCAAACACTGACACTATCGTAATTTTAGAATATCAATCCGAGATAATCAGATTTCCGGAAAAAATCACAGCGCTAGTCATCCGACGACAGAATGCTTGACATCACATACGCTGGCATTTTAAAACGCATCGACATCTCAAACATAATACAAATGCAGCCTCCTCAGAACAAACCGTGCTCTAACTTGCCTCGATACCATTTAACCCGAACCAAGGTCACAACACTTATCACCCCTCATCCCACACAACTCACCATACACATAAAACAACCATCACACCCAATCCATACCAACCATACAATCGCATAAGAAATAACGACACAAAAAACCATAAAGAACCCCACTACACACCAATAAATAACCAAACAACACATACTACGTCCAACACTTAACAAACGAACATACACCACAATAAAACACCCAACAACACAAAACCACACAAAACACAATCCATAAGACCATTAAACAAAACCAAACCATACCGTACACGCACATAAATCAATTATAACCTAACAATCACCATCCCCATCAACTACACATACACCAAACAAAAATAAGAATAACCTAAAGAAACCAAGCACATCCAAACAACAATTAACCAATACCATAAACCCTCAACACATAAACACACCACAAACAGAATCGACATCCATAACCCAGCATCCATACAATAAACACATACCATACAACATAACAAACTTAAATAACCCATCTCAAAAAAAAAAAAAAAAACAGACTACCATCAAACCAATCCCAATAAAACAACATCACCACAAAACACATACAATAACACAAAACCACCACATAAGCCATACATCCAACAATAGCACAATCAATAACCATCCGCAAAACAGTCCAATCCCCACAATAACCATATCACCATAACAAAAGAACAACAACAAACCAACACATCAACCAAACAACCCCCCCCAAATCCATAACCAAACCCAGACAAATACAAAAAATCAACACAACTACAAACCACCACAAAGTCGACATAACTCTAACCAATCAAGACACATCAACCACAAAAAAGAACATTCTCAACACAACCATCAAAAAAAACCAAACACCTACAACATCCAAACCAACATCTTAAACAACACCCCCAAAAATCCCAAGGAAAACACCATAACACACCCAAAAACGAACCACACACCAAAACACAATACACCAAACCACCTAAAAGTAACAACCCGAAACTCACCCATTCATAAACAAACCCAACCGAAAACCCTCCAACCATAACATCCACCACACACCACAATACCACTACCATCCCCCCATCCCCCCACCACCCCCGACTTCCCCCATCTTGCCAACCATCAACTAAGTACCACTAAAAAAACCCAACCCCAATACCCCCCCCCACCGCCACACCCATCCAAAGCTAACAACCAGCCAACCCAAAACCAACAACCACACAACCATCCACAACGGCACGACACAACTATTTCCAAGATACCAAATACAAAATCGCATACATAAACATCAACTACGCACCCTATCACAAAACGAATACAACATATGACCAAACCACACCCAGAAACCACAAAAAAACATACACTAGTATATTCCCCTCAACTCTCCCCGTAACACGTCAAATAACCTATCCAAATTAAACGAGACAAACACAAGCCAACCATCCAAAAACATTGCCCCCCCCTCCAAACCTCACACAGAACGCTCCCCCCCCAACCCAATCACCCATACAACAATAAACAAAGCCAATTCACACTACAAAAACAACCTAAACTAACACCAACTCAACCATAAAACCTATAACCAACCCCATTGGCACACAATCAAAGAAAAAAACAACTCCCATACCAACCATCCCACATCCAACAGAAACACAACACAAGAAAATAACCCCTCCAACCACACCATTACTACTTAACACATCTCCATAAAAACCACATTACACACAAAACATCCATTCCCGCAACCATTAAAATAAACCATCCAACCAGGTACCAACGAATAACCATATAGTATCCAGCACCAAAAACAAATCATCACCACAACTCCCATAATCCAACCGTCACTACACACCACATAACCAACAAACATAAATACCAATAAAACCAAACACCACATCAAACCAACTCTAACTACAAACCATTTCACATAAAGCAACTACCCACAAACTACCAATCCCCTCCACCCCACCTCCCCAACATTCAAAACCATTCAAACCCACCTACAACCCGAAAGACCAAACCATCCCGACAACTTTCGTACACTCACCAGAAACCCTCCATCACAAAAACTGCTAACAAGATAATGAATGAAAGGATGCTGTCTGATGTGGCTCTTTATTTATTCGACCGATCACATTTTGCGATCAGAGCAGCAGCACAAATAGTGATTCTTGACATTTGCCATGACCCCTGTAAGAAGAGTAGCTTGTTTTTTCTTCCGTGTTCATCTGTTCGATATTTTCCAGTTAAGAGTCAGGGATGTACTAGCAAATTGAATTCATGTAAGCTGGCATTCGTAAATGACAGAAATGGTAGCTGAGGTTCTTGGGATCCGCCTCTTGGATTTCGAAATTGTGGACCACAATCTGAACACAAACTTAACAGAAAGCAATGCTGTCATCCAATTACGTTAATGCAATTGCCAAAATGCTTCAACGACACATAGAAGTACAGCCGTCGTAGATGCTGGCAGAGACACAGAGAACCTCCAGTCAAATCAACAGTTGCACTTGTCGGTTCAAATTCATTCTGCTTGTCTAGATTTTTCTATTTTGGTCATTCTGTGCGTAGTTATTATTCGATTTGCCAACCGTTGATCTTGTTGCATCTACCGTTATCTGCCCTGAATAGCAATAGCAAATTGGGAATCACCATATTCTCATCAGTACCAGGGCAACTCAGCCCAGACGACAACGATTATGTTGGTCGACATTCTTTACTTCACAAAAAAATGTCTCTAAATAATTCTCTTTCTTCGATTGATTTTCTAGACAGATTAAAGTTCAATATGCAAACTAAAATGTAAAGAAATGATGAACAATTGGAAAATTTAAACGTCAGATAAAATATTGATTTTTTTATGAAGGACCTCAAAGTCTCGAAAACTAAGAATAAACAACAGATAATCTTCTTAAACAAACAAACATGCCGCCATCTCATCTTCAATTCTAAGCACCTGAAGGAGTACCACCTTTTGAATACCAAGTGAAATATTTGAGTAGAATGATTCAGTAATGAGATAGTTCTGACCGCGCAGTAAGTTCTGATTCACGATCCATGTTCAATCGTTCTTTTTTCATTGCTGATATTAGTAGGCACCTATCATTTCATTTACCTGTTTTCATGTTCAATATCTTCAATATTCTAAAACACAGATTTTTGATTACAATCACTGACATCCTACATTCTTCATTCTACAGTTTTCAAAGTTATGATGTACCACAACTAAAGCACTAGATCAGAATTATAAACTTTAATAGAAATGGATTAAGCAGGTCATGTGCATGAACAGAAAACTCGATGAATACAGAGGAGCATAAGCAAAGAAGCCGCAAATAACTACATCCCATAGATTGACAAGATAAAGCAGTATTTTTTATTAATGATAAGATCCCATTAGAACGTTAAACACTGCTTTTGTCATATGTTCCGAAAAATTAAATGATAACACAGTACATGTTTTAATAAACACTGTATTTAGAACGTTTAAACAGGAAATCCACATTAAATGACATCATGTCGTCTACTCAACTGTCATTCCGATTTTTTTAAAAAAAATTGTCATTTTCCTTAACAGTTGTCAGCAATTTGGTGTAAAAACATGCAGATTCATGCACTTCACAGCATCGGGTGAGCGGGGAGACATGAAATGACGAATCTTACAACATTGTAAAGACCATTTCATAAAACATTCGTCATTACTCATAATGAACAGATTGAGCTTCGACAAAATCTTGCAATTTTGACGTGAAAAATCCCCATAATTTGGAAATGGTGACTGCTTGGCCATCTGTTTATGAACATTAAGGAAAATTCCGAAACCCGTGGAATGCATTTTCTTTTCCTGTTCGATTTCTGTCAACAATTGAGGATTCTTGACATGCGTTTTTCTATTTCAGCATTTCCATGAAGAATCGACAAAAAAAGAAAAACAAACAATGAATGCTTTCATAGTAGGCATCATAGTCTATGGTAGGCATGATATGCCAGTGAATCTCTATGAATGAATCACTTAATGAATCATCGAATATGGATGAATAAACCTGGGAATCAGACTACCGGCTTAGGGTTCCAAGATGCATGAATTATTGAAAATCACCCAATGGAGTAGCATTCTCCATTCATCAGATTGGCACTTACAACATCCACTTCCAAATTTCTGCCTATGTCATATCTTTATATCGAAAAATATAATATTACATCAACTTAAGTGTAAAGAAAAGCTTTGTTTCTATCAGCTGATGTAACTTGCAGTGATTTAATCTTAGACCATGTATAAGATATCATGAAGCATCCATCTATAACACATACATATTAAAGTAGCTGTATGTAATATCTGTTGAGCATATAACATCTTGTTCATTTACGAAAAAATTGCTCCTTGAGCTTGCTGCCTTTAATGGATCCACGTTCAAAGGTTGTTTTGGAAACTGTAAACTCGTCTAATCTTACTATTGTCTTGGAAGATGCATTTCGCTGATGTAACTACACGCATTTTTATGTTACACTGTTTGAAGCAAGCAAGTGCTTGTTAAGACATTTTGAGACTGTCTTTTGTCTGCTGATGAGTCCCATTATTAGTTACATCTAGCCTTTCCAGCTTGTAGCCATTTTCCTAAAAGTGATAGCGTGAGATGCTCAGCAGTGCGGAGGATGTATATTTATGAAGGTGTTTTTTGTTTGTGTTGCGCGTGCATCCCTTGGTTATCCTTTTCACCATTCGTCGCAAGAGGGTTGATGCAGAGAAAATTTTTTGTCAATTTGTAGACATAAATTTTAGAATAACAGAACTTGTTTTGTAAAGAAATGCAAAGGAAATTGACTGAAGAATGACCTCATTCTTTTCAAACTGGCGTAAATTGAACTAAATGAGTTACAATCGATTATTAATCAGCGCTGCAGAACTAAGCAAACCAAACCAAATTATTTTCTCTGACAAACAGCCAGTTGCAATCCAGTTATAGAAGACTGTGTATTTTCACTATTTCTAGCGCTTGGTTTCAATCGGTCGATTATTCATCAGCCAACATCCCAGAAAGGTCAGTGGTAATTTAATTTTCAGGAACGAAGTAGGTCGTTCACTTTGAGATATTTAGATGTTCGGAGTCATCTTGAAAATGTCCTTCCATCTAATGTTTGGACGGCCTCGTCTCTTGATTTTCTGCATCGGGTGGCTGAAGATTCGAATTCAAAGATGTCAATTGTTGGGTAAACTGTAAACTGTAAACAAGTCATAAACAAGTCGAATCAATGGAAATCGTAAACAAGTCAAAACTTCTCTAATACACGACAAATAAAGAAGAAACTTTGCATCATAACAGGAAAGGGACTCAGCACATCCCAGAGACATCCAAAATTAATGGAATATATTTTTTAAAATAGCTAGAATAAGTTAATGAGATAAAAATTGACAAATCTCAACCTAAACAAGTCCAGAGACATCACAATACATACTCAATCGACCTAAACAACTCATGCTATACCTAAAATTACCTGCTCTTCACAATGGAGCCATTATATCACGCTCACAAACCAATCCACACTCACTAGGGACCACTAAGTCCCGAAAAATCAACATAAAGCTCACATACATGTCCTAAACAAGTCAGAGACATCTCAATACACACTCAATCGACCTAAACAACTCATGCTATACCTAAAATTACCTGCTCTTCACGATGGAGCCATTATATCACGCTCACAAACCAATCCACACTCACTAGGGACCACTAAGTCCCGAAAAATCAACATAAAGCTCACATACATGTCCTAAACAAGTCAGAGACATCACAATACACACTCAATCGACCTAAACAACTCATGCTATACCTAAAATTACCTGCTCTTCACGATGGAGCCATTATATCACGCTCACAAACCAATCCACACTCACCAGGGACCACTAATCCCGAAAAATCAACATATAGCTCACATACATATCCTAAACAAGTCAGAGACATCACAATACACACTCAATCGACCTAAACAACTCATGCTATACCTAAAATTACCTGCTCTTCACAATGGAGCCATTATATCACGCTCACAAACCAATCCACACTCACCAGGGACCACTAAGTCCCGAAAAATCAACATAAAGAACACATACATTTCCTAAACAAGTCAGAGACATCACAATACACACTCAATCGACCTAAACAACTCATGCTATACCTAAAATTACCTGCTCTTCACAATGGAGCCATTATATCACGCTCACAAACCAATCCACACTCACCAGGGACCCACTAAGTCCCGAAAAATCAACATAAAGCTCACATACATATCCTAAACAAGTCAGAGACTCTCAATACACACTCAATCGACCTAAACAACTCATGCTATACCTAAAATTACTCTCTTCACGATGGAGCCATTATATCACGCTCACAAACCAATCCACACTCACCAGGGACCACTAAGTCCCGAAAAATCAACATAAAGCTCACATACGTCTCCTAAACAAGTCAGAGACATCTCAATACACACTCAATCGACCTAAACAACTCATGCCATACCTAAAATTACCTGCTCTTCACAATGGAGCCATTATATCACGCTCACAAACCAATCCACACTCACCAGGGACCACTAAGTCCCGAAAAATCAACATAAAGCTCACATACATATCCTAAACAAGTCAGAGACATCTCAATACACACTCAATCTTTTGAAGCATCGCGTCTGGGGAAAAATACGAGAAGTACCTGGGGCTTTGCCTTTTGCAGACAACGTTCTAATAGCTTTTGAAGCATCGCGTCTGGGGAAAAATACGAGAAGTACCTGGGGCTTTGCCTTTTGCTGACAACGTTCTAATAGCTTTTGAAGCATCGCTTCTGGGGAAAAATACGAGAAGTACCTGGGGCTTTGCCTTTTTTAGACTACGTTCAACTAGCTTTTGAAGCATCGCTTCTGGGGAAAAATACTAGAAGTACCTGGGGCTTTGCCTTTTTTAGACTACGTTACAATTGATGTCATTTGCTAAGATAGTCTGAATCTAGACTCTTAATAGAACTTAAGAATGATTCATGTATGTGACGTGTATAACTCATTTCTCATTTCGTGCATTTTTACATAATTGTGAGATGTGAATATCTTCATGATATACTTTGCAAATCTTGTCATTGGCTGAGAGAATCACAAACTGAACATTTCATATAGGTAACTTGTCAATGATTTCTAGATGGCCTTTTTACATGATGTTCTGCTACTTTCCCTGTTGGAGACAACTTTCTACAATTCTTTGAAGCATCGCTTCTGGGGAAAAATACGAGAAGTACCTGGGGCTTTGCCTTTTGCAGACAACGTTGTAATTGATGTCATTTGCTAGGACAGCAAGAATTTAGACCTTTCATGTAACTCACATCGTGCAATTTTACATTGTTTTGTGTTTCGGTATACATTCATGATATACTTTGCAGATCTTGTCGGTTCCTGTGACAGTCAAAAACTGTACATTTCATATAGGTTGTAAATATTTTCTACATGACTTTCATTCATGATGTTCAAATGTTCGTCAATGGACTGCCGATCCAGAAAATACAAGATCTACCTTGACTTATCGATCTCTAGCCATAAAATAAAGTCAATCCCGGTCACAGATCTTTTCAATTATTTTGATTTCTTGTCATCTGTACTGCCGGACTTTACTAAACCCTGGTTTATATGAGTAGTTTCATCGTGAAGAGCGTGGTTAAAACTTATGACTTGGTTAGGATATGTATGTGAGCTTTATGTTGATTTTTCGGGACTTAGTGGTTCCTGGTGAGTGTGGATTGGTTTGTGAGCGTGATATAATGGCTCCATTGTGAAGAGCAGGTAATTTTAGGTATAGCATGAGTTGTTTAGGTCGATTGAGTGTGTATTGTGATGTCTCTGACTTGTTTAGAATATGTATGTGCGTTTTATGTTGATTTTTCGGGACTTAGTGGTCCCTGGTGAGTGTGGATTGGTTTGTGAGCGTGATATAATGGCTCCATCGTGAAGAGCAGGTAATTTTAGGTATAGCATGAGTTGTTTAGGTCGATTGAGTGTGTATTGAGATGTCTCTGACTTGTTTAGGATATGTATGTGAGCTTTATGTTGATTTTTCGGGACTTAGTGGTCCCTAGTGAGTGTGGATTGGTTTGTGAGCGATAATGGCTCCATTGTGAAGAGCAGGTAATTTTAGGTATGGCATGAGTTGTTTAGGTCGATTGAGTGTGTATTGTGATGTCTCTGACTTGTTTAGGTTGAGATTTGTCATTTTTATCTCATTAACTTTTTCTAGCTATTTTAAAAAATATATTCCATTAATTTTGGATGTCTCTGGGATGTGCTGAGTCCCTTTCCTGTTATGATGCAAAGTTTCATCTTTATTTGTCGTGTATTAGAGAAGTTTTGACTTGTTTACGATTTCCATTGATTCGACTTGTTTATGACTTGTTTACAGTTTACAGTTTACCAATTGTTGGGATTTCTTCAACTACGTTATTTATTAAGTGGACATTTACATATATACATGTATATATATATATATATATGGACATATATATGTATATATACAGTAGTGATCATCGTCATCATCTTACCAAAGATTATCAGCAAAAGATTTCTACTTTAAACTGTTTCTGAAATCATTGAATTGTAATAAAAGGCATGGATAAAGAAATTGTAGAGAAAATAAAGGCCATACGGGATGAAAATTATCCACTGAATTCCGAGGGTCGCCAATATGTCTGCGTAATGTATTCTTAATTTTTTTCTATTTGGGGTACCTTAAGAATATGAACTTCTGCCGAGCCCCCGTTGTTCCATTCGCATCCTTGACTCTGAGAGTTTGACGAATTTTGGTAACTTAATTGACACATTTTGGCATGCGAGGAACCCTTATAAGGAACCTGTGTTTCGAATCGGCGCCTCCAGCACGTCCAATTATCTGCCCAATGTCAATCTCACCAAAGCAGATGATGCCATGAATGCTATCTGACGAAGGAGGGATTGCCGGGAGTCGATCAGAAGCATCGCTCGTTGCTATGATTAAAAGTCTGCAGGCAAATTGTCTCTGGATTCAGAGTTGTTGAATGATTTGACTTATCTATAGCCGAATGCCAGTTCGGCAGAAAGGAAGAAACGTGAAGTCGAGGAATTAGAAACTGCAAAGAAGAAGTGAGGAAGCGTCAAGAGCTGATAGACAAGTCAGTCAGAAGGCATGAGAAACAAGAAGAAAAATTGAAAAATGGAAGACGAAGTTCAAATGAAGAATGTCAGATGTCCCTACGGATGTTCGGAGGAACCGAGCTGCAACTAGATAAATCAATCGATGCCAATGATTCGCTAGAATTCGCGTTGCTCAAGAATCGTATTCTTCAGTAAGTCGACAGTAGAATTCTAACAGAAGACGAACGAAATGCAAAGAAAGTCAATATAAGGTCGGAAATTTTTTTGTTCAAAGCGGAAGTGTACCTTCAAGAAAATGATTGAAAATGTCAAAAGCTGTAAAAAGACTTAAAGACTGTCGTGTATTTCTGTTTTCATTGGTACATTTATTACAGTAATTCATGAGTGAATTGTTTAATTTTATGCCATCAATATTTTCAGCCAGATGCTTTGCATGTGCAACTGACTCGTACATTTCGTATTTCATAATCCAATGGTTTGGATAGCTAGTTGATAAAGTCATTGTACTGTACACCACGCAATTTTATGCATTCGTTTTAGGGAAATCCGCCGATTGTAATCCTGCGGGATGTATAATTTTACGTGGAAACATATTTCTACGTGACCTATATTTTCTATAGGTCCACCACTCTCACCCTTTGAAAATCCTGCCCTACGTCCCTGATTATAGGTGAAGTAAACGTCATGCAAACATGCAGGTAGCGAAGACTTGGAAGCGGAGAAAATGGAAGTTTTTTTGATAGTGGATGGAATTTTGTTCCACGCACGTGCAGCATTACACGGAAATGAAGGACCACCACGAATACATCAACGAGATTTAGGTGAAATGAATTTATTCTACGCGCGTGCAGCATTACACGGAAATGAGCAGACACCAAGAGAACGGCAATGGGATTTAAGTGTAATGAGTTTCAGCGAGGAGGAGGAACGGAGACGAGTATGTGCTAAAGAATAGAATGCGAAGTCGAGGCGATTAGTGTGCTAGGAAGGAGCACTGTCCTCAATGCATAAGTATAGGCTACTAAAGAAGCAAGTCTGCACTGAAAGCGACTTTGAATAGGAGCCAACGAAGTGCTTTTAGTGGGAGTGAGATGTGGTGATAACGTGACAGTTAATCTACTTGACGGGCAGCGTCATGGATCATGATCTGTTAGCTTTTCAGCGTAGAGTGATAAGTCCCTTCAAGGACGCGATACAATAGTCAAGTCTGCTAAAATCATCGACAGAAGGAGCTTGATAGTGAGGGAACGACAAATAGATCTCCGCATTTCTCTTATTTGACGGAGAACTCCGAAGCAGGTGGATATAGTTCGAGACCCGTGAGTGTTGTGATTCACGGAAAACTTAAAACTATGTAAAGTAATCAACGTTCTATGTTGCTTGTTCATTGCTATCGTTGATGAGAGAAATTTGTTGTTGTGTGATAAGAAGAAATGTGAGAAGTTGGTAATCGGGGCGGTCCATCTCTGAAGTGCATCAGTTTTATCAAATAACGGTCTCCAGGCTAAGACTATTTTTTTCAGATGTATTTTTTTCAATTTATCTGATGCAGCATCTAAATGAACAGTGGTTAGATATACAGTTATGGCCAATGATTTCCGACCACCCATATATTTCTAAGATAAAACGAGTTCAGAGTATTAGTTAACAAGTAGTATTTAAGTTATAAACAAAAACATGTGTAATTAACACATGGGAACAATTGAACTTACATTTAAATGTCTTTGGTCAATTAAATTGCAAAATCTCAATGTTTCATAAAACAATTAATATTTAGTAGCAGTACCATGAGCCGCCAGAACAGCGTTGATTCGACGTGGCATTGAATCTACAAGAGATTGGCAATACTCAGGAGTTATTTCATGGGTCCAGCATGAAGAATAGCACCTTTGAGTTCTATCAGTGAGGATGGATTGGATTTCGACACTTCTAACTTCAGCTTTTCCCAACAATTTTCTATCGGGTTTAAGTCTGGTGACGATCCTGGCCACGGGCTGAGTACTTCAATATTATTACAATGAAGCCAAGATTTTACGGCACGGGACTGGTGGCATGGTGCACCGTCATGTTGGAACACATCGCAACTATGAAGTTCCATCCACAGTGGCACCTTTTCTGCAATGATTTTCAAATATTCAGCCGAATTGACCGTCTTCCCTTGCTGTACAAAGTAAATACCTCCGCGACCAAATCCAGATATCGAACCCCATATCATGATTGACGGGCATTTTTTCACCGCTGGTACAGTAAACCTTGGATTGAAACGCTGATTTGAAGGACGTCGAACCAAGGCCCTGTGTGGTTGAAACTGCTTTATTTGTGTTTCGTCGCTGAAGAGTACTCTCCGCCATTGGTCAACTGTCCAGTCTTTGTGAGTTCTGCAGAAGATAAGGCGATCTTTGATATTCTTTCGAGATAGTCGAGGTTTTACAGCTGGACGGTAAGAGCGAAGACCTGCATCGATAAGGAGGCGCCGTCTGATGGTTCGAGTGCTGACTACCACATTTTCAGGTAATTGCGCTCTGATTTCAGAACTGGATATAGATGGATTCCTCACAGCAGCACGGCGAATCATGTTATCAGTTTGACGGCTGGTGATTCTTGTTTTGCCTGGTTGTTTTCTGGGAACTGTGGATCCAGTCTGCTTGATAACTTGGATAATATCATGGACTGTTGTCTTTGACAAATTTAATCTTACTGCGATCTGACGTTCACTCCATCCATCATCAAATAAAAGTTTGATATTAGCGCGAGCAGCAGGACTTGTAGGCATAATTACAATGAGACGCACAAATTAACTTTGGCAAACAATTCTTGGAATTCGTGTAATTCTGAGAATTCCACCGATTTATACATACTCAATGGTGGTTGGCTGGTGCCTGATAGGTAAATCAACCAATTATAACTAATATAACGTATGTTTGTAGAAATAAAATAAGGTTGTCAGAATGAAAATAATAGTGGTCGGAAATCAATGGCCGTATCACTAGTGGTCGGAAATCATTGGCCATAACTGTAATTGGATTCAATTATAATTGACTATATAATTATAATTGATGGGATTTAAAAAATTAACAAATAAAGGATTATATAAATTTTCGACAGCGAAGCTAATCAACCCGCTCACCACCGCCCCCAGATACAAATGCAGCATCTGAGTGAACTTTATATATTATTATATTGTTTTATATACGCCTAGAGAATAATATATCTGTATTAAAGAAAGTTGTATACTTCTCCGTAACGCGTAGAAGAATGTTGCGTTAACGCAACGTTAGAGGAATCCGACATCCCTGTATTTTGTTTTGGAAGACAGATCAATTTGTTAGACTACAAAATAGGATTGCGATTGCAAACAACAATGCATCTAAATAACAAAATGACACTACAGATGCAATATACATGTAGATACATAGTTCAAATGCTTAAATTCGAATTCAGATGCTTGGGAATGTGTGAGAAGGTGCGAGAATATATCTCACAGGTATTGACGCCGATGATAGTGACTGAATCACTTGGGATGCACTCCTACATTGCATGCAGTACAGGTGTAGAACGCTTGGGGTTTGCATAACCGATATCATATCCTTTTCTCTCGCTTTATAATGGAGTGATTGGATTTTGACACATACGGTTTTCTGCGGATTTGAAGGTTCGATGGGTCGGCCGAGCTGATTTATGATAGGGTCCGTCGTTTCTTCGTCCAATGGTTTCATCGTCTTCAGAGGCGACGCTGAGATGTCTCGTCGGTAATGAAGAAGGTCATGCTGATCACAGTGAATAAGACAGTATAATCGCCAGGAATTGACGATCGCCGAGACTATCATATTCGTAAAGAGAGGCCATCGCCATTTGTCTTTTATTCTGATCCGGTATTGGCAACAAATGCATCATGCAGATCAACGCCTCCCATGACTTGATTGTACATTTGAATCATGTGTGGCTGCGGGATATTGATGTGTTTCTTTTGAGACTGAGAAAATCGCTTGACCGTCGGTATCGGCACGATACCGGTGAAATTTGAAGCGAGGCAAACGTTGGCGTTATCCTTCCATTTTACAATTATGACATATTTGCGCACATATTTTGGTCGACTTAACATTTGTCCTGCAGTTTCATTTCATTATTCAACCTGTATAAACTGTGTAACATCCTAATTTTATCTCTAGACCATTTCTATCTCTTTGCTGCGCTAACGTCATGCATTGTGGAATTTCTTGCCATGCATCCGAGTCGCTGAAATTTCAGTGACCTGATGATCCGCACAGATAGTGGGTGAAGTATGGATCGACGATTATTTATGGTTTAAATGTGCTCTTCGTCTATCAACTAGAAGTTTTGATGCAATGTAGTCATACCTAATTTAGTATCACCTAATTTGACAAAATCGTGCAAAATCTCATTTTCGATCATTTCTCATTCACGACTTCTAATCTAATTCTGTGTTGATGAAATATATTTTATATAATTTATATTACTTCACGATTCAAATGGGATTTTAAAAGAACATAATTTGATTGTTGTTCTCTCCAGTAGTTCCTGCATCGATTCAAAAGTCTATTCCATGGTTTCTACATAACTCAACAGAAAATTGTCAACGAAGCAGCAGAAACGATGTCTAGTAAGTGGATAGCTTCTCTTTTGAATTCATAGATAATACTGGAATGCTAGCGTATTAAGATAGATATGTTGAGCCAAAGAGTGTGACTTTATACTATCAATCACAATAGAGTTTTTGTTCATAGAAAACGGACCACCTTTCTTAAGTCAATATTCAATCGGTTCTTCTGCCATCCCTTCGTGTTGCACATAATTGAACCATATATCATATAAAGTCTAATGTTCCAAAGTTTGATTTAAGTCACAATTCAAGTTAATATTTTCCAAATTGTGGTTGAAAAGAATATAAAATTCAGTTTGTACTGTTTTGCAATTTTTATGAAAACAATAATTGTGATCTTGATAAAAGTGATACCATATGTTAATCTTTCAATAAGCTTTCAAATGGCATGTGAAGGTACGAAATTGGACAGAGTTGTATCACGGAGAACATTTTGAAATTATTGTAAAATTCATTCAATTTTCCTTATGATGATGAGACTTTTCTAGCTATTTCAATTCATTTAGTTATTGGTATCATTTGAATTGTCTCCATGTGAGAAATCGAAATATGTCAGTCTCAACATCATCAGAGCGACCGTATTGATTTTGAAAAATTGACTTGCACCGACATCATGTGGCACGTTGATAACAATTCATCAACAAAGTCGAATGTCACTGTGTACTTTTACATGTGCCAAATCAATGTCAAACGAGCAATAGAAGTTTGCCCTTTGCTACCACTGATCAGTCAGTGAAGATATCGCTTGTCTGTACTTGTTTGTCTATCAAAGCCTGTCTGATTACCAATGCGAATGAAAATTGTGTAAAAATTAGTGCAGGAATTGTTATGGATTATATCATCAGAGAACACTGCAAAAACTTAAGAAAGTTTATGTCTAAATGAAAGTGTTTCAATGAAATTACTCATGCCCTTTGAGGAGATTTGAATACAAATTGTGTCTAATTGTTCAACTACTGATTCGACAGCATGACTGACCATGTAAAGTATTTAAAAAGTGGATCAAGCTTTATTGAAACAGAAACAGACTAAATATTAAGTGTCAGTGCGATCTGTCATCTTCAATTTCAGATTGAAATATGAAAAAAATACGAAATATTCTAAACATCGTCATCCATGATCTTCGCAATAAAGAAGATATTTTCAACAATTATTGCAGCAGAATTCACGCTTTGGTAATTATATTACGAAGGATATTTATTGATAGAAATCATAGGACTCTAAGTTTCCATGATTATACGAATAGCGGACATCCATCAAAATATGAAGTAATCGGCGATGTTTGTTTGAAATCAGTCGAAAATTACTTCACTGTGTCCTGATTGAACTGTTCAAGTATATTTATACCATATCATTCATGCTTGTGTCGGAAAATACGAGGATCTATTGAATATTGACAAAAGTCGACCCTTTTTTATGAACATTACTTAGTTTATGTTTTTTTTAAACTATAAAAACATCTTTCGAAATGTGATGCTATGAAATACATATGAATACAAGAAAGTATTTCTAGGTGTCGCAAAACGGTCATCAGCTCTTGCATTTCTTGACATGCTGGTGGCATTGTCATCTTTTTTGTTGCATTAACTACAAAATCCATTATCAATCAACTTTGTGTTTTTATAATTTGATAGTAAATATCATATCTTTAGGACCCTCACGCCGAGCCCTCAACTGACATCGACAAGATGCAAAATTAGGCTGAGTGGAAGCCCGGTTTCGCTACAATTTTGAATTACACACAAGCCTTATCAATGTCACTGCTTCAAATGAGAAATTGCATGCTTCTGAACATTTTCACAGAAAGTCACACGAGTTTTGGTGTACATTATGTGCAGTTTGCAATTCGTTGCTCGCAGTTCGCAGCTATTCGTTCCTAGGTCGCAGTTGTCGCGTGCTGTTATCGATTTATGCAGTTGCATGTAAGCATGGACATTACTAACGACATCGGTCGTTGAATCGAAGAAAATACCGGCTGCGTTGAGCAAGAGACGTCAACTACTGCTTCTCCTTTCCGCAACAACATTGAGAACAAATGTAAGGAGGTCGTGGGTTCCTCCAATTTTTAAATTATGGAGGAAATGTGGTGAAATGCGTTTATTGAATAGGCCTAATTTTGCTTTAAGCCTACATTACATTAACACAATGCAATAAGCCTAAATGAATTTGTGGCTTTGTTTTCCTTCTTCATAATCTGCAGATATTGTGCATGTGCTCGCGTAAGTGTGGATAAGATGGTTCTAACTATCACGCTTCTACATATTCCTTGCAATTCTTTGCATTATTTGTTAATGCTATCAAACGGGGCATACAGGCCATCAAAAAAAATCGAATCGTAGTCTGGTCTTCTCTATCTCTAGCATGGTATAAAATACATCTACATGCAAGTCTGTGATCAAGTAGTGCTAGTGGTCTCCTGTAATGGGAATGGAAATGACCCGCATATGATGACATGCATAATCACTGCACATCACCCTACCACTTATTATATTCATAAGTAGCGGAGTAAGCAGTGTCGCACTACATCTTGCACCTATATGCCTATGTTCAAAGATGCATTATTTTTGAAATGAAACCGTGATAATAGGGCGTAGCAAAATACCTGCTATTTATTAGGAAGATACGCTACAAATGGTGGAGCTGCATGTCTAAATGCGTGCTCATGTAATGGGAACAAAATAGCCTACATGTGATCATATGCTTGCACAACATACTATATATTCTCTAGGCTAAAGTTCCTCATCATGGTTGTCGACGATAATAAAATCCAATTTTCAAGATCAGTCATGTAAAGCGCAATTTTCACCGAGCTTTTGCTATATACAGCAGTGTTGCGATTCGCGCGTGTTTACACGCGCGCGCGTTTTTTTGACAATTTGCGCGTGTAAGCGTGTTTTTTTCCATTTTTATCCATTTTGCGCGTTTTTTAAGTTTTCGACTTCTATTTTTAATTTTTGATAATAGAAAACTTTGGTTCTAAAATATCAAAATCAAGATATCAAAATTTCAAATTACATGCAGTTTCTAGATAAGCCACTTGTATAGCCTATCAAAGATCATTTAGGTTCATTAACATCTCACTCAATGGATAGCCTATAGGCCCACTGCTCGTATGCATCTACCACTTAAGGCACGTGTGTATTTGACTTGTCCTGAAAAATACCAAAGCTCTTACTATCTGATCTGCAAATTTAAGCTTTGTAAAAATTCGTTTCATCAAATATTAGCGATCATAGTTGCCATTTTGGCTTATTTGTAAGGAAATACATGTGCGCGTGTTTTTCGACCTTGCGCGTTTTTTTTACCCTACGCCAAGAATCGCAACACTGCTTGCCACTGTCTGATTGATGCTTTAAATCACTTGATCGAACTAAAGGCGCTTGATGGATCTCCTATCAGTGTTGCGATTCGCGCGTGTTTACACGCGCGCGCGTTTTTTTGACAATTTGCGCGTGTAAGCGTGTTTTTTTCCATTTTGCGCGTTTTTTTAAGTTTTCGACTTCTATTTTTAATTTTTGATAATAGAAAACTTTGGTTCTAAAATATCAAAATCAAGATATCAAAATTTCAAATTACATGCAGTTTCTAGATAAGCCACATGTAGAGCCTATCAAAGATCATTTAGGTTCATTAACATCTCACTCAATGGATAGCCTATAGGCCCACTGCTCGTATGCATCTACCACTTAAGGCACGTGTGTATTTGACTTGTCCTGAAAAATACCAAAGCTCTTACTATCTGATCTGCAAATTTAAGCTTTGTAAAAATTCCTTTCATCAAATATTAGCGATCATAGTTGCCATTTTGGCTTATTTGTAAGGAAATACATGTGCGCGTGTTTTTCGACCTTGTGCGTTTTTTTTACCGTACGCCAAGAATCGCAACACTGATATACAGGCTTTAATGGGTTAATGGCCGCGCTTCCACTTCGCTCGCGCTGTCTTTTCTCCCTCTGTTTCCGGGAATAAGCATCCCGCAGATTCTTCGATCGCCTCCGCGCTTCCGCTTCCTCACGATCATAGCGCAGTATTCGCTGACAGCTTTCCACCAATTTTCTTTCAAGATTTTGTCTTGAAAGAAAAATCAAGTCAAAGACAGACAAATCAGTCTTTGACTGCATTGTCTATACCGAAACGCTTGAAGGTTGCATCACGAGTGTCGATCGAGGGCGAAGCCCGAGATCGACAAACGAGTGTTGCAACCGAATTGTCGCACTCTGTATCTTGGCAAGAGTGATGCAAGCGATTCATCACCACACTTAGTAGATCTCTATGCAATTGCTGTATACCAGGAATCTAGACTTTATTGTTTTGCAATGAAAATAAAAAATAATATTAAACGTCTTTCAATCATAGATATCTATAAATCAGCAATTTAGACTTACCAACTGATTTGTATTGTGATCGTCCAAAGACAGTCTTCAGGTATACGCTATCTTAGCGTTATCATAGCGTCCTTCAACAAAAAGTGCTTGAAATAATCTATGAAAACATCCCAGTTATAAAAATAGACATGAATGCGCTGTTCACTAATGTGAAGCGACGAACGCTATTTCTATCAATAGAATTTCGTATCTGCTTAGGAACGTTATCACTATCCGATTTCTCTGGTACAGAAATGCCAATCGCAGTGCGCTATTTGAGTAGAAACGATACCTATCTCGTTGCTGTTTGAAAGTGCCAGCGGCTGCCGCACAATTGAAATAAAATCTACGCCCTGAGTTTCTGGACTAGTATATCTATCGCCTCCAAGCGCTTCAACGACTTCTATGAGCTCAGTGTAGCTTAATTATGTCTAATTGACAAAGTCGTGCGGAATGTGATTTTTCATTATTTGAAAGAAGGAAGAAAATGAGTTTTCCCTGCTTTTATGCCAGTGTATTTTTTCTTGAAAATCAATTATGATATGAACGCTTTGTCCTCCACGGACCTAGTCATCGGTGTGGATCATTTTGTATTCTTTATTTCACAAATTATATAATCAACTCCGTCTTTTATTTTTTTTATTGATCTACTTGTTTTCAGTTTGCTTGATAAGTTTTGTGTAATCGATTTGAATAATGAATTGATTAAAATTTTCCATTTCAAATATATGTGCGCAATATTATTATTAAGCTTTACAAATCTTTTGCGTGCCTATCTCATATAAAGCCGATATTTTGATCAATAAGATAATTTCAAACATTGTTAATATGGTAGATTAATTTGCGTAGAGCTTGTTCACCTTCTATTCATCTGTATTGCATATTTATTTATGTATTAACTTCTGTTCTGGAATCTCTTAGTAGTAAGCAAAACTCCACTTCTGGACCGCGCAAGATGGCGGCCATCGCTGCGTCCCCCCCCCCTCTGGCACGGCAGAGTGTCGTGGTCGGCCGCCGTGGTGCTTCGTGTCTGAGTCCCCCCCCCCTCTGGAACGACAGAGGTTGTGGTCTGTCGTGGTGTGCCGGCCAGGTGGGTCCACGTTCACAACATGTTCGCTGACGTCCCCCCCCCCTCTGCAACGACAGAGTGTGAGACTCGGGTGCGTTGGTCCGACCGCCTGGTTGACGTGGGCGACCGTCTAGGTTGACGTGGGCGACCGCCAGGATTAGTCTTGAGGCTATAGTGTGTGATGTTTTTGGTGTGTAGCGTCCAAACGAAGCATCGGATGAGAAAACGGAGGCCAGATTCGGAATCTACGTGAAATTTTGGGTTAGGAGGGATGTTTCCAGCGAAATCGGAGAGAAAAAATTTTCGGCTGACGTCCCCCCCCCTGGACAGCTTGCTTCCAGTGGACGGATTTTGTCGTGCGATAGCTCGTTTGAAAGCTAAGAGTGAGACAAATTCAGTGAAAGAATCGGCTTGTTCGTATCTGCCTTCGTTTACATGTGAGACGCCATTTAAGATTTTGGGACATTGGTGAAAAACGACAGAGTTAGAATTTGGGACGTTTTGGGCTGTAGCTTCAAAACGAACTATCGGATTGGTAAACGGATGCCAGATTTGGAATCAACTTGATGTTATTGTCCAATGAGGATCATCATCCAATGAGAATCAAGCATTTCTTTATAAATAGCGAGCCTTCCACAGTGAGAATCATTCCATCGTTGAATCACACGAGTGACGGACGCACATTTTCTCTCTCTAGTTCCCTGTTCTATTATCCAACTAAAATGGTAAGTCGCTACTTCCCTCCCTCTCCTCCCTTGAACGTAAACTTAATACAATCTTTTTTCATTTTCAGGCATCTACTCCATCTGCTGCACTAGTAGGACAAAATGGCGGTCAAACGTTACAAGGTTCGCTACGGTCAGATCATCTACAACTGAGGCCAGTGGAAGAAACATCCAAGGTACATAATCCTACACCGCTACAGCGTAAATTTAAACAAGCCTTGCGTTATGATGATCATAGCGTAGTACTCCAAACGGGAATGCTCCCTTCCACGGATGTCAAGATAATGCACAATCAGTATGGGGACTACATACTGATCCCCGTGAGTCCGTACATTCGCCACCAACTTGATATTATTGAGGAGTACGTGACATTAAATATGGACATTCCTACTCCTCTTGCTCAAGAGTGGAAGGCGAGAGATGACAAGGATACTCCCTATAGAAAGATTTGGGATGGTAATCACATTTGCCTACCGGTATCACATTGGTGTACTTACTATAAGAAGGAGGGAGATCATTCAATACCCATCAGATGTGATGAGCTCGGAGAAGGTACTTGGGATATCCTTTTCAAAGTGAATGGGCTATATTATGGTCGACACAAGGATAATAAAATAGCCTCTCTCTCCATGCATATGGAATCCATCCTATATATTCCGAAACCACCCAACGTGGACGACATAATTGATCAAATCCTTAACAGCAGTGGTACGAAGCGCAAGTCGGAGAAGAATGCTACATCAAAACGCAAATCAAAGAAGGAGAATTGCTAGTCCTTTCCTAACTCTACCCTATGACAATTCGCTTATGTGCTTTGAGTGTCGTAGACGTGGTCTTATTAGATACATTTTACTTCTTCGTTGCCATCATATCATTTGTGTATTTTGTCGTGAAAAGCATCGATGTAATTCTTCATTTTGTAATATGTTATAGAACGTTTCCTTAGATGTGTAAATTTCCGTTTTAGGCCTCTATCATCATTTTTATGGATTGTGAGGGTGAACCTGTACAGGAGCTCAGTGCTATTGCTATGAACAATTGGACATATCAGATTGTTAGTGTCTATCATCAACATGCCAACTGCGATCCCAATGTTGATCAATGGGCGAGAAAACACATTCATGGACTTAATCTGAAATATTTGCAAGACTATGGCTTTTCTTGTGAGAGTGCTCTTCTTATTGACTTTAAACGATGGTTAGCTGCTTTCAATGTTATACGCATCTTTTGTAATAATCCTGGTAAGGAGAGGAAAGTATTTCCCAATCTAATCATTGATGATATTTTGCTCCCACCTTGGGATAGTAGAGTGAATCAACATTATCATGAAGTCACAAAACGTTTTAAGGATTTGTGTGTTCCTATTTTGTCTGTTCGTTGTAGTAGCTACGTTCATAACCAATGCTTCTTTCCTCCTTACCTCAACACTGCCAAAGTCCTGTATGGTTATCATTGCTCGCTGTATGATAGTTACCAGCTGTATCTATTTTATCTCTTTCAAACCATTGATTTATAATGCATGCTTGTTACCATTATTCAATAAATGTTACTATGAGAAGAGTTGTTGTTTTCATGCAATGGATGGGTTAGATAAAGGGCGATCATGTCTTTCTCAAACGACTGCGGAACATTACGTTTTCATAGGCAAAGTTTAAAAGGAGCTGTTCAAGATTATGTGATAAAATTTCATAAAGATGAGACCGACATCGAAGCAGTGGTCGATGATGCTAGCACTCTATTTCTAGAGTTAATGAATACATTCTCTGATAGCATTATCATGGCGCGATTAGTTGCGAAAATTAAGTTTAGTCATTTTGGAAAGGAAGAGGTGGAAAGTCGCTCTTTCCATTTTGCTTCTTATTCAATGGAAGTGGTAGATCACCCCCAAGAATTTTTTAAAAGACATATGATAAAAATTGCTGAACGTCTTAACGCATTTAACCATCATGGTAGCAGTCTAGTGATTGAAGCGATTTCAGATATTCACATTCAACTTTCCATAAAGAAAAATTGAAAATGCAGTGGTACTTGATTGTAGCACAACTGGTTTTCGAGCTATGTCTGCTCACTCTCGAAGTATATTCCTTCTGTACATGCGTCTATTATTTAGAAAAGGCTAGCAAATTCATATCTTCAAAAAGACTTGCTATAGACATCAGTAACGGTGAAACTATGTGTTGCGATGTATGTAAGCGAAAGGATGGAAATGAAAAGCGCATCTTCAAGAGATGTAAGCATGCTTTTTGTCAACGCTGTTTCATACGTAATTGCATTCAACTTTGCCAATGTAACCACTGTGACATTGCTCATTTCGAGTGTCACTTATGTCGCAATAGTTAGTACCTATGCAAATGTGGTAAAGATAGGTTTTAGCAAAGACTAACACGGAAAATGGCGAAACGTAAAATGACGAAACGTAAAAGTCAAAAGTTTTCTTCAGCCATTCAAGCTCTCCGACGAATGAAAGCAAATCAGCGATACAATGCTATACGACATGCTAACGATAAATTCATTTGTGAAATTATTTCTCATGTGAGGAAGTTGAGGACGAAGAAATTAGCGCCAAAACAACGAAAGTTACTTAAGCGATATGCTACGAAATTGCGTTTCATCTCCAATCCTAAAGTCGCCCTTCAAAGAAAGAGGAAAACTCTAACACAAAAGGGCGGTTTCCTTTCAGCAATACTTCCAATGATAGCTCCTGCCGTGGGCAACCTATTGGGAAATATCTTTGGCTCTAAGCGTTAATTATGCAAATGTTGAGTCTCAAAGTAATAAAATGGATTTCAGACTTCAATGTGATAAAGTTCTGACTGTATCAGGTCCATCTCATGCAGGTAAAACTGTTTTCACGCTGAATTTATTGGATAAAAGAAGGGAGTTGTTTAAGGAACCTATCAATCGAGTGATTTGGTGTTATGGTATTTATCAACCGTCGCTGTTTCAGGAATTGCAAAGTCGCAACTTTATTCGACATGAAGGAATTATTCCAGTGGATAAACTTCAGTCTAATGATGTTGTTGTATTGGATGATTTATTAAAAGAAAGTAAGAATTCAAAAGATGTTACAGATATGTTCACTCGCGCAGCACACCATAAAAGGTGTTTTATCATCTATATTACACAAAATTTGTTTCCTGATGGAAAAGAAGCTCGTACACGAAACCTGAATACACACTATTATGCTATTTTCAAGAATCCGCGAGATAAAAGTCAATTTGAAATTTTAGCGCGACAAGTTGCACCCAGAGGATCAAAAGCCTTAATTGAAATTTTTCAAGCAGCTACTGAAAAACCATACGGTTACTTATTCATTGACTTTACGCAAGAGTGTCCGGAAGAATTTAGATTTCGAAGTGATATTTTGAAAACTCCCATGATTATCTACAAACTATGAGTTCTTATTCTCGCATGATTGTTATTCCTCAGGATGAATATGTACAATTGACTGCCATGCAGCAAGTAAAGCAACCTCTTGCAAATCAAATGTATAGGAAAGAAATAGATTATCAGCAAAATGTTCACATCAAAGATCCACATCGTGCTGTATTATTACAATCGGAAACTGTTGAGCAATTGAAAAACTTGAAGAATAAGATGCGTGACTCTGTATCGACTGCTACACCTTTAGCATCTCGCGCACATGCCATATCTCTTTTCAACAGTATTGAACCCCATCTCAATGTAAATGATAGAGGAGAAATCATTACAGATGAAAATAAAGTGATTGATGCTTCACGTTATGAAGACTTGATTCAGTATGCGACACGTAGAAAGCGCCGTCAGGGCTATGTTCCACCTGGTTGGTCATACTTTCTTAAACTATTGAAAAAGCATAATGTGCCAAAATTTGCTTTAAATAATGAGACATTGAAAGAACTTGATTCAACAGTGGCTACTACTCCAATGCTTCAGGCGATGAAAATGCCAACAAATTGGTTTAAGACGTCACCTGCTACATCCCCTCCCACACTCACTAAGCAAACAAGAGGAAGAACTCGACGTAGATCTACATCGCCACTAAAACTGGTAAAAGGAAAACGTAAAACAGCTCCTCCTAGGAAATACATGTTCTCAGACTATTAATATGAAGCAGATGTGTTGCTTGCCATGTAATGAGCCGCCAGAGGTGAATGTCGTTGTCACTTGCACTTGCTGCGCCAGCTCTCATAATGAAACCCCTAAGCAATGTGAACACGATCGCAAAACCGCTAAAGCTAAATGCTGCAGTTGTTGTAAATGTAGAAAGGCAAGAAAGAAAAAAAGATGAGAAGGAGGAAAAAGAGTCAGCCGTCATCGACTGAACGTTTGAAGTCAATCTATTATGATGTAAAACATCCGGCAGGATTTGCATCTATCAAGAAATTATCAAAAGCGAGTGGTCTTCCACAATCACAAGTGAAACGATGGTTAAAGGGTCAGGCTACCTATACACTCCACAAACAAGCGAAAAAGAAGTACCGCACCCGCCATTATATTGTTCATGACATCGATGAACAGTGGCAAGCAGATTTGTGCGATGTTGCCTCCATTTCAAAACATAACTCGGGCAATAATTTTATTTTAACCGTCATTGATATTTTCTCGCGTTATGCGTGGGCTCAACCTTTAAAAACTAAAGAAGGGAAAGGAGTAGCAAAAGCATTCCAAACAATTTTTCGAGAAGGTCGCATTCCAAAAAGAATTCAGAGTGATCAAGGAAAAGAGTTTGAAAATCAGCATGTGACAAGATTATTTGAGAGGCATGACATTGAGTTGTTTAGTGTAAAGAGCGCTTATAAAGCTGCACTCGTTGAACGTTTTAATCGCACATTAAAAAATCGTTTGTGGCGACATTTTACTGCCAACTTGACACAAAATTGGACAAAGGTTCTACAAGATACACTCCATGCCTACAATCACTCTATCCATCGTTCTATTGGACTCAGACCAGTAGATGTAAATGCTGACAATGTAGATAAAGTGCGCGAATCATTCCAACGTAAACGCACTCATGTGAAAAGTGATGTGAAAATTGGCGATAAAGTTCGTATCTCAAAAGTGAAAAGTGTTTTTGCTAAAGGGTACCTCCCGAATTGGACAGAGGAGGTATTTACAGTATCAAGGATTAATCAAAAAGACTCTCCGACCACCTACAAGTTGAAAGATTACGATAATGAAGAAATTGAGGGTAGCTTTTACCGCGATGAGATTGAGGTAGTCACTGAAAGTGAAACATATTTGGTAGAGAAAATCATTCGATGTAAAAAACGGCAAGGTGAAGAATGGTGTCTTGTTAAATGGACTGGTTATCCTTCAAGTATGAACTCTTGGATGCGTCGTGCCGACATCTTTCATCTAAGTGATCGACAGTGATTCATGCAAAGTTGTAACTAACAATGTTTAGGGTTTGAGCTATGAATCCAACTGCCTCATTTTATTCACGACCCTCCTACGTAAGTGGTGGAGGACAAATTTACATCGGTGCTCGCCGCCAACGTGGAGGTAGCATACTTGGTGCACTGAAATCTGTTGTAGCACCTCTCATATCCAATGTCGGTAGATCTTTAAAACGAAATGTTTTAAGTAATGCCGTTGGCTTTGCTGGTGATGTTGCTAGTGATCTTTCCAGAGGTAGAAGTTTTAAGAGCAGTTTGTTGAATCGTGGGAAGGAACGCGGTTTAAAAACATTGAAGCAGACCATTGCTGGTGTTACTCAAGGAAAGAAATCACCTAAACGAATGAGAAAAGGAAGGAGGAAACATCGCGGAGCTGGTAAGGTGCGATCTTCAGTCAAAAGGCATTCACGCAAACGTCGCAGAGGCTCTAATCATTCATCAGGCGCTAAACGACGACGCTGCTATAACTTCTAATCATGGAGTGTAAAACTTCCGGTTTTTGTTTGTTCGATCAACAAGCCATACAGACAGATATTCTTAGTTCAAGTATTGTAGATTATCATCCTCGAACAGCTGAGAATGCTGGCCCCATTGAATTTGTTATTCCTGGTGGTAGTGATGACTACATAGATTTGAGTTATGCGATGCTTGATTTGAGGTTTAGAATTCAGCAAGCAGATGGAACTGCTATTGACGATGCACATAAAGTTGGACTGAACAATTTACCATTGACTACATTACTTCGCGATGTTTCTCTAACGATTGGAGAGCAGCAGGTGGAAGGTGGTCAAAGCGATTATCCCTATAAATCATATTTCAATCATGTATCACAGTTTCATCCAGCAGCACAAAAAAGTCATATGGAAGCCATGGGATGGTACAGAGATGAAGCAGGAAAATTTGATGTTGAAACAAACAGTGGCTTTGTAAAGCGATCTGCTATGATTAAAGATAGTAGAGTATGTCAGCTATATGGTCCGCTGAATTTAGACTTCTTTAGACAGTCAAAGTTTTTACTCTGTAATACCAGCATGCGACTCAAGCTGACATTGAATAAGCCTGAATTTGCGCTGAATGCATTTGCTAAAGTTGACAATTTTAGAATTCATGTGGAAGATATTGCACTTTACATTCGTCGAGTAGTACCGAATCCAAGTGTCATTAGAGGGCATGCTGAAGGTCTTAACCGCCAAAATGCCATTTACCCCGTTCAGCATACAAAGCTTCTCACCTTTACAATTCCGAAAGATCAAAAGAGTTTCATGAAAGATGGCCTCTTTCCATCGGAAGCACCGAAGCTCCTCATGGTGGCAATGGTTGAAAATGATGCATTTAATGGTAATATAAAGAAGAATCCTTTCAATTTTAAACACAATCAGTTAAGTGAAATTGCTTTACGTGTTAATGGTGTGAGTCATCCTGGTCCACCCTACAAACCAGATTTTGCTTCGGATCAATTTATGCGCAGTTATGTTGATTTTATGGATGTCTTTGGCTTTTACAATACGGATGATACCAACGGACTGACTATGAAAGAATTTAAGAGTGGATATACTATTTATGCATTTGATTTGACTGCTGACAGCGATATTAGTGCACCCTATCGTCAAGCGAACGTGCCTCATAATATTCGTTTGGATTTGACGTTCAAAAGAACACTACCTGAGACGATCAATGTATTAATTTATGCAGTCTTCGATTCAAATATTGAAATTACAAAGTATCGTGACGTGATTCTTCAGTATAATCGTTAATGAGTTGGTTGACTGCTGACGATATTAAGACTAAAGTGCAGCGTAATGCAGACGAAGCGACGTTGAAAGCTTTCGATAATGTCTATTCACTCGATACCTTACCACCTGCAGTAAATCACTATCCCATCTTTATTGTGCTAAACACTCATTCACAGAATTTAGGCGGTGAGCATTGGAAAGCGATCTTTATTGGAGAAGACCGACGTGGTGAACTATTTGACTCTCTTGCTCAACCTCCAAATATACCAACACAGCAGTGGTTGAGAAAACATACGCGTCAATATCAGCGAAATGAACGCATACTACAACATCCACTTTCATCAACGTGTGGTGCTTTTGTACTGTACTTCATCTTAAAACGTTTACATGTATCTCGATTTGCATCTGTTATTCAAAACTTTTCATGTAATCCATCCTCTAATGAAAAAATGATTTGTAAGTTCTATCATGATTTGAAATAAAAACATCATGTTGGAAAAATTGTTTTTTATTTTACAATCCGCTGGGTACGTACATACTCAATGAGATAGTCTAGGATCATATTTGCTTGTTCATGAGATTTTAGTCCAGTAATGATCACTTTACTATTATGAAAGATTGCCACATGCACAGGCAACCAACAACTAATGAGAGCTGCAGGAAAAAGTTCGGGTTCATAACACAAACTGTAACTGCTGGTACGAATCTTCAAAAATGATAGACTGTCACTCAATTGAGTAGAGATCACCATATTGTCCACAGTCAGATTCGACATCACACACCTCTCCCTCTTCCATATCCGACGTAGTAGTCTCTGTAGCTCTAAGCGCATTGACTGCGCCGATGAATGAGAAAGGGCGCCGAGAATCTGTACAGTCCCATTTGGGAAGAGTTGAAGATTCCGTGAATTGTTCATCTTCACCACTAACATTTGAGGACGGCCCGGGTAATACTTGCTGTTTGGAAGCTGTTGGCGTAATGTTGTGAGATCGATTTTGGTGTAGAGTCTGAAGCGACGGAGAATGTTGACGATGGTGTAGCGATGGCGCTTCATGATGAAAAAATGAGTAAATTGAGCGATGTACCTTCCTTTTATACTTTTCCCAACTACCTTGATGAAATGTGAAGTTAGTATGAAGTTGGGAATGATAGAGTTGAATTCGCCGATTGTTGACGCGCAGCCAGATGCGATTTCCAATACGTGAATGTCTTTTCATATAGAAGTATTTCAAGTCCTTCATGATATGATGTAGAGATTGAAAATGACGATAAGATAAAACAAACTCTCTTCTCACATTTCCAGTTGAATCTTTGAAATAGACGTTTCGATCATGATCCGTTTCAATACGTTGTAGGGAATCTAATTTCCAACTCATGGTGCGTGGTAATCATATCTGATTAAGATTTGCATAGTAGGGCGATGAACTCACGACGAATAAATGTCATGATGGAGCGATGTATGTATCTTCTATACTTCTCCCAATTGTATTTGCGAAATGAGAAACAGTTTGCGGAATGAGAATGGTAGATTTGAATTTCATTTCTGTAATGTTGAAGCCAAACTTGATCACCCAAGGAGATGAATCTTAATGTTTCAAAATATTCCAAATCCCTCATGATATCATTGAGGTTGACAAATTGTCGCCATGTTAATGTAATTCCTCTTGATGTATGACCATGAGAATTTTTGAAATGTACGTTTCCATCACGATCAACTCTGATATATTGTAGAGAGTCCAAAATCCAAGTCTTCATGATGTTATGCAAAGTTGCAGATTAGCAATATAAAAATGTCGTTTTATCATATTTTGCTTAGCAATGCGGCTACAAAGAGATTTACTAGCAATCGAGCCGCACTCTTTTCTACTCCCATTGATCATGCACAACAGCTAAATGGGAATTGGGAAGTGGGTGTCACTCAACTTGTTTATAGCAACTGTGTCTATACTTTTGATCATGAGGTGATGACTATTAATATGAGGCGTACAGCTGCTTATCAATGTGAAAAGGGGTGCCGAGTATACATTCCACAGTGGCCAAAGAAAGATCTCTTATCATGTAAAAAGTTTATATATGATTTCTTGAATAAAGCGTGTAAACATATTGTCCAATTTACTCCGCACAATGATGATTATAATTATGTACATCATGTAGTTGAGAAAGATTGGATTGTTCGTTTAAGTCCAAGTTTAAGAAATGATTTAGGCTACCTCGCTAGCGCCTTAACAAGCTATGATAATTTTAACGTTAATTACCACATAAGTGGTCATAAACAGTTAATATATCGAGAGGAAGCTTATTATGTAGATCTTATTCCAAGAAATGAGAAGACGTTGGTGAAGAAGATTGTGATTAAGCCAAGAAAGACAAACATGACTCCTGAAACATTATTGAAGAAATTTAATTATCTCCTTCGAGTTGATGACAAACAAGTGGCAACATTGACTTATATTAAATCATCTAATCATATTGCAATAAGCAAATTAAATGATGATGATCTAGTATTAGTTTGTTCAAAAGATTTTCATCAGTTCTTACGACATCGTTCTGCAGCTGTTCATGGAAAATCTGATATGCAACATTTACCATGTGAAAGGTCAAATCAATTTGATACAGAATGGGCCGTATCTTTATACAGAAAGTGTGTAGAGCCTTTTGGTGGTTTCTTACATGAAACAAGAGTGTTGATGCCTCGCATTATTACTTCGGTTAAATTGGTTGTAGATTATTTAAATGAAGTGATTAATGAGCAACATATTTCATTTTCTGAAAAAGAAGGTACTTTGTCTCTCACTATAAATGGAAAAGGTATTGAACTAATTATGGATAAAACTCTAATGGACATTTTGGGTTTTGATCAAAATATCTTTAAAAGTGGTACTGTAACCAAAGCTAGCGCAGACATGTCGCTATCGCGTCGTATTAACTATTTTCAGATATATTCCAATATTGGTGAAGATGTACGTGTGGGAGATGTTGAAGCTCCATTGCTAGCAATGATACCATACCAGCCAAAAAGCTGCAGTATTTTATCTGAGCATACTTTCAAGAAAGTGCATTATACAAAGCTGAAATCAAACTACATCCCACAAATTGATATTGCCATTTATGATGATGCTGGTGCGTTGATTCCTTTTCATAAAGATGCTGTGACAAGTATTACACTCCATTTCCGAATGAAGAGTTAATGCAAAAGTATGTTAATATATTTTTCCAATGTGAATAATATGGAAAGTGAAAATAAGGACTCGTTTCTAATCTACTTGCCCAGTAATGCTTCTATGAATAAATTTCCCAAAAATAAACCATCAGACTATCGAGTAGAATTAAATCGGCCACTGCATTTAGAAGGTGAATGGGAAGTTGGCGTTTCTAGTATTTGCTATGATAGCAATATTCAGAATGTGAATGATTTGGAAGAAATGATATTGACTCCTCGCACCCATGATGGAATAACGATGAATAATGCATTTCAGTTCCCATACAATTTAACATCAGATGGAAAGTGGAACTATGAATGGATTCAGATAAAATCAGATTCTTATGAGCCATTTGGGAATGAGAAAATTATTAAGGCATTCAACAGTGGTAATACTTCCATCATGAAGAATAAAAATCAGAAAGCTTATGAGTTTACTATCTATCATTGGAGTGGGAGACAGTTCCTCCGCTTTCATTCTTTTACTAAAGGTCTTACGCTGAGGTTGGATAGTGAATTCTATCCACATCTTGGTTTTGGTCATGGACTACATCTAACGTCAATTGCTACTGCAAATGTTAAAAAAGTTTATTCAACTCGAATCAACAAATTTCATTATAGATTTAAAATATTTGATGAAGATGTTGTAGAATGCGAAGAACGCATCATTTTGAAAAAGCGTGGTGTTCAACCTTTATCACTTATTGAGTTAGTAAAACGATGGAATGAGACTGTGGGTAAGAAGTATGGAGAGAAAATTATGGCGGACAAAAATAAGTTGGTTATTCAGAAATATAATGACAAACTTACAGTTTATTTCTCTCCAACCTTGCGTCATTTTGTAAGACATTATACGCCTATTATTGGAAGCGGTGTGGTGTATGGTTCTCATGAATATCACACTAAAGCTGATTCAGTTAATGATGAATGGTGGGTGGACATCTATGGCGATCGCATCAAGAAAATTTACCAGTCTTATGAAGAATCTAAAGTTGCTATCAATATAATGCCGCGTCTATATCATACAGTTGAAAGCTTCATTCATGTAGTAAATCCTTATATACAACAGAAGTTGAAGCATGTGATGAAAAGTAAATATGATGTAAAGACACACCACATTTCGTTTTCAATTGAAAAACAACGCGTTGTTCTGAAACTGGGTGATGACATTCAATGTCAATTGAGTAAAAATTTGAAAAAACTCTTTGGCTTTTCAATGCTACAAACTGTGTTTGCTGCTGCGCATACGATTGGTATAGAAACACCAATGACACTTGATAAACATGAACAACACCTTTACATTCAAAGTGATTTGATTTTACCTATTTCTGTTGGCGAGAAAAAAGAATACATTTTACGTGATTTCATTCATGATAAAGACGCTTCATATGGAATAGTCGAGAAGATGTTTGAATCTATTTTCTATCATCCCGTCGTCAAACAAACTATACCCTCTATTGCTATCAAAATTACCAATGGTTTACAAGAGTGTATCCATGTGAAAGATACTAAATCCCTCGTAACTTTAGTGTTTCGGAAAACAAAGTGAAGTCATTGTGATATGTTTATTGAAATAAAAATATGTATATGAAAAAGTCTTTTCACAGATATAGGGGGAATGGGCTGACTGTAGGCATATATTCACAAGGAAGAAACGATCTCATGCGATACATAAAACAACCATGTATATCTACAAAAAGCAACATCAAAATACTGAGTTAAAGTTGATTATGTCAATACATCTCCTGAATGTGGTAGCGTGAGTTTTATTCTTTTGGGTGGAGGTATGTTTGTGTCAGGATGTCCATGTGGAAGAGATGTGTTATGTCCTATCCAACACCTCTTATCCTCCCATGCTGAAAGTGCTCGTTTCTTGAACGTGTACGTTTTCACAGTATGAACTTGAGATTTTAAGATTGTCATATTGACAAACGTTATAGTTTTATTTTTATAGGCCTTCTTATAGGACCGATGTTTCATTTTATGAACAATGGATTTTGATATACCTTTAGCACGCTTAATACTATCTGCACATTCTTTTAGTTTCATGGAATACATTTTAGGACGGAGGAGAATCATTTCATCTATTTCCTTTCCTGCTGTTTCATCCTTAAAACAACCAAGTTTGGCTTTATTCTGTATGGAATAGAGTGGATGAGTGGGATTGTAGTTAGATGTATCGAAATATTTTTCTAATGACTTACCTACTTCATTAAAATTTAAATCTTTTTGAGTGGTAATTCCTAAAAAGAAACTATCTGTATCACCACCCAGCAAGCGAACCTCTTTTACGAGAGGGCATGGTTTTAATATTTTGTAGAAGAGTTGATACATTTCAAGCTTGGAATAATCTAAAACGGCTTGCCCAATATAGATGGGTTTGCACAACTCAACTTCTGATTTAATCATTTTAACACCTACAAGATCCTCATCGATGATGTCTCTATCAATGAAAAGAGGTGATGAGGTCAATTTGTGATATTTTTGTTCATCAACGACTAGTTTGTAATTCATACGTTTTCTAACATCCTCCATGGTCTTTCCGAATAGACTATTATTCTTATATTTATAAAAATCCTTTTCAAAATTATTTTGGGCGAGTGCACGTTTTTGACTGTTACTATCTATGTAGGGTTTGAGGAAGGCTTTCTGTCTAAATTTGATAATGCGGTGAACTGACTTTAGAAGCATGCCCATTTCTAAATAGAATTTTAATATGCAGAAGTGTACGAGATAATTTTTCTTATCATATTGGGTGAGTAAAAGTTTGCGGCATGGTTTGTACCTTGGCTGTCCACACTCTGTTAAGTTATTATGAAATTGTGACATGAATGGTGAAAACATATCTTCAGTCACTTCGCCAGATTCAGGTGCGAGTGGGAAATCAGCAGTTTTATTTTTAATACTATTTGGATAAATCAAATCCACTTCAAAATAATATCCCCAATCACCTTCATCTGGAATATTCAGTATGTTTGAAGGGTTGGAGTAATACTCAAGCTCATTTTGATTTAACCAACTAAACTCGGAATGAGGTAGTGGTTTAGACAGTGAACTGCCATATAAATTATTTTGGTCATAGTACTTTAGGTGGATATGATCATCACCTACTGTTTCAGATTTTATATGATGTTTATTTACAAATGTGAGACCACCGCGTATTCCGCGCTCAAATATATTATACATCTCCGGTCTTGTAAGAGATGAATGGTCTCACCAGTCATTTTAAAGGCTGATTTAAAGGACATGGCTGGTAGACTGACAAAGTGGATAGGATCTAATTTGTCTTCTTCTAATGCCACTCGTCGAAACTCCTGAAAGACATCAGCCAGCAAAATGACATCTAATTCTAAGTAAGCGATCATATAATCGCCAAACGTTTTACAATTAAATTTTAACCATGCCTCTTGAGCATGTTCATAGTCCTCTACTGGACAATCTTCACCCGTCAAATCGTTTTTGAATTTGTCAATGGAAGGAAGGGTTGTTTCATTTAGTTTAGACATTGAGCTAAAATACGCATAAGGAAAGACTCCTTTGCGAGTGATTATTTCATCCGTTAAGTTTGGATAGTGTTTCTTCAAAGTTTGACTATGGGGAAGAAACTTGAGATTACGAACGAGAGAAGCTAGTGACGCTGACATGAATTGAAATGAATCTAAAAATTTTATTTCGAAGAAGACTGTCTTATTTTCTTTAGTTTTATCTACTGGTACTTTTGCTGTCATTGCCATGAATTTTTCTCTCGTTTGTGCTATTACATTAAACTGCCACGATTTCATCTGGCTCAACCCTCCTTTTATGAGCATATGACTGTCATAGCCCTTAAAGTTATGAAAAATGACGGGTAGTACACGACGTCTCAACCTAAGTGAAAAGTTACATTTGGAGCAGAGTGCGTTTCTAAATTTACCAGTGATGTGATCATGATCACGCACTTTCTTAATTTTATCGTCATCAAACGTTTTATGACATTTAGGACAGGATGTGCAACTTTCAAATTTTTGTTTGTCTTCATCTGACATATGTAGTGACTTACGCTGCAATTGGGAATCATATGATTGTTGAAATTTTGCAGCTTTATCGAGAAATTCTAGAAATTTTGAAATGCAATCTTCACCTTGCCAAGTATGCATTTTGTTTTGTCTATTCCTAAAGTGGTCATGCCATACTTCATAGCAGGATATGGCTGCTGGCTTGTGGATGATATCATCAATGTAGCATTCTATGTCTGCGTAAATGACACGCAGGGGACTTAATTCGTCACCATTATCCCTATGTGAAAATATTTTATCTTTGGGCATGCGTTCCATTTGTAATTTACCTCGCTTGCACCATTCATAGTGAGTTTCAAATTTATCTTTACTCCAAAATGAGCGGATGCAGCGGTCGCATACAAAATGTTCACCTCTTTTAGAGTGCCCCAAGTGAGTGTACAAGCGAGAGATTTTGGGAATACCACAGTAGTGCCATTCCTCGCTATCATCTTGTTTTACTAATAAGAGGTTGACTACACGTTCATAACAAGTTGAACGTGAATTATAGCGGGCACCCTTCAACCCCTTCTCCCACACGTGAACGACAATTTTAATCTTATTATGTTTTTCGAACGTTTCTACATCTTTGATTTTCATGTTGTTACTATCACAACCTTCAAAGTCTAGTTCATCCTCCCACTGTCTATAGCTATAGGTGCGATCTCGATGCGCGTTGATATCATTATAGTGAAGGATGGATAGGACTGCATATTTGAAACACTGTGATTTACAATCAACATTGATGACAGCTTTCTTATTATACAACGTTTTTGGAAGTTTAAATGTGCCTCGAGCTGCATGACTTTCTAATAGGGAAATTTTGAATATGGCTGAGTCCACACCATCAAAAATGAGAGCGCTGTCGCGTTGATTGAATTTATCTACATTTGATTTTAAACATTGAATGTGAAAATTTAGCCAAGACTCGCAGTCTACAACTTCGGTTGCGGAAGAGGAAGGAATATGAAACTGTATTCTCTCCGTCACTTGACCCGTTTGAAAATCTATTTTAATATATTTTAGTTTAAGGTAGATGAGCGCCTTCATTCTAAAATTGTCTAAATTATTGAAGAGCGCTTCGATAATGTTAGAATTTTGAAGGAGCCACTCAGGAAAATCTACAATTTGAGTATTGGACTCCATGCAGTAGTCGCGTACTAAATTATTATGTGAAACATTAATGAGGGAGATGGTAGAGGTACCGTTGGTGTAGTGATCATTTGCATGCGTGTGTTGAAGTCTGTGCGAAGATCGCTGAAAGTGACTATCAAAAGAAAGAGGGCACAAATCGCAAGGAAAGGAGATGTCATCGTCAGAATCAACTTCACCTCCGGAGATTGACGCCGCTTTGCGTTGACACACACGTTGTTTGATGTGTCGAAGGAGACTGTGCTTCCTTGTAAACATATGTCCGCAGTCGGCACATTCCCACTCGTTGCCTTGCCGCGAGAGTCCTGAGCTGGAACTCACATCACCTGAAAGAGAAATCATTCTTTCATCTCTGTTCAAGCCTCAGTGTAGTGTTACAACCTACCTTGACTCAATAACTCTAAACTTTCCTCGAGAAGAGAGGGCGTTGGTGATGAAGTTGATGTCTGAAATTGAGGAAGATGCTATTAGTCACACGTTTGAGGGAGATGAGAGGAAATTTTCAACTTACCATTTCAACGAAATCAAGTTTAAGGTTGATACTTCTACAAGATAGAGACTTCACTCAAATAATAGTCAAAGAGAGAGATCGTGCGTTCGTCACTTGTATGATTCACAGATTAAATGAAATGACCTGAATGTCACTTTGCTTATATACTTTCATCCTCTTCATTCATTGGATGTTCATTCTGATTGGCTGCTTGTGTATACTTAAGAATTAGAAAAATGTTAAAGTTATCATTATTCAAAGTCAGCATTTCAAAGACAACATGACAAGTCCTCCAACAACACCAAATACCGCATTGGAGTTCTCCTCTCCATATACATCAGCAAAGGTGCTCGTTACAGCAAATGCACCAAGAAAGGCGAAGGTGGAGAAGACATACAATCTCGACAATATACGAAAGTTATCATTATCGGAGGAGGATGAAGAGGAGTTGCCCGACCTAACAGGCATACGGTGGAAATATTTACAATATGATGCCGAAGGGGTGATGGAGATGACCAGCAAGTCGCACTTGCATCAAATATGGGAGTGGTACACCCCTAACTCCCAACCGCGAACCGTGGCGGAGTGGGCGTACATTGAGAAAGTGAGGGACGCTGCAGAAGAACGTTTAAAGCAGCTCAACTGTTTTTGTAATCTATGTGAAGCCAGACTCTGGGACGATATTGACGATGAAGACCTTTTGAAATACATGCCATAATAAATGTTTATTTCGTATTATCTTTGCTTTCATACTGACTTACTTGAATGGGGTTTTAGTGAATAATTTAACCATGTATACTTTTTCATTTGGAAATAGTAGCACGCTTAGTTTAACTTGTAAATCTTATAACATTTCATATGGACGATGATGGTAGATGAAATAGTGTCAAATAAATTAAGATAGCTTACACTTCTGATACAGGGATAGCAATCGACTGCGATCCATGTGTAAAGAGCTTGTTAGACTACGGATGGGCTTAAGTGGATGATTTAACCATGTATACTTTTTCATTTGGAAATAGTAGCACGCTTAGTTTAACTTGTAAATCTTATAACATTTCATATGGACGATGATGGTAGATGAAATAGTGTCAAATAAATTAAGATAGCTTACACTTCTGATACAGGGATAGCAATCGACTGCGATCCATGTGTAAAGAGCTTGTTAGACTACGGATGGGCTTAAGTGGATGATTTAACCATGTATACTTTTTCATTTGGAAATAGTAGCACGCTTAGTCTAACTTGTAAATCTAAAAACATTTCATATGGACGATGATGGTAGATAAAATAGTGTCAAATAAATTAAGATAGCTTACACTTCTGATACAGGGATAGCAATCGACTGCGATCCATGTGTAAAGAGCTTGTTAGACTACGGAAGAGAGAAGTGTGTTATGTTGCGTGTGGCGCGTGAGTGTCCTCCCATTTCATTCCATTCATCAATTCGTCTCATTGATAGAGACAGGTAGAACTCATGGTTCTCATAACGTATGCAATGGAAAGTTTTAGGCAACCTTCGACAGTTGGCTAAATGTCGCCCTGACGCGAATGCATGCTACGTTGAGACAGAGGCAATCACTTGCAAACATGACGCAGAGAGGTTTAACAAGATTGACCATTGCCGAATGTCCCTTGCGGTATACATAGCTACGGGTTTCACCGCCGCCCTTTACAGGAACGCCCGTCGAAAGGAAGTATTACACCGAACTTCATTTGCAACGTTCAAGTTGACTGATAGCAGATTCAACTTAATGATAGTATTCGCCAGTCCGAAGACTGCCCAGGGCAAACCGCGAGGAGGTTCTATCATGTCTTGCCCCATGGTGGCCCTTAAGAGAGCCGATGGTTCGTTCTCGGGAGTAACAAGATGACTATTGGCTTGAATAGTCAATAGGTATGACGGTTAGGTTCTCGTATACCCTATACCGCCTAAGCCGTGGTGGTGCATCTGGCACCTTTCGGATGCGGGTGGTATTTGGAGTCCACACCTCATCCGTCCAAACGATCCTCTTGATCTTCCCCTTCTTCTCATCCTCATCCCACTCGTCGAGGATGACGAACTCGGGAATACCGTTGTCTTCATCAGTGAAGACGGGAATATTGTCGGCAGATGTCGCTTCCATCGTGACTTCAAATTGAATGAGAAGCGCTACAATCTTCTGGCTTATATAGGGTTTTCAACAATGAATTGCTCAACAGCGAATCAGAATGCTTCAGGGATAGCAATCGACTGCATAATGTTCAAGTTGACTGATAGCAGATTCAACTTAATGATAGTATTCGCCAGTCCGAAGACTGCCCAGGGCAAACCGCGAGGAGGTTCTATCATGTCTTGCCCCATGGTGGCCCTTAAGAGAGCCGATGGTTCGTTCTCGGGAGTCGTCATCCTACAGCCTACCAATTCTGCTGAGAGAGTCAAAGACTCTCTCTTTGGTAGCACTGTCGACTTCCACACTAACTGGTATGTGAGTATAGAGTGGAATGTAGCGCCATTCCGTTGGATTGGCAGCAGTTGCTGTCATCGGATTGCCAATCCGAGCAAGATTGTTGTGGACTCTGTCTTGCTCCTCTAGCCTGACGAACTCCTCAAATAAATTTCGCGGCCTTAACTGCGGTCCGCGAGGAGAGCTGACTTGACTGTTCGGCGTCTGCATGATTGAAATGAAATGAAATGAGAGGCAGTGGTTTATATACCCCTCTAACGCGACGCAACGTTCAAGTTGACTGATAGCAGATTCAACTTAATGATAGTATTCGCCAGTCCGAAGACTGCCCAGGGCAAACCGCGTGGAGGTTCTATCATGTCTTGCCCCTAGGTGGCCCTTAAGAGAGCCGATGGTTCGTTCTCGGGAGTGACGTGATGGGGTGGTGAAGGCGGGCAAAGATCTGCAATGAAAATGATATGTATTAGAATAGGATATACTATCTTATTTACTTTTTCACTTACCAAGTTAGTCATCCTTAGGTAGTCTCGCGCGTTTCCGAATCGAAAATTTGTGGAGATGGCCGCGCATTCGTAAGCTTGCATGGA
This sequence comes from Prostheceraeus crozeri, assembly GCA_907163375.1. Lineage (NCBI taxonomy): Eukaryota > Metazoa > Platyhelminthes > Polycladida > Euryleptidae > Prostheceraeus > Prostheceraeus crozeri. The sequence goes on from CAJQUW010000977.1 coordinate 73,072, forward strand.
GACACTTCTTGCTCGGATGACCGTTGTAGCAAATAATTGACTCGTCCAGATTTTTATTTACCAATACTTCGCCGGCCAAATGATTGTCCCGAATAGGGATGTGAAATTCAAACAAACGATCCTCATTCACACGTTCCCACTCATCCCTCATGCGCTCCAACTTCTCACACGCCTGCCTCTCATCACCCCGCCGAGCCACAGTCCTCTCCAACTCAACATTCCTCGCTCTCAACACACTCATCTCCTTCATCATCTCCTCAAACTTCGCCTCTGCATCTCTCATTCTTCTCTCCGCAGCACTCGCCCTCTTCTCACACGCATCATTCTTCTCTTCCAACTCTCGCGTCTTATTCTTCAAATCAGTCACACAACGCCTCATTCTAATGTTTTCATCCGCCACCTCCTTCGACTTCAAATCCTTCTTTTTCAACTCATCCAACTCCTTCACAACTTCATCCTTCACTTTCTTCAAACTCTCAAACTTATTCACTAACAACTCATGCGCCATCTGCTGCGAAACATGTCTCTTCTCTTCATCCTTCAACCACCTCGCCGACTGCATACGAATCCCACCACTCTTCACTTTTGGGGAAGATGAGCTCTTCGGGGGGTCGGTGATGACGATGTTGGACACCTCCGATGACGAAGAGCTCAACTTCCTCACACGCTTCCTCACACGCTCCCTATCTAAATCCACATCATCCTCATCATCACTCTCAAGCACTCTCTTCCGCTGCTCAATCTCACCCTCCAACGACGCAACCGCTCTCGCCAACTCATCATTCTCAACAACATTCTCAACAACATTCTCAACAACATTCGCAACATTCGCCAACATTCGCTCCCTCTCTTCCACAATCAACTGCGTAAATCTCAAATCAGTCACTAAACCACCACTACAGTCAGCATGCACTCTGTAAAACCGCACCTCATCCTCATCACCCTTCAGCACTCTACACTTTACGCAAGCAACCCTATTCAAGACAATCATGTGGCCGGTGCCCGCCTTCTTCACATGAGCTTTGGCGTCCGCACTGCGATTAACTCGCCCACAAGAGCACATTTTGATGTGATATTTACGATTTTTGTCATTGGCCATCTTAGATTTTATTGTGAACTGTAAGATAATGAAATTTGTATAAGTTTGGAATCATGTAGTACAGTCATATTCCTAAAGAGTGTAGTGAGTGGCACTCGATCCCGTCGACAGCCCGAAGGCCTTGTACCGATCACTAGGGAAGTGAGAGATCTTCCCCGATACCCGATCTTTACAGCTGAAGACATCATTGTCACTGCCCCGAAGTGGTAACAGGAACGCCGAGTCAAAGGTAGTGATCAGTAGCTGGGATCTAACCCCTCAAAGCTGCCTTAGACTTAGTTAAATTTCAAATCTGATAGCATATTTGAACTCAGGATACTTGAAAACCTTAGTCTATATGTTAAAACTTTGAAAAAAGTGAAAATTAAGAATTTTTAAAAAATTCCGCATTTTACTACTCATACTACTTTTAAAAAATTTTATCAGTAGTAAAGACACTATCAAACTCTATCATACAAACTTTGAAGTAGCAAGATAGCTTGCCTACTTCAAAAGATAGAGTCCTTTGCACCCGATATCGGGAGCTCAGAGCGACGACCGTCGCTTACCTCGTCTTTCGATGAAGTGATCAGACTTACGTTGTCGGGGGTTTATATATGCTCGGAAGAAAACTTAAAATGGCTCTATCTCCAAAAGTATTCATCGTAGCGACATGCGGTTTGTTGCAAACGATTTGTCTCATCATTCTTTACAATATGACACCTGAACCATTCTCATATGACCACGGGAAGTTGGTCCGCCAGCACATGTCCATGTAACATGCCACAAGTGAAAAAATTCCTAAGTGTGAGAGCTCCAGTGTGGTGAAAATTTTGAAAAATTTAAAACTTCCGAATTTCAACCTGGGACCTTAACCAAAACATTTTTCATCAAATTTCACTGACCTCCCCCCCCCTCGTTCAGAGAAATTTGATGAAAAATGTTTTGGTGACGGTCCCAGGTCGAAATTCCACACTTTGGAAAATTTTCAAAATTTTACCCATACAAAGTCACTCTGACACTTAGGATTTTTTCAGGTGAGCGAGCTCCGACCTAAAATCTTGTAACCGCTCTAACTTTTGAACGAAGACAGATAGGAACAAGCCGATTCTTTCACTGAATTTGTCTCACTCTTAGCTTTCAAACGAGCTATTGCACGAGAAAATCCGTCCACTAGAAGCCAAGATAGAAGCTAGCTGACCAGGGGGGGGGAGGTCAGTGAAATTTGATGAAAAATGTTTTGGTGACGGTCCCAGGTCGAAATTCCACACTTTGGAAAATTTTCAAAATTTTACCCATACAAAGTCACTCTGACACTTAGGATTTTTCAGGTGAGCGAGCTCCGACCTAAAATCTTGTAACCGCTCTAACTTGTGAACGGCTGGTCCGATTGACTCGCAACAAAAAATGTTGTCGAGCAGTTTTTTCTCCTCTTTCAAACGAGTAGCTGTAAGACAAAATCCGTCCACTAGAACCAAAGTTAGAAGATTGTTGTCGGGGGGGGGGGTCAGTGAAATTTGATGAAAAATGTTTTGGTGACGGTCCCAGGTCGAAATTCCACACTTTGGAAAATTTTCAAATTTTTACCCATACAAAGTCACTCTGACACTTAGGATTTTTCAGGTGAGCGAGCTCCGACCTAAAATCTTGTAACCGCTCTAACTTGTGAACGGCTGGTCCGATTGACTCGCAACAAAAAATGTTGTCGAGCAGTTTTTTCTCCTCTTTCAAACGAGTAGCTGTAAGACAAAATCCGTCCACTAGAACCAAAGTTAGAAGATTGTTGTCGGGGGGGGGGTCAGTGAAATTTGATGAAAAATGTTTTGGTGACGGTCCCAGGTCGAAATTCCACACTTTGGAAAATTTTCAAAATTTTACCCATACAAAGCCACTCTGACACTTAGGATTTTTTCAGGTTAGCGAGCTCCGACCTAAAATCTTGTAACCGCTCTAACTTTTGAACGAAGACAGATAGGAACAAGCCGATTCTTTCACTGAATTTGTCTCACTCTTAGCTTTCAAACGAGCTATCGCACGACAAAATCCGTCCACTGGAAGCAAGCTGTCCAGGGGGGGGGACGTCAACCGAAAATTTTTTCTCTCCGATTTCGCTGGAAACATCCTTCCTAACCCAAAATTTCACGTAGATTCCGAATCTGGCCTCCGTTTTCTCATCCGATGCTTCGTTTGGGCGCTACACACCAAAACGTCCCAAATTCTAACTCTGTCGTTTTTCGAAAAATGTTGAAAATTTTTTCTCACCGATTGCCTTGAAACTCACCCTACCGATGCAGAATTTCACGCTGAATCCGAATCTGACCTCCGTTTTCTCATCCGACCACTCCTTCCACTCGAAACAACCCATTTTACAACCCAACATTCAGCAGATTGCACCAAAAACATCACACACTATAGCCTCAAGACTAATCCTGGCGGTCGCCCACGTCAACCTAGACGGTCGCCCACGTCAACCAGGCGGTCGGACCAACGCACCCGAGTCTCACACTCTGTCGTTGCAGAGGGGGGGGGGGTGGGGACGTCAGCGAACATGTTGTGAACGTGGACCCACCTGGCCGGCACACCACGACAGACCACAACCTCTGTCGTTCCAGAGGGGGGGGGGGACTCAGACACGAAGCACCACGGCGGCCGACCACGACACTCTGCCGTGCCAGAGGGGGGGGGACGCAGCGATGGCCGCCATCTTGCGCGGTCCAGAAGTGGAGTTTTGCTTACTACTTCTCTTGAACTATTTAGTGCAGCTTACTTTCAAATTTCATTGTTAGTGGAAGAAAAAGAATTTCCAGATGTAAATTTTTTATCTCAGAAAAACGCATTTACCGGTGATTAATAAAAATATATGGAGTCAATTCCAATCTTATATGTGCTTCAACGACATTGCTTCGATGTCCATTTGTAGAAACCGATCAGTCTTTGAAGACTGATGGTGTAGTTCTACTGTATCCATAGAAATTGATAACATTAAAATCTCAACCAACTCAGATAACTTCAAATTCAGTTAATAATTTCTATGACTACAGCGTTGGAAGCGCTTTCATAGCGTTCGCAGTTACAATAAGGTCACAAAATTATGTCGAGACAGAGACCTTCACACAAACTCTCGTGTGTCCAAAATGTGGATATATCTGCTCTTCAATGGGTCACACGATCCAATATCCGTGTTTCATGCAACTTTTCATGCTACTCACACTTACTGCGAGAATCTCGAACGCCATCTAGTAAAGTGATATCTATGGTTTTTATCTATTTTACAGTTGAAACATGAAGACGCAATGCAATTGATTAAGAGCCTCATGTCGATGTAACCGAAACTATCACAGTTAATGCATATCTATGGCCAAATTATGACAATTGGCGAAGCTTGCGACTGTTCATCAACTTCATGTTCCTCACAATTTTCGTTTATTTTTCTTTTTGATAATTCTTAGTACTTTAAAGGACTTGAAAGTTGAAATGATGCTGTCGACATTATTAATTTCACTTGATTTTAGAATGAGTTTAAAGATAGAAAATTCTGTGGGAATTTTCTACTTTAAGCAGATGCACATGTGCATTATTGTTCCTTAAAAAGAAAACGTTAGGACGTAAACTCAGCATGTAAAATTGCTACCAGTACCTGTCTGAATGATTTAAATTACATTGGCCTTATTCATTATTTAAAAATTCAGCGGGCAGAAAATGAATTTTGTGTATAAACAATGCCATTAGCGTGACGCCAAGCAATTGAAGGGGATCGACATTTTGGAAGACGTCGTCAGTCTCGGTAATAGATTTTTGAGACGTGACTGGTTGAAAATGAACAGGCTTCTCTTAACCTATCGAAGCACATGGTTCGTATAATCACAAAGCAGTTAGGTCGGTACTTATGGGTTATCTACCCCCTACATTTTCAAATTTGTCTAAAATCCGTGCGAATGAATCACAAAACTTCGAGTAAACGTAAGTGAGGATGTTTTCTACCCACATACCAAAATTTGCGCAAATCAGATAAGTCCTTTTTGAAATAGGCGCGATAACTTGAAGTGCAGCGATGTCTACAGCTTAATTTGACTTCTTCTGACCTCATCGTTTGAGCAGAAAGCACTTGAGGTCAACAAAGTCATTTCCCGACAACTCGTGAAGTGATGATGACCAGGCCACATCCATTACACTATCATTTTTAACCTAAAAAAGGTCTGGCAAGGTAGTGGTCGTGGGAAGAATTCAAATAGCTGAGGATGAGACGAAAAGGGAGAGAATACAATGCACACACGAGTAACAATAATGCGTCGAACAGACGAAGTCAGATCAAGTTGTTGACATCGCTACACCATGCTAACGTCTCTAATACAAAACCTACTTGTGCGATCTGCATAAAGTTTTGCATGTGGCTGGAAAATATGCTTTAGTGCGTCTACCTGAAGTTTGTTGGATGACGATTGATTCATTTTTGGAGATTTTAGAAAAATTTGAAAACAGGCATGCGGGAACAGGGTAGGCTAGGGAGGGCTAAGCCTCCACTAAAATTTCACTTACTTGCGGCAGCTCCGAGACATTCAGTCAGACTATAGTCTAATTAATCGGTAGGCTATATTTAAAAATACAAAACAAATATTTCCTCAACTTTTCAGAATAATTTCATTTTTATTACCATCCACGCGTATTTTCTCCTGTCACGTGACTCATGATTGTGCATGAATGAAATAGAGCTACTTCAGCGAGCTCAGTGATGCAGAGCCCAACTGAACCCCACAGACGTAGATAGCTTGTTCTTAAGTTCTCTGAAGATGCGATGAATGGGACTTTCCACTAGGACTGTGAGAACTCATTGAATGAGCGGAGAATCTCAATGTATCTGTTGAAAAGTAAAAACAGCCTTTCATCACTTGAGCTCATCTTAAGTCATGAATATCTTCAGATTATTCAAATCGTCACGTATTCCATCAAATTTTAAGAAATCCCAACCACACGTCAAGCTCTTTTTCCCTACATTAGATTATGATTGATTTCTGACAGTATGACAACTTGACCAAAAGATTCTAAGAGCATCTCCGTACAAATTCGCCAGATGGGTCGTATAGAGAAATTCAACTTGTGCCTCGAAACGACACTCAGGGATCTTGCATAATCTGGTGAATGTTAAAATAGGACAAACATTCGACCAATCGATGATGATTGCAGCAGTCCTGGAAGCCTTGTTCGTCAATACATGGAAACGAGAGGCTGCGGGTTATCCTTTGAAATTATGTTTCCGGGGATGGGTTTCAGTGATGGAGCTGCGAGTACATTAAACACTGATAAAATTATTCTTACATTCGGAAAGTCTAAAGAAATCGCTTGCTGAAATTTTTGCGAAGGCAAAAAACTAGAACATTATAGTTTGCAAGTTTACATACCAGCGATGAAACCGAGTCAGTGGGTCAAAAGCATCATTCGGTGACCAAGTTAATGACCCGTTTTTTGACGTAGCTGCTTTTGTGTAGCCATAGAGAAAGATTTTAGCTAAATGTGAAGTCAGAGCGAATAATCCATTATACTACATGATTCTATGAACTTGTAAATCAGTAGGTGATAGGAAATGCAATTGATTATTTTTCAACGGTGAAAGACAAGCAAGAATTTAGTGCGTATAAGTCCCTTGAAGGAATAGGCCGCTACAGGATGATCAGTGGTCATCACAGGTATAAAAGAGGAGCCATGAGGCAGTGATGTAAATTTACTAGTATTTTTTCAGATAAATTGGTAATTTTTGAGAGTTACCGGGGTAATGATTTTCCAACTTTTGGTAGACCTAATTTAAAGCAAAAATGCTACAAATGGAACTTTTTCTTACTAGATCACATGAATTTTGTGCGCATTTGATCGAGGTCAACAATTCGTACTGTATTAAAAATACAGTATATACCCGGTACGTCGTTAACGGTGCAGTTGCGAAAAATGAAAGGGATGGGCAATTCGAAAGCACTTACGCAAATTTGGAAATTTGAATTTTGCATATAACTTATCACTATGCTTCAATAACTTCAGCCCTACTCGAGCAATCTAATTTCATTCAGATGCTGTACGTGTACATAAAAGATTGACTAACTCTAATTAACATGTTTACAAATTGTTCAGCAAATGCCTTTAAAAGTGTGATGCTTAAAGACCAACTTCGACATTCACAAAACCCCATCATTGGTCGTTTAGTCTGCCAGAAATTGAAGGAAATCATTCAAAAAAAATTCCGCTCGTAAAGGTAATGTAATTTTGATTGCAAAAGATTATGTACGACGTATGTTCAAAAATATAGTCATCTTGTATGTAAATTTAAATCCAATTTTGGTTTATATAAATTAACTGCATGTTGGCCTAGGGCTATATATTTTCAATGGGACATTGAGAGGATTTTGATTAGATTTGAACTGATCTGTAGTGGCTTGTGCAGGACGAACTGCGCTGTTAGTGAAAAGTATTGCAAATCTGCTACAATCACAAAAATGATGAAAGGCAAGCAAAATGATATATTATGATAATGAACTCAAATCGTTCAAAATCAATTCTAGACACACATGGTATAATTAATGGTTGTCGTGATGTTTTGTTGCCGTGATCGTTGTTGTACTTGCATATGTGATGAAAGACTGCACACTTAAGTGAACCTGTTTAATAAATAACATTTTTTGAGTGTTTGACACATAGGCACTAAATCAATTTGACGTCTTTCTACATCAACACGTCTTAGTGTCATCAATAATCATTTTAGTTCAGTTCATTGGAAAATTTTAATCTTTTTCTCTGCGATATAGGTCAAATACATTATAGACAATTATATCACAAAATGCAGCTCGAATGCATTGTCTTCTTATTCCAACCTTTGAGTGTCATATCCAACAGCATAGTAATAAGCCACAGTGTATATATGCTGTGAAATCATTCTAGCTGCACTTTGTGATGTACTTGTCTATCACGTATTTGACCTATATTGCCGAGAAAAAGATTAAAAGATTCCGATGAACTGGACTAAAATGATTATTGATGAAACTAAGCAATGTTGATGTAGAAAAACGTCAATTTGATATAGGGCCTATGTGTCAAACACTCAAAAAATGTTATCTATTAAACAAACAAGCGCTTTAAAAACCCAAAGTGGAGGGATTGGAGGAAAAATAGCTGTTTCCTAACAACTGAAACAATACATATGTTTCTATCTACACTGGTATAAAATAATGTGGATTGACATGCACTCTGTTATGAGACGCATGTTTTACTTTGAAGAGTGAACCCCCATTTGTCAGTTAGTTCATGTGTACCTTACTCAAGATGACGGGAGGCCATGATGATAAAAAATCTGAAGCTAAAACTTAACAATAAGATGTAGCTTGAATGTTAAAAAAAATTAAAGGAAATATCAGAGTTTCATCCCAGACGAATGCAGTTTCTGCCAGACCACAGTGAGTAGTATGCCTTCGTCAACCACCTAAAAATTCGTTTTGCTACACCTGAAATTTTAGCCCCCCTACCGAAAAATCGTTGCTGCGTGTCTGTTTGAAAACCTCGGGTGTGGGGGGGGGGATGAATGTATAAAAGCATATGCTGAATTATACTTCATTATACAAATTATTTCTCTGAAATTGTACTTGAACTTCTACTCTTGTCCCCTGTATGCTATCACGCGATTTGTGAATGGCCGCTAGCACCAATTACAATTATAATTTAGCAGTTTTTGGGGTGGAAGTTTCGTTTAAAACTCATGATGCATAAATTCCTCTTGAGTAATTTTGTTCATTTTGCTCTTAATATGTTTTCAGATTCAGTGAAAGTGGTAATTTCAACTGTTGATGATTCAATCGTTCAAGTTTTCACTGTACCACCAACTGAAACTGTTCAGACATTGATGGACCTGTGGAGTGCAAAGACGAACGAACTACAAAGCTTTCGATTATACAGAGATCAAGAAATTCTATCCACAGATCTTCAACTTTCAGATGTGAATAAAACTTTCTTAACTGTGAAGTATGTGAATTCCGTTACTATTCAATTATATCCATCAATTGGTCCAGTTTGCTCTCTCTCAGTTCTGCTAACAGAAACTCCTGAACAGCTGCAACAGCATATTCGAGAGAAGCTCAATATTGATCAGAATCGCCAATTTCGTCTACGCACAGATAAAGGAATTTTAGATGCAAATACATCTCTGGTTGATCAGGGGATCGAGGATGATCAACTTTTAAAAGTGAGCCAACTTATGGTTAAAAAAGCTAAAGAACTCATAAATGTCGTGCCAAGAATTTCCCACTGAAGAGCAATGTCATGTAATAAGTTAACCATGTTAAAATCGGCGGTACTTAATACCTTGCCCCTTTCTGCTTTATTTCAAATATCTCAGAAATTACAATAGCTACGGAGCTGAAATTTTGTGGCGTTTTGCTTTAACGCATTTGAAACCTTCTGACGAATTGATGATATTTGGCAAACAACGAGGTCAAATTTTATAGCTATTTTGAAAAATGCCTCATTATATTAATTTATTTTCCTGCCTTTGGTGAAAGAATTATTCACATCATCTACGCAAACGATGACTTATAATCAAATGAGATATACGTAAAAGATATTCCAAATCAAATCGATTCAAATGTCTAAAATCTAAATTCCAAATTTATTTCCAGGAGATCGTTGTACAAAATATAAAATATTTGTTAAGATAAGCAATGCAGAAATTCATAAATAACTTTCGTGTACAAAATTAAGGGTCATTAGAATAGAAATTGATAGAACTTTATTTGCCTCACAAGGGCGGTGAGCACATCCCAAATAGACGGAAGGTGAATAAATACAATCAAAGCAATGCATAAAATGCTGATGTGAATCAATGACAATGCCTAATGAAGCAATTAGGTGGCGATTCAGAAATTCCCGAAGTGGATGTGATGGATTCAAGACAACATCACTGAAGATGCGATCTCCTGTGGCAAAAAAGTCTCATTGGTGTATTCACAGAGCCCTAACTTTTTAACATCACTGAAGATGCGATCTCCTGTGGCAAAAAAGTCTCATTGGTGTATTCACAGAGCCCTATCTTTTTAACATGCGAGAGTCGTTTCAGTAAATATTGAGAAGTCACAGAAGGGTGAATGCTGGGCACCTTGTGTTCCCTGTGTTTCCCGGAGACCTGGGTTCCTATCTAGGTTGGATCAAACATAATGCTTTTAATATAGGTACACTTTGCGTTCTTGCTAAGTACTCAGCACGAAAGAATGAGGGGGGGGCAAATGGAAGAGCGGCGTATCGTCGAAAGTGCCTCCGAATATAAACAAGAAATATTTAATATTTTTTTTTTTTAATCGTGAGTGTATGATTCTGTATCTGTGAATGACACACACTTTTCATATGAATCAAAAAATGTATTTAGTTGGTGGGTCAGTATAAGAGCTTATGAATACTCACATGCCTTTATTCCAGGATCCTATCATTTTGACAGGACTCCGATTACGGGGGTTGATCGGACTCTGGCTTTTGATAGGACTCCGACTCCGGGTGGCCGATATATAAAGTCTAGTTTTTTGAAAAATTAACTGGTAACCTACATCATAGATCATTATAGGCTTACCTGTACCTATTTTTAGAGATCATTGCTGCATCAATTATCAATCATTTTCGATGAAAGTTCATCAAATGTTGCTTTCAGTTGGATGCATACATCTAGGCTCCTCCCATCTTGTTGATGTGTGCTTCACACGGTTTTTCTCCAGTCTATACCAGGCAGGAAAATCCCCATCCTTCTCAAAAAAGTGAGTACACTTTCGATTTTAATATGCGCTTTAGAGGACCCATCACACACGATTAACGTGAGAGTAAGAGGACAATGTTCTCAAACAAACTAGTATTTCATTTTTTTTCTCTGGTGTGACCTTTGGCGCGTAGGTGTGATCGCGGCTAGGAAGGCTTGTCTTCTCTACTAAATCACCGAGTGAAAAGACAATCCTTTTTTTCACTATCACGGTTAATTCCCTCAACTATTATAAGCCTTGCATGTACTGCTGTCTCTGTACTTTTGTTTGACGGAGAAAGTTGATATCAAGACAGTGAATGCTATATGCACGAGAAAAAAATAATTTGTTTGTATTATATTTCGGGTCTAGTTATAGGCCGGAGTACGGAGTCCTGTCATTTGATAGGACTCTGACTCCAGCAAAAATGATAGGACTCCGGGACTCCAACTCCGACTCCGACTCCGCATCCCTGATTTATTCTGTACCGGAAGACATCATGGGTGAATCCTATAAATATGTATGATTATTGAATATTTGAGCTTAAATTACCAGAATTTCTGCCAGATCTGTTGGTGACATCTGAAGCCCTATGAGCCCAGCAGATGGCATTATAAAATAGCATGAGAGACAGTGTGGCCGAGGTGCACGGTGTTATATAGATGATGATGATGCTTTTATTTTCATTTCAAAATAGCATAAACAACAAATTCACATAAAACCGCATGCCATGGCTATCGAGGGCACTAACAGACAAGTACAACTAAAGTGCAAAAAAGACAAATCAAAATTAAGTCAGAATAGGTAGTCACATATAGAGTATAACTTGCATTTCTTAAATTAAACTTGAATGAGGGAACAGATGTTGCGAAAGTACATTCTGATGGTAAATTGTTCCAAATTCGATATACTTGAAAAAAGAGAGTGCTTAAGAAGGCCTTTGTGCGAGGAAGAACTTCCATGTACTGCCATACTTCCATGTCCGTAACTTTCTTGACCGACTCGCTCTTCCTCCGCACATGACCAAACCAGCGCAACCTTTGTCTTCTGATCGAATCCAAGATGTTCTCTAGCCCCATTTCCTGTCGAAGTTCTTCATTCGACATTCTCTCTGATCTTCTCACTCCGCACATCCAACGTATCATGCGCATCTCCGCAGACAGCAGCATCCTTTCATGATTTGCGAGCAGGGGCCACGATTCACAACCGTAAATCATTGCTTGCCGGACACATGCAACATACAGCTGGCCTTTGACTCGCATGGACAGTGACTTCGATGTTAAGAAGGCTTGGAGCTCCCGAAACTTTTTCCAACCACACTGTATTCTGGCAACCACTGCTGACTCAACACCACCGCAGCTGTCGATAACATCACCAAGATAGCAGAAGCTGTCCACGCTCTCAAGTCGAGTTCCGTGCATGTCAACGCACTTGGGAATATCTTCACCATCATCCTTCGAAGCTGATAAGCACTTCTCACACTTGTAATTGATAGCCGCAGTGAGTCTCCCTTTCACTTTTGAGCATCGCGCATGCAACCAACCATTGCAGATGTCACATATTGGATTGAGTTCGCTCCCACACCTTTGCAGCATTTTACACATGGCCATTTTGCTGTCTGGTACTTCTTCTCGACTCGTCTTTACCACCGCTTACCATGATCTTTGTCTTTGTGGCATTCATCTTCAAACCTTTACAGGACAAACTTCTTTCCCAACGCAGCAATTTCGCTCTAAGATCTTCCTCCGAGTCAGCCATAAGGAGAAGGTCATCTGTATATAGAAGTTCATATGGCAATCCCTTCCTCGCTGCTTCACTTACGGCATCCATAACTATGGCAAAGAGCAATGGACTCAATACCGAAACTTGATGCACTCCTACATCCACAGTGAAGTGGTCAGAGTCTCCGAACTTAGTGCGAACGGCCGTAGTTGCATTGCGATATAGTGTCATTATCGCTCTAACAAGCCATTCCTCGACTCCACTTTTGCGAAGAGACTTTGTAAAACTTCTCTTGGGACTCTGTCGAAGGCTTTTTCAAGGTCAACGAAGGCTAGGAACATCTTCTTTTGCTTAGCACGATACTTCTCTATGACCTGTCGGGTTATAAAGATGGGATCAGTAGTACCTCTACCAGGCATAAAGCCGAACTGCATTTGATCAAGCTCTATTTGAGAGCGCAGTCTCTTCTCCAGTACTCTTTCGAACACCTTCATGGCATGATCCAACAGCTTTATTGCTCTGTAGGATTCGCATTGTAGAGGATCTCCTTTACCCTTGTACAGAGGAATGAGCACACTACTGCACCAACCATGTGGGATATCATCAACTTGCAGAACTTCGTTAAACAGCTCTGATAACCATTTCACTGATACGTCCAGGCTGTGCAAGAACATTTCATTGACAACCGGGTGCTTTTTTCTTCTTCGTGTTGTTCAGAGCATTTCGAACTTCTTCTTCAGATATGCTTCGCCACGGCCCCTTTACAGTAGGACACTCAGTTGCACCGTCCCAGCTGTTTTCAACATTCATCAACGTTGTCATGAAGTCTCTCCATCTTTGTTTCACTTCATCAGGTTTGGCCATGATGTTTCCCTGTTCGTCTTTAACGCACGACACTCCCTGAATATCCCGATTTTCGGATGCCATCTGTTTCGCAATTTTGAAGAATCGCTTTTTGCCGTCATCAGTGTCAAGATTCTTTGGAAACTCGCGTCTTTTAGTTTCTTGTGCAATCCAAACTGTTTTCCTGGCCTTCCGTCTTGATTGTTCGTAGATAACCCTATTTGCATCACTTTTATTCTTTTGCCACTGTTTGAAACACTTCCTTTTATATTTCACAGCTTCGTTCACTTCTGAATTCCACCACCAGGTCTCCTTCCTGCCTGCCCAACCTTTGGTTCGACCACAGACCTTCTCAGCACTTTGAATCCATGCATCTCTCATGCCACGCCATGCAGCATCAACGGAATTCCGTTCATCATTGCGATGAGCATGATTTGAAACTTCATCGTTGAAGCGTGCAGCTAGCGTTGGGTCCTTCAGTTTCCAAATTCCTATACGTGACACACATTTTCTTGAAAATCTTTTCATCGGTTTTATCTTCAGGTCACTTAAAAGTAGCCGGTGATGCGATGCACATTCTTCACCTGGTATGACTTTCGTGTGGACAATTTTGTTTCGATCTCTTCTTCGAACCAATATGTAGTCGATGACACTTTCATTACCACCAGAGCTGTAAGTAATGAACTTGTTGGAGCTCTTTTTGAAGTAGGTGTTGCATAGAATTAGTTCCAGAGCATCTGCGAAGTCGAGCACACGGAGACCCTCGTTATTTCTTGCACCAAAACCATATCCACCATGAACACCTTAGAAGCCATTCACTTCCCTTCCAACAGGACCATTGAAGTCAGCTCCAATTATAACAGTATCTCTGTCTGGGATCTTCCCAACCGCATGTGTCATCTGATTCCAGAATACATCTTTTTCAGCATCACTTCCGGATTGAGCAGCATACTCTGACACTATATGGAACAACGTTTCACCCACCAACAATCTTATTATCATGCAACGTTCATTTATTCTGTCGACGCCAACAATTTTGTCCGTCCACTTTTCGGCAATCAGAACACCTACTCCAGCAGCGCCGTCTTCTGCGCCTTTCCAAAGAAATTTGTACCGACCTTGTAAAGGACCAAGCCATCTACAAGATCCACCTTTCCAACGTGTTTCCCGTAAGCAACAGATATCAATCTCTCTTCTTCTTATCGTTTCCACAATTTCACCAGATCTTCGTGACATGCTACCGACATTCCAAGTGCTTACTCGCAAACAGTCCTTCTCAACCTTCCAGTCAGCATCAAGCTGCTTGCCGTCATAACCTGAACCTGGTTGGTTTACTCCTCCGTCATTCTTCTTATCGTAGGCTGACGAGGTCGCCCACGGGATACTACGGGCTGTACCCCGCCCATTATAAGTAGAGGTCATCATCATCAAAGCAGTAAGATTGAGCACAGTTTTACGACCGGATGCCCTTCCTGACGTCAACCTCAATGAGGTCATTAGTGTGGGTACCATAATGTTTTGATGGCATTTCCTCCATCAGGGTTCCACTACCCTCCCGGACTATCCGGGTTAGCCAGGTTATTTAAAGCCGCCCAGCACTCGGCTTCGGTTGATTTAGTTACTACCGGCGATGAAAATGGTAGTATCCAGGGGACACGAACTACAAGCGCTACCAAGTAGGCAGTTCAAAAGGGGGTCGCAACCTGGACCAAATGAACTCGTGGACGTACAACCAAAGCCCCCCAAAGACACATTGTTTTCAAAGCAATCGCAAATATCGTTGATGCATAAAATAAACATTAATGGTCTATTAATGAACCCTAGGGCACTCCGCAGGCATCAGACTCACAGTTCGACAGAGCCTCATTGATTATGATTCGCTGAGCAAGATTCGTGAGAAAACAAAGAATTTAATTCAAGAGTTCATACTGAATTCCATAGGCCTTCAGTTTGTAGATCAATTTCTCATGTACCACAGTATCAAACGCTTTCTGAAAATCTATGTAAATGCAGTCGATTCTTTCTTTGCTCATTAGGCTACTAACCCAGTCATGTATGGAGTTAATAAGTTGCGTTGTAGTGGATCGTTTGCTCATGAATCCATATTGATGCGGTGAGAATGTAAGCACATTGCAAAATCAAGTGCAAAATGTGAAATGCTGAGTCATCAGGCTGACTCAGCCCCCCCCCTCTGGCAGGAAGGTGAGGGACATGGCCAAGGATGTGTTGGGAGGAATGGGTCCGTGAGGAGAAAACCGCCCCCCCCCCCCCAACGACTCAACTGACCAAATTGGTCGAAAAGACCAAAGTTGTTCAGAATCATGTGAAACAAACTTCTATCAAGGTTTCAGGTTGAAGTTCGTCCAAAAAATTTTTTCGAAAATGTTTCACTACGGTGGTCTCGACACTTAGGATTTTTTCAAGTCCAAATGTGAAATGTCGCTTTTTTTTATCCAACTTTGACGATGAATAGCGGAGGATTGGAAGTGAATGAAGAGCTCGGGTTTCTTTTAGGCGCAAGACCGCGCTTTGTTCTCTAGGATTCACTCTTTTCAGATGCGTGGCAGGCTCCGTTTCCAAATGAGAGCCTGTTAAAAATCGAGTTTTTGCGCATTTTCCAAGATTTTGGAACTTTTTGAAAAAACGACCGAGTGTTTTAACTCGGCTTCTGGTCATCGTAGAGGGTCGAGGGATGACTTAAATGAAAGGGGAGAGCGAGAAAACGTGACACTCAAAATTTGGAGTCAATCGGAGCACTAGAACCGGAGATAGACGGGTTTTTAGTGTTTGGATGATGGGTATTACGTCATCAGCTGATCGCCACACACTATATAAGTGGAAACTCGGCTTGTGGAAATCAGTTCTCCTCCCGACTGGGTTGGGGTAGGTGAACTCTGGAGCTCCGATGATAGTATTGGAAATCTGAAAAACCGGGTTTCTGTAAGAAACCGACTTAGAAAATTTCATTGCTGAAGTCAGCTAAGGCGTCAGACTTAGAGGTTCGCCAGGAGATGGCCTTCGTCTCCAGGCCATAAAAGACTCCAAAACTTTAAAGGCTTGTAACTTTGCTTCTACAAGTCCGTTTGACTTGATTCAAAAAAGGTTCGGTTGCTATTGACCTGCCCTAAGTGATAGACTACTTATAAAATTTCATAAGTAGTGCTAAAAAGTTGAAAAATTTAAATTCACTAGTTTTGGAGGTTTTCTGGGGTTTTCGACCCTGCTGAAGTCAACTAGATGATTTTTAATGATGTCTGAGCCAGTCTTCTCATGGTATAAGCGGCTTTTCACTGAAAGCGAGCAAGACACGGAGAGTTTTGCTGTAATATTCCACTGACAGGGTGTTCCTTCGGGACGGCGGACGATGCCGTAGTGATAAGTGTGGCAAGGGAGTGTGTCATAGTTTAGACCGAAACCGCTGGGGCAACTCATGTCTCATGTTGGGCATTTGACACAGTTCTCAACGTAGCACTTTGAACGCCAATCGGTTGAGTCTTAGCTATCTTGTCATGGGTGGCCTCTAAACATCTCCATTGCAAAACGCTGGTGAATCAAGCTCTCTACGGCTTGCTATCAAGCTGATCAAAGTCTGCCAACCTCTTACCAACTCCACCGGTTTTCATGTCTGGCGATCAAGTCATGGACGGTGCAAGTCACGGAGATTTTCGGTGTGATACTTCCTGTGGGCGGGCGTTCTTTCGAGACAGCGGTGAAGTCCGTAGCGATGAGTACTGCACGGGACGTGGGCAATGGTAATCCTTGTGAAACCTCTCTGCGTCATGTTTGCAGTTTTTCGTCTCAACGTTGTACTCTGACCGCCAGGGCGACATTTAGCTATCTGCCACAGGTTACCTCATAAAATCTCCATTGCACTTGTCTCCCGACAGTTGGCCAACCATGCGAGAATGAACCATCAGTTCTTCTTGTCTCTATCACGGAGACGAAATGATGAAGGAATGAAGGGAGGACATTCATGCGCCACACGCAACACATCACAGACCTCTCTCTTTGCTAGTGAACAAGCTCTTGTCAGTATCGTACAAAAGTTTTACTGCAGCACAGGTTGATGTATAGTTAGAAAGTTTGATCATCAACGTTGTATTCGTAAGTCTAGTCAGAAACTTTATCATCTTGTATAAAGGTTTTACTGCAGCACAGGTTGATGTATAGTTAGAAAAGTTTGATCATCAACGTTGTATTCGTAAGTCTAGTCAGAAACTTTATCATGTTGTACAAAGGTTTTACTGCATCACAGGTTGATTTATAGTTAGAAAAGTTTGATCATGATGTTTTATGAAACATATGTCATAAAGTGTAAGCGCTAGTGTAGTCAAGTAGTTTTACTGTGACGTACGTTTGTGAAAGTAAAGTTTGATCATCGAACTTTATTCGTGAGTGTCATCAGAAAGTGTATCATGGTTTGTAAAAGCAAAGTTTAGTATAGTCAAATATTTTTACTGTAACACAGGTTGATGTATAGTTAGAAAGTTTGATCATGACGTTTATTCGTGAGTGTCATCAGAAAGTGTATCATGGTTTGTAAAAGCAAAGTTTAGTATAGTCAAATATTTTTACTGTAACACAGGTTGATGTATAGTTAGAAAGTTTGATCATGACGTTTATTCGTAAGTCTAGTCAGAAACTTTATCATGTTGTACAAAGGTTTTACTGCAGCACAGGTTGATGTATAGTTAGAAAATTTGATCATTGAAGTTGTATTCGTAAGTCTAATCAGAAAGTGTATCATGGTTTGCAAAGTTAGTGTAGTCAAGTAGTTTTACTGTGACACACGTTTGTAAAAGTAAAGTTTGATCATTGACGTTGTATTCGTAAGTCTAGTCAGAAACTTTATCATGGTTTGTAAAAGTTTTTATTGCAACACAGGTTGATGTATAGTTAGAAAAGTTTGATCATGATGTTTTATGAAACACACATGTCATGAAATGCAAGTGTTAGTGTAGTCAAATAATTTACCGCGACGCACGTTTGTGAAAATAAAGTTTGATCATTGACGTTGTATGACTGACCGAACTCATCACAGCACTAGAAAGTTTTAGAAGGTTTTACTGCACAGTGTAGATTGTCTTGTAACTTACTTTCACAGTGTTAGAAAGTTTTATTGGAGACAGTTGTCAAATGTTTCCCTATTAGAAAATTCAAACTTCATGACTGTTAGATTCGCTTCATCAGGTTTACTAAAAGCAGTTTTCTACTGCAATGAGAGTTTAGAATGTTATATGAAAACAGTGTTCGCCACAGCACTAGAAAGTTTTTATCCTTAGTTGAGATCCGGACTGCAGTGTGTAAAATGTTTTATGTGACAGTCTTTTCACAAACGGTGAAGTGTAAATTCAGAGTGAATACATCTGTTAGGTAGTCATTAACTTTGGATGTGAAGTAAAGCGAATCTGTGTACAGAATGAATTGAATATTAGACAACGCATGCAAGTTTTTGACGACTTGAGTGGTTGAAACCAAGTCTAAGTTTAACATGTTGGATATAAAAGTGAGATGGATAGGAATAAGTGTTGAATGTTTTATAAAACCAGATGTTGTCACACACGTTGAGTGTGATTCCATGACATTGAATCGCCTGGGTTGTAAAGTCCATCATCCAAGGCTAGGCTCCTCTACGGTTGGATTTAGGGTTTTATATTACATGTGTTAACCGTTCGTGTAGAATACGTGAAGCACATGTTCGCTTAAATGCAAATGTTGAAATAAGTTTGTAAGAAGTCTTTGACAGGTTGTTGTGAAACTTAGCGAACGTTGAAAAAAGTTTTATGAAATGTTTCTTCAGTCACACTCGTTAGCGTACCAGCTTTACTAAATGTGTTGTTTGCCTTTATCAAATTGAATGTGTGTGTTTTGTAAATAAAGACAGCGTGTTTGCACTCTGCATCGACAGCATACAAGTATAGACATAACAACCTGTAACGTTGTTAGTCGAATGCATATGAGATAGGAAACATTATGTGTGAGATAAAAATCAACCTGCTAGATGAAGTGAAACACAAAAGTGTCACAACTAGTTTACGGGAAATAAAGGAGAACTGTGACAACGTTTACACTCATCATAGACAGATGAACATACAAATCTGACATTCAAATGAAAGTCGTAAACATGAACTGCGGTGTAAGAAACTTTATGTCAACAACTTTATGTTGGTAAAACTTTCATAGATTGCAGGCGTGTTGAAAGCTGATATAAAGACCTGTAGAAACGCATAAGTCTTAGTTCAACGACTCGACCCTTGAACTCACACAATGAATACGTCTGTGTAGAAAACTCATTTGTAGGAAACAGCATTTTCTGTGTGAATGCAGACGATGTAAACATGACATTTAACATGGCTTGCAATAGTCAACATGCTGCCATTCAAAATGTTTATCATAAAACCTATCAGTGAAAAAACCCCTCCTGTGCCCACAAAGAATCATAAGTGCATTCTGACGCCTGGTTGTCTCACTAGCCCCTCAGCAGATAGAGTAGAACACAAAGATGAATGACAGCGCAGCCGGTGGGCAATCGTCTGTCGCGCTAGCCCCTCAGCAGATAGAGTAGAACACAAAGATGTACGCGCTCTCTCTCTGGCGCCCGTCTGTCACATGAAACAGAGAGCTATCACATCTGTCCCAGGATGTAGGAACGTATCGTAGCACCTGGCTGATTCCCACACAGCTCATTGCAATCGCGTCGGAAGGGAGATTCATGCGATAAATGCATCTAAGTTTGTTGAGTGGTTGAGGATGGCAGTCAATGAAAATATGACTTCCCCTTTCTTCCTCCAACCATAAGTTTAGAGCAATATGATTGCACGAATCAGACATTTGAAAGGCTGTATCATTCTCATATAAAGCAGAGTCTCTTGCATTTTACTATCATAATCATGTCTGAGAAGCCAACAGCGTGCGTGATACCTTTTCGTATCATACACCGCGGTGAAGAATTCCACAGTGATATCTATGGTGAGGATATCACTGTGGAATTCGTGAAGTACTATTCTTACTTCACCCTACAGGAAGATTTGAGTCGACGAGTGCGAGAAGAGGCTGAGATGGAGGCAAGTGAGGCCGAGACGGTGGCAAGTGACGTCGAGACGGTGGGGAGCGAGGCCGAGATGGCAACCAGCGAGAGCGAGACGGTCGAAAGTGATAACATGGAAAGTGTGGATGTCATTGTGATATCGGATGATGAAGTAAGAGTTTTACACATGCATACGAATGGCTGTCATCTCAACTCGTTCATGTTTTCTTTCAGTGATGGAGTGAGTGATGGGCGTTCTTTAGTTCATAAAATCATCATGCACACATACAGCACACTGTTTCACCACATTTCCTCGTGAATGCATCATGAGTTCTTATAAGAACTTCCTTCTAATGCAGCTAAAGCGGTCCCAAGCCCGCCACATATCTACGGATATGGAATGCAGAGGGGAAGGATATATGATGAATGGAATGAAATGGGAGGACACTCTTGCACCACATGCAGCCACAAACACATTTCTATCTTCATTAAGATGACATTCAATCACTTGAATTCTAATGTGACCTAATCCTTAGATCTCAGTACAGTCAACTCTCTAACGTACTTATTAAACCTATTATCTCTAACTTTACAAACACTGAAAGGATTCTAACATGATTTCAAACTTTACAAACATCAACTTTATTTCTAACGTTACAAACAGTGAAATGCTTGTGACACTATTTTATACTTTACCTATCTTGCAAACACTGAAATGATTCTGATATTATTCCTAACTTTACATTCATCAACTTTATTTCTAACTTTACAAACGTCAACTTTATTTTTAACGTTGCAAACAGTGAAGTGAATCTGACTTCATTTATATTTCACCTATCTTACAAACAGCGACATGGTGATAACTTTATTTCTAACTTTACAATCATCAACTTTATTTCTAACTTTACAAACAGTAAAATGGTTGTAACTTTATTACTAAGTCAATCCACTCTATTGAAACGACAAGAAAACGACACAGTATGACCATGATATGTTATTGAAACCCACACAGCTTTTTTGTTATACTACCAATTCATTTCATGTCTTCTATCCTATACACTCAAAACCTGCAACGACATTTATTCTATTACACCTGAAATCTATTGACATGTGATACATTACATTAAATCTTCGATATCAAATACTATCATGAAACAACTAGCAGTACCTGACTCTAAACATGCACTGATTCCCACATTTATGACATTAGTAATTTTTTCTATCATGTGTGACTACATGCTCATCAATATGAAAGGCTTGCAGTGACTTAACTCTTAATGTGTCCATGTCAAGCTTTTGGAAATAACTTTTCATGTACAGTTGACATACAATCAATTTCAACGGATGCTCCAGTCATAGCATGTTATTCCTGCTTTCGCACTCATGGTGTCATGCTGCATCAACAAGTTGCTTCTATCTAACTTTTACATGAATAAACCAAATGCCCTGATGCTATATGATACTGTCTCGATATGCTATTGTTGTTTCTTTTAACTATGTCACTGATTCAAACAGTTAATTACACTACCTATTCATTAAACTTTGCAATCTCAATCTTTGCTTTCATCGAATATGAACCTCTAATTTACATACAACAACTATGATATGTGTTCTATCTTATACACTCAACCAGTAGAGACATTCATTCTGTTACATCCATGAACATGATGTGATAAAATTCACATCATCTCAAAACCCTTTAACAGCGCTTGTCTTCAAACATATGCTGAATCCCACACAGCTTGTTTGTTACACTACCAATTCATTTCAATGTGGGCTAATCTTGCATCACTCATTTCATGTAACACAACTTTTCACTTTAATTATTCCCAGAATGTTACTGCAGTGGTCTCAACACAATCCCTACCATGTATTCTAACACTCTAATCACTGTGCAATGACTGTTGTGAATTGTATCGCATTCATGTACATGACCCAGACTTGTAAATTTCTGTTACTCAGGTGTGAGAAGGTTATGAGAACCTAAGATGCTTCAGTTGTTATTTCAGTTTACACGAGTAACATTTGATGTCTTCATGTCTAGTAACATGTATGAGTTACTTCATCACTCTAGTTTAATGGAGACTTTGATTATTCATTCTTAGCTCGCTGAAGATGAGTGTTTGTATCACACTGTGAAGAGAGATTGCAAACTAATGAAGAAATTTGATATCTGTATACGTTTGGCGTGTGATTGGCCATCCTTTCATCCCTTTCATCAATTTTCAACCCATCCTCTGAGTTCAACGGGCTTGGAACCGTCAGAAAGTGAAAACATTTTCTGGCCTCATTATGGGTAGCCTCATGAAGGCTGTTTGGGACATTCACTAGCCTCATGAAGGCTGTTTGTGGCGTTCTCCGACTCCTCTCTACTTTTGCTCGAAGATCTCTGTAAGAAAGAAAAATAGTGTTAGAGTTGATTGAGAGGCAATGACGTTCGAGTAACTTACTAGGAATTTTCCTCTTCACTTTTCTCACTGAAAAATCACACAGTCGACCGTCTACCTCCATACTGATATGAATGCAGGTGACCCCACCTCCCTCGTAGCACTCCTGTGTGGTGTTTAAATCATCTGTAACAGTAGGCACGTCACATACTTGGTTTCTGTAGATTGGCAGGTGTACCTCTACGTGTCTTCTCTTCATTTCCTTGTTGATGTCTTCAGCCTGACTAAGTCTCCTCTTCAGCTCATGATTTTCTTCTCTCATCCCTAGACAGTTCCTCTCTATCACACCAAGTCTGGTAACCTCCTGCCTCTGATGATTCAACTCGGATACTACCTCCTCATAAGCCATCTCCTTCTCCTTCCATTCCCGCCTCTCTTTCATTAATGTTTCCTCTCTCTTCTGCAGCTGTAATACTTCCTCCTGTAAGACTTTCACCGTTCCCACTTTAATTTCTAGTTTGGCTATGTCCTGCACCATCTCTTTATTTTGTCTATTCATGGCCTCATAGCGATCTTTGAGCAGCATGTAATGGGCTTGCTGTGATGCTTTCGCCTTCAACTCATCTCTATCTAGAGCTCTTGTTTGCTCGCGTATACCGCCTTTCTTTGGCGTAGAAGTGTTAAGTGGCTCCTCTACATGTTCAGATGCGCGCTCAGATACATGTTCAGATTCCTGTTTACCACTCATGAAAACGGCTCTCACCTCCTGTACTTCCCCTTCCTCCTCACTGCTGCTTGTATCGCTGAGGAAATGATCGCTCCCATCATCATCCAAGTCGACAATGTGTCTTACAGCCGCCCTCTCCTCCTGCCTTCGTCTATACAAGTCATCAAACCACTTTTTGAAGTGGCAGTTAGAAATAGACGCACTAGGACACTGGTCATGTCTTTTCCTAAATTCGACAAAGTCAGAGTCTGCTTCCACAGCATGATGGACACAGGTCTTTATTTCAAAGACCTTCTTATGCTCCCCAATGTGTTCCACCTGTCTCAAGTGCTTTTTGTATTCGGTCCCTCTGTATACTTTATCGCATGAACATCTTGTGACGCTGTAGCGCGAAGACTTTGATAAAACCATGTTCAAACTGCAAGATAAAAGTTAGTTATTTACTACAGTTCTCACAAGAAAGCACTGTTTATCAGAAACATGTTTGTAATAAATGGCATAGGACAGACAATGATGGCCCTAACCTTAAGACCCTAGTGTTAGAAAGTGTATCAGTGATGCCTGTAAGATCTGACTTTAAATCTCTAACTTAGAACGTCTGATAGCAAACGTCAGACGACTCACCGTTGAAAGGAGGAAACAGGAGTGACATTGGGTAGGGAGAAGCGCCTTACATACTTCTCTCTCACAAAGACAGAATATGCCAATGTCCAAATTTGGTCATGTCTCCTTCAAACGATTTCATCTCACCATATTTGGAATCTCAACCGCTAATTTTCCTGACTGACGCAGGGAGTCAAGATTGCCATAAATGGACATTCTCGCTTCGTTGTGATGGAAGGGGAATGACGCTCGGCTCACGCTTTGTGACAGCGATCTCTTTATCCTGAGTGGCAAGTTTGTATGACCCTCAAGTGAACTGAATGTATCCGAAGATGAAAAGATTGAATAGTTCCTAGTGTGTGATAAAATACATGGAATGATAAACGTACAGATGCTCACAATGATACTTAGGGGCTTCACACCATTTGAATGTTTTCTTATATCATGCTCACTTTCGAAGAGGCTTGATTCAATGGTTCATTCGAAGGATGCTTGTAAAGTTCAATACTGCATTCCCATGACATTTCAATTTTGTGTTTGTACAAGTGTATAAGCTTTCACTGGACTCGCATCGTCTTATAAAGTGTTCGTTTACGCAGCGCACGAAGTTATATCTCTCAATGACGTTGAACTCAATCTCTCACACACGCACACACATTGTCACTTAAACCATGACTGGAATACAGTTCTCACACATCAACTTTATTTCTAACGTTACAAATGCTGAAAGGATTCTAACATTAATTTATACGTCCCTATCTTACACGTACTGAAAGGATTCTGATAAAATCCCTAACTTACAAACAGTGACATGGCCACGATTTTATTTTATACTTCGCCTATCTTACAAACACTGAAAGGATTCTAACATGATTTCAAACTTTACAAACATCAACTTTATTTCTAACGTTACAAACAGTGAAATGCTTGTGACACTATTTTATACTTTACCTATCTTGCAAACACTGAAATGATTCTGATATTATTCCAAACTTTACAAACAGTAAAATGGTTGTAACTTTATTACTAAGCCAATCCACTCGGTTTGAAGCCCAACTTTATGTGAAAAGAAAACAACACAATATGAACATGATATGTTATTGAAACCCATACAGCTTTTTGTTACACTAACAATTCAGTTCAATGTGAGCTAGTCTTGTATCACTCATTTCATACGACATAACTTTCACTTAACTTATTGCTACAATGTTACTACTATGTGTTCTAAACTTTATGAGTTCGCTTTCACTTCTATCTCACACTTTCTTCATCATCTAACCAAGTGAATGACATTGATGATACATTATCTGACTAAACGCATTGAGTCACATTCTACACAAACAGATATTACTAACATGGATCATATAAAACGCCAAGTCTTGTGATAGGCTTGACTATGCTATGGTCTTAGTGATTTATCTATGTAACTTACACTTTTAAAACGCTAAATCCTTAAATTTCAACACAGGGACACCTATCCTATGGATTTAGGAGTTTTGCTGTATAATTTAGTAAACTTATGTCTCTGTCAGCATACAACTTTTAAAATACAACACTGACTGATGAATGATGTTCATATATTCCTAGATTGGATAACAAGAAACTTTCCTGCGTTGACTATTATATATTTTCCTCATCAACTCTTTACACACTTATGATTCCAATCACTAAGTTACATACAACGCTTCTATTGAACATGCATCAATCACCTTTCAGCTGACCACATCAAATGTAAAGTGTATAACATAATGAGTATGTAACTATCTCTCATCAACGATATCAAAACTGGCTTTTCACCATGAAAATTAAGTCTTGCCTTCAAAGTCATTTTATAAAGCGAACATATCCATCACGCATTCTACACTAAAAGAGATCGTTCATTTGTATTATCCAAATCCCTAAGTCCCTAAATCCAACGGTAGGTAACCCTACCCCTTAGATGATGGACTTTAGCAATTTAGCTGTGTCATTCACCAATGGCTAAGTTAGTAAATGCATGTATACACTCTACAACAACAGTTATCATTGATGTATGTTATATAAAACGCTAAATCTGTAAGTCCAACCGTGGCTGTCATTGCCTGCATTACTATACAACATGTTGCTCTGATGATTCTTCCACCACCCTTACTCTTTCCATTTGAGGGGTAGTGAAGAAATAAATTCATGACTTCAGGTCAAAACCTCTCTCTACACACGTTTATATTTTACATCATGTAAAAGATCCTTGCTACTTATCATAGGGGCCTTAAAACTTTAAACATGATGATTTCATGGCAGTTAGACCTTTGAAGATGTGTGTTGGACAAGTTTAACACTTGTCATGAAGTTGAGTTCTCATCAGATGAATTTAATAAGAGCTTCTTCATTTTCTAAGAAAGATAGAGATCCTTGAATCTAGTGTTTGTGTGTGGCACAGTCTGTAACTTTTCTTTGTTAATAGGGTGGCCTCCAACGAATTGGTGACCGGGCCCTCGGAAGGACCGATGGAATACTTCGATTACTCGAAGTATTCCGGACGCTGAATTCTCAGCAACGCCAGATATTCTAGCGCCATATCCCTAAATAAAGGGTTCTCCACAAGCTCATGTGGAATAAGATGGACGGGGCAGCGAATTGCTTCGCCTTTCTCTGCCTGCAAAGCAGCCAGGAGAAAGACTTTCCCCATCTTCACCCTGCATCCACAGCGGAGCTCAAGGGTTCGACTCATGTCAAAGAAAGCGATATCGAAAGACATTGCTTCAAACGACTTGTAATTGATGAATGAGTGTGAACGTCTCCCTTATATTTCTCCCACATTTTTGTAACTGGCTAGCAAGACATTGAAGAATTGAACAAATCGGCAGTGTCCATGCTTTAACAGCAAATGGTGACTTGCGCGCGCGGAGTGTACAGTAACGAATTGTCAACGTGAGAATCCTTTCAGCCGCCCACGATAATCTCTCCGACGCGATAGCAATGAGCTGTGTGGGAATCAGCAAGGTGCTACGATACGTTACTGCATCCTGGGACAGATGCGATAGCTCTCTGTTTCATGTGACAGACGATTGCCCACCGGCTGCGCTGTCATTCATCTTTGTGTTCTACTCTATCTGCTGAGGGGCTAGCGAGACAGACAGGCGTCAGAGTGCACTTATGATTCTTTGTGGGCACAGGAGGGTTTTTTTCACTGATAGGTTTTATGATAAACATTTTGAATGGCAGCATGTTGACTATTGCAAGCCATGTTAAATGTCATGTTTACATCGTCTGCATTCACACAGAAAATGCTGTTTCCTACAAATGAGTTTTCTACACAGACGTATTCATTGTGTGAGTTCAAGGGTCGAGTCGTTGAACTAAGACTTATGCGTTTCTACAGGTCTTTATATCAGCTTTCAACACGCCTGCAATCTATGAAAGTTTTACCAACATAAAGTTATTGACATAAAGTTTCTTACACCGCAGTTCATGTTTGCGACTTTCATTTGAATGTCAGATTTGTATGTTCATCTGTCTATGATGAGTGTAAACGTTGTCACAGTTCTCCTTTATTTCCCGTAAACTAGTTGTGACACTTTTGTGTTTCACTTCATCTAGCAGGTTGATTTTTATCTCACACATAATGTTTCCTATCTCATATGCATTCGACTAACAACGTTACAGGTTGTTATGTCTATACTTGTATGCTGTCGATGCAGAGTGCAAACACGCTGTCTTTATTTACAAAACACACACATTCAATTTGATAAAGGCAAACAACACATTTAGTAAAGCTGGTACGCTAACGAGTGTGACTGAAGAAACATTTCATAAAACTTTTTTCAACGTTCGCTAAGTTTCACAACAACCTGTCAAAGACTTCTTACAAACTTATTTCAACATTTGCATTTAAGCGAACATGTGCTTCACGTATTCTACACGAACGGTTAACACATGTAATATAAAACCCTAAATCCAACCGTAGAGGAGCCTAGCCTTGGATGATGGACTTTACAACCCAGGCGATTCAATGTCATGGAATCACACTCAACGTGTGTGACAACATCTGGTTTTATAAAACATTCAACACTTATTCCTATCCATCTCACTTTTATATCCAACATGTTAAACTTAGACTTGGTTTCAACCACTCAAGTCGTCAAAAACTTGCATGCGTTGTCTAATATTCAATTCATTCTGTACACAGATTCGCTTTACTTCACATCCAAAGTTAATGACTACCTAACAGATGTATTCACTCTGAATTTACACTTCACCGTTTGTGAAAAGACTGTCACATAAAACATTTTACACACTGCAGTCCGGATCTCAACTAAGGATAAAAACTTTCTAGTGCTGTGGCGAACACTGTTTTCATATAACATTCTAAACTCTCATTGCAGTAGAAAACTGCTTTTAGTAAACCTGATGAAGCGAATCTAACAGTCATGAAGTTTGAATTTTCTAATAGGGAAACATTTGACAACTGTCTCCAATAAAACTTTCTAACACTGTGAAAGTAAGTTACAAGACAATCTACACTGTGCAGTAAAACCTTCTAAAACTTTCTAGTGCTGTGATGAGTTCGGTCAGTCATACAACGTCAATGATCAAACTTTATTTTCACAAACGTGCGTCGCGGTAAATTATTTGACTACACTAACACTTGCATTTCATGACATGTGTGTTTCATAAAACATCATGATCAAACTTTTCTAACTATACATCAACCTGTGTTGCAATAAAAACTTTTACAAACCATGATAAAGTTTCTGACTAGACTTACGAATACAACGTCAATGATCAAACTTTACTTTTACAAACGTGTGTCACAGTAAAACTACTTGACTACACTAACTTTGCAAACCATGATACACTTTCTGATTAGACTTACGAATACAACTTCAATGATCAAATTTTCTAACTATACATCAACCTGTGCTGCAGTAAAACCTTTGTACAACATGATACAGTTTCTGACGACACTCACGAATAAACGTCATGATCAAACTTTCTAACTATACATCAACCTGTGTTACAGTAAAAATATTTGACTATACTAAACTTTGCTTTTACAAACCATGATACACTTTCTGATGACACTCACGAATAAACGTCATGATCAAACTTTCTAACTATACATCAACCTGTGTTACAGTAAAAATATTTGACTATACTAAACTTTGCTTTTACAAACCATGATACACTTTCTGATGACACTCACGAATAAAGTTCGATGATCAAACTTTACTTTCACAAACGTACGTCACAGTAAAACTACTTGACTACACTAGCGCTTACACTTTATGACATATGTTTCATAAAACATCATGATCAATCTTTTCTAACTATACATCAACCTGTGATGCAGTAAAACCTTTGTACAACATGATAAAGTTTCTGACTAGACTTACGAATACAACGTTGATGATCAAACTTTTTTAACTATACATCAACCTGTGCTGCAGTAAAACCTTTATACAAGATGATAAAGTTTCTGACTAGACTTACGAATACAACGTTGATGATCAAACTTTTCTAACTATACATCAACCTGTGCTGCAGTAAAACCTTTGTACGATACTGACAAGAGCTTGTTCACTAGCAAAGAGAGAAGTCTGTGATGTGTTGCGTGTGGCGCATGAATGTCCTCCCTTCATTCCTTCATCATTTCGTCTCCGTGATAGAGACAAGAAGAACTGATGGTTCATTCTCGCATGGTTGGCCAACTGTCGGGAGACAAGTGCAATGGAGATTTTATGAGGTAACCTGTGGCAGATAGCTAAATGTCGCCCTGGCGGTCAGAGTACAACGTTGAGACGAAAGGCAACCACTTGCAAACATGACGCAGAGAGGTTTCACAAGGATTACCATTGCCCACGTCCCGTGCAGTACTTATCGCTACGGACTTCACCGCTGTCTCGAAAGAACGCCCGCCCACAGGAAGTATCACACCGAAAATCTCCGTGACTTGCACCGTCCATGACTTGATCGCCAGACATGAAAACCGGTGGAGTTGGTAAGAGGTTGGCAGACTTTGATCAGCTTGATAGCAAGCCGTAGAGAGCTTGATTCACCAGCGTTTTGCAATGGAGATGTTTAGAGGCCACCCATGACAAGATAGCTAAGACTCAACCGATTGGCGTTCAAAGTGCTACGTTGAGAACTGTGTCAAATGCCCAACATGAGACATGAGTTGCCCCAGCGGTTTCGGTCTAAACTATGACACACTCCCTTGCCACACTTATCACTACGGCATCGTCCGCCGTCCCGAAGGAACACCCTGTCAGTGGAATATTACAGCAAAACTCTCCGTGTCTTGCTCGCTTTCAGTGAAAAGCCGCTTATTCCATGAGCAGACTGGCTCAGACATCACTAAAAATCATCTAGTTGACTTCAGCAGGGTCGAACACCCCAGAAAACCTTCAAAACTAGTGAATTTAAATTTTTCAACTTTTTAGCACTACTTATGAAATTTTATAAGTAGTCTATCACTTAGGGCAGGTCAATAGCGACCGAACCTTTTTTGAATCAAGTCAAACGGACTTGTAGAAGCAAAGTTACAAGCCTTTAAAGTTTTGGAGTCTTTTATGGCCTGGAGACGAAGGCCATCTCCTGGCGAACCTCTAAGTCTGACGCCTTAGCTGACTTCAGCAATGAAATTTTCTAAGTCGGTTTCTTACAGAAACCCGGTTTTTCAGATTTCCAATGCTATCATCGGAGCTCCAGAGTTCACCTACCCCAACCCAGTCGGGAGGAGAACTGATTTCCACAAGCCGAGTTTCCACTTATATAGTGTGTGGCGATCAGCTGATGACGTAATACCCATCATCCAAACACTAAAAACCCGTCTATCTCCGGTTTGAGTGTCACGTTTTCTAGCTCTCCCCTTTCATTTAAGTCATCCCTCGACCTCTACGATGACCAGAAGCCGAGTTAAAACACTCGGTCGTTTTTTCAAAAAGTTCCAAAATCTTGGAAAATGCGCAAAAACTCGATTTTTAACAGGCTCTCATTTGGAAACGGAGCCTGCCACGCATCTGAAAAGAGGAGATCCTAGAGAAAAAAGCGCGGTCTTGCCCCTAAAAGAAACCCGAGCTCTTCATTCACTTCCAATCCTCCGCTATTCATCGTCAAAGTTGGATAAAAAAAAGCGACATTTCACATTTGGACTTGAAAAAATCCTAAGTGTCGAGACCACCGTAGTGAAACATTTTCGAAAAAAATTTTTGGACGAATTTCAACCTGAAACCTTGATAGAAGTTTGTTTCACATGATTCTGACCAACTGTGGTCTTTTCAACCAATTTGGTCAGTTGAGTCGTTGGGGGGGGGGGGGGAGCTTTGGTTCGGTTTTCCACCAAAACTTCACCCCCGACCCAACTTTTGACGACAAACACGATGGGATGGGTCTCGGAGCTCAATTCCAACATTTTTGTGAATTTTTTTTTCACGACGGAAAAAATCCTAAGCTAATGTCGAGGTCGCACGAACCACCGTAGTGTGTGAAACAATTTTCGAAAAAAATTTTTTTGGACGGGGAAATTTCAACCTGAAAAACCTTGATACGAAGTTTGTGGTTTTCACATGATTCTCGAGAACAACTTCTGGTCTTTTCAACCAATTTGGTCAGTTGAAGTCGTTGGGGTGGGGGGGGGGTGGGTTTTCTCTCTACTCCCTCACGGACCCATTCCTCCCAAACAAAACACATCCTTGGCCTGTCCCTCACCTTCCGTTCCGGCCAAGGGGGGCTGAAGATCAGCCTGATGACTCAGCATTTCACATTTTGGTTGCCACTTGATTTTGCAATGTGCTTACTACTAATGCGTTTATTTTGGTTCATATAAAGCATCAGTCTATCATATACAACCAAAACACATTACTCCATACAGATCCATTACTTTACAAACATTCGAAGTCATGTGATATGGGCAGATGAATAGCTCATTCGGTTGTGATACAGATACAAAGCCTTTGCGTTGTTAAATAGTGTACACTACTAATGCAGTTTTCCAATCAATGGGAATATGACCAGTTCGATCTTACAAACACTATTGTAAGATCGACCAACGAAGTGCGCCGTAGACCGCTGAAGATATGTCTTATAACGATATGGTCCATTAAACTATTACATCGACGGATCGCATAAACTACCTGGGGATGGGACTTTTGCTACTGAGTCGGGCTTTTGCTAAAAAGTCATTATCATCTCCCGTCGCCTGGTTTCAATTACATAAAAAATTAATAAGTCATACACGTGGTATACACACTCACTTTCCAAAAGCCTTCCTAGCAGATCGTTTCTGACCACCACTCGCGCGTAAAAAGGCAGGATTTGCTGTTGCCCCCTTTTGATGCAGTAGTGTGTACTACAGCTTCAGTGAAAAAGGTCACTGTTTTACCAAGTTACAACACAAACATTCACAAATCAATGCACCCAATATGCGATAATAGTGTGCACGTGCATAGAACAAACTCCTTCAAGAAACACTTATTTCTAGTTCGAGAATTCTCGAACTCCTCCGATGTACTACATCATATCTCGACCCATCCACCACCAACGTTGACTACAATTTGTTTTGGGAAAACTCTATCTATTACGTGGAGATATTCCATACTACAAACACACTGACGAATTGAGTCTTTTTCATCATCGAAAAATCTTAGGATAATTTGATGAATGGATGTGAGGGCGCAGCAGTGATCCTGCATCACCTCTTTTTAAACTAAGCCATTGTGGACACCAAACCGTGGGGAACTTTATTTGTTTTTAAATACTTAAGAGCACTTAACTGGTTCTTAGTGGCTATCGGACATCTCAGGTATTTCTCTTTGATGGTTTGTATTCAATCAATAATTGTGCTGTATATATTCCTTCTGTGAATGTTCTAAAGTCAGAGAAATCGGCTGACAAAGATATTCGAAAACGTCCCGAAACTTGGCTGTTCTTAATTACATTTTATCCGGGAGAGGCGGGAGTTTAGAAGCAAGAAAGCGTTAAACACATTGATACACCCAACCAAGCATTCAGTCGTTCTATTTGCAATATATTCTATTGTCACCAATTACTAATTGCTACTTCTAGACTAGCCTCCACGGAATACCAGTCGTTTGTTCAGATCACATGGAACAAATATGACATACTTCCTGAGGGAACTCCTCTGCTACGCTGCATGTCATAGGCCGCGTATATTTCCTTCCGATTGAATAAATAAAACAACTATTCAGTTCTGCACCCGCAGTTTTCAACTAGGAAGCAACTCAATAATTAACATCGCAGCGAAAACAATGATCTAATGGCATGCTTGACATTATGCTACTTTTGTATTTTTCTCTGCAGATTGATCTTTTGCATGACGTACATAATTTTTATTTGACCAATGGAATCAAGAACCATCAGAATCTCCTCTCAATTATTCTCTTCGGATACGTTTTGGTTGTTGGAAAGCATATTGCATCGAAATCTTGATCAGATAACGAATTTTATGCAGGAAGTAAACTTGTGAATATTTCAAGTGAATTGGCCGAAATTCCCGGGTTTGAACAAATATCCTTCCGCTCTGCCATCTGCGCCTGGAGACTAAGCAGTTTGTTCATGTGATGAGGGACTGACGGCGTCATTCATAGTTTAGCAGTGTGGCCTAGTTAATACGGTTAAGTCGTTAAAAATGTTAGAAATATTTTTAGATTTTATCAACTTCGTCAATAAAATCACTGCTTCTTGCATTTACTTGTAATAATGCCAATAATAAGTACATTGAGGACATAGTTACTAGGCAGAGAAAGTTTCAAATTTTTCTTGATTTTCTGTAAGTTAGATTGATTTTTAAATTTAGCGGAAACGTGCATCATGGTAGCAGATCTAGTTATCATGAAGGCGATGTGATGATAAGCAGAACAGTCAGTGAGGTAGATAAATAGTCTCGAAGATGTGGGCATTCTTTGAACGCCGTAGGAGAAAGAGAAATCTGGGGTGCAACACATTTTGCATTTTATGCAGCAGCCGATATTTCAATGTGTCTTGCAGCCTATGGAAGATAACTTTGTTAGTAGTCCAGCACAAGAAAGTGCACAGTTCATCCAATGTTACAGTCCACATTATCCTATCAATGGAAGTGAACTATTCTATGGTATTGTTGATATTTCCCATGGTTCCTATCAGATCCACAGCCAGTGAATTTGCGATACCTTCTCGCTGTGACGAATGCCACATGCAAGCAATTGGGATTTTTGGATATGGCACATTATATTTAATTCTGAAATAGATTCAACTAATAATATGAGGGACGAACAATTGTTCAGGAAATAATAGAAATCTGTCATGTTGACTCATTCATATATAAACATGGAATTAATTTGCAACGTGCATTAAATGCACTTTTCTAATGTTTTTGACAGGCATTCGCTTTTCTTCTTTCTAGACAGACAGTTCATAATACAGGCAACTCTATTTTCTGCTATATTTGACAAGTTCCCATACCAGCATAGTTTTGTAAACATGGGATACGACAAAGGTTTGATATTGATAGGGAAACCATCAGTTACTGTTAAGATTAAAATCTTAAGAGACTCCGATCCTTGTCAGACGCGAAAAACTGACTCTACCAGCAAAAAATATTGAATTCGATTGTGCATTCAGCTGACTGATTCGAAGTTGATGATAAACAGCCCAAAAAATGGTATGCAGACGACGAAGACCATGGCATAAATGACAGCTTCACTGTTCGCTCAATATTAATTAACCTTAGACAACAGTCTGCAGTCTGCACATGCTTATCTATGCCTACTTCACAGTCATCTGGCCTCTCCCCCCCCCCCCCCCCCCCCCCCCCCCCCCCCCCCCCCCCCCCCAAATGGTCCCTAATCAGAAAAAAAATTGGCATTATAGGTATGAAACCACTGTTCTGTCATAATTGAATGTTGATATAGCGCTCTATAGCAAAAATCCGATATATTTTGTTGATATAGGAGTGGTGTATGATGATTTTTTTTACTAAATTCGTAGATGCGGGTGCAGTGACTCGATTTTTGATGAATTAGCATCATTATGCTCAATTAGAACAGTAATGAAAATATGTATTGCTATAAATAGCAACCATTTCATACATAGTTACGGCTCTGGAAAATTACAAGTTTGAAAGAAATGCAACAGATAGGTAATTATTTTTATGGACTCCAGTTATCTATTAAATGCATTACAGAGAGGACAACTTCTAATCAGATGGATATGGGCTATGGTATGTATATATGTAAATCGACAAAGTATTTGTGCAACCAGACACAATCTTTCTGAAATTCTCACGCTAATCAGATAGGAGGAGGAATTTCAGTTCGTAGGAGGTTGAAAAGGCAACCATGATTCCATGCACGTGTTGATTAAATCATAAGATATAAAAGAACAAATTATCAGGCACTATTTTGATAATATTGTTTTGTTTTAAAATATTCATATTATAAACATTTATGTGTACACCGACTACATTCAATTATTTCAGTTTAATCAGTAATTTCGTTTTTCGGCCTGGCTTTTCAGCTTAATTGTAATAAAGTCAATCAAGATTTTCCTATAATTATGAAAGTTGTTGAAACTAGTCGATCTTGCGGTCGGTATAGCTTATGAGAATAATGGTTGATTATAGAGTATAGACTATAGAGCCTGCACGGATTGCCTCGGTTGTCATGTTCACCGAGTATTTCATTTTAATTCATAATTACACTTACCTACGGCGAATAATCAAAGAATAAAACCGGACCGAATATTCTGTTGGTTCTGGCATTGTTTGTATCAAGTTATTCAAAAAAGGTTATATTTTCAGCCAGATCTTGATTTTAGTTAAACGAAACTGTGCCAAAAAATCAATTTGCCCGATGGTTAACCACATACACACAATTAAATGTAAATTTTGCAAAAATATATTTAATATTCCAAAACACCTAAAAACACTTTCCCGATGGAACCTTTTAACAGTAGCCGTCCTAGAGTGTTGTAACAACAGCCAAGGATTAATATAAACGGCAGGCCGGGTGTTATACTGTATGAAGGAAATATTGCATGGACACCATCTTGGCGTATTGAGGATAATTGGAATGAACCACATGATGTTGTTTTTGCAACCATGCGCCCAGTATGTATGTTTTGACAAGCAACTGCATTTTTCAGGCAAAAACACAAAAAAATCTTCCTCCCATGCTTCGTAGAAAAGTTGGTGCCTGTTGGCAGATTTTTTTGTTCTACATTCGCTGGTCCTGATTGCACTACTTTTATCTTCCCCTTCATGTATTGCCTGCTTCCGTAGAAGGAACTTTGACAACGGTGTGAAATTGCGTAGTGTGGCACGTGATTGGAAAGCGTTTTTTTTAGTCGCAGGATCTGCGCGCGGATATACTGCGGAAACTTTTAATGGTAAACAAAATGTTTCAACTGTTTGTCATGGTGATGGGCTTGATGATGATTCATTTTATGCTTGGGATGAATGCAGGACTGCACGAAAAATACGGAGTGATTTCTTTATTTGTTTTGTTGATGTGAAAAAAGTAATTCGACATTGTGTAAAGTGTCACTTTACTGTTGATGGGCATACATTTGCCGTTTGGGCGTTCAAAAGAAAAGCTCTCTTCGGATTTTCCCAAATACTTTGGAATTTTTGGTTAAAATGATACATGAAGATCAGGGACATGTCTCACGCGCAAACATTCAGGTACAGGGATTTTTCGAAAATGTATCTGGCTCTTTGCAAACGCTAGATTGAAGCGCAAAAAAGATAATGAGAGGTGAATGAGAAGGCGAGTAAGAATAGGAGGAGGAGCATCGAGAGGGAGGAAAAAAGGATAATAGCAAAGCAGTAGCCGAGTAGGTGGGAGCATCATCCCGCCAATAGCTTGCCTGCCCTGTGTTGTTTGCAAGTTGTTGTCCAATCTAGTGAAATTGAATTTACATTCCAGAATAAATTGGGTTAAGATTTCATGACTTACCAGTTGATAGGACTTTCATTATAATTTTTGTAGCCATAAAACCGCATCGGAGGGGGGAGAGGGAAGGGGGGGAGTGAGGGGGAAGGGGGAAAGGTGGGAAGGGAAGGGAGGGGGGGGGGGGGAAGAGAAGGGCGAAGCGCGGATTTGCGCCTGGTCATCTTATTCTCTTGCTTATTAAGCAAAACGGGTGTTCGCGACAAATTCTCCAATGTTTTTAAATAATGAGTAAGAGTGAGTAAAGAAATTATATTTAGGGAATCGGGTATAAAGGGAGTTTCATGGACACAATTTACTTTTCTTCCATGAGTCATGCCACAGCCTCGATGTTTTAAATCTTCGTCCGTAAAGTTCTAATGCTGAAGTGTCCAGAAGAAATTAGTTTTTCTTACATATTCTGGGACTGGGCTGATATGATCATAAAGAAGACGAGGGGGCAGATGCGATAGTTTGGGGGGATTGTAGCATCGACGTGCGTCACAAAGTTTTCATAAGAATAAAATAAGTACTGCTACTGCACCAACACGCATTCCACACAATGCGCATGACACGTTCAACATAAGCCCTCATAGTACTGTATGCGTTGCTGTACACTCTTTAAAAAAAAAATTGGGTTTCCAGGAAAACCAATTTTGGTTGTTATCAGCCTGTTCCCGGGGGTGAAACCAATAAGGTTTTCACGTTGAACCTATTGGAATGGGATTCTCTGGGAAACCAATAGTAATCGGTTTTCTGGGAAATGTCAAAATTGGTTTTTTTCAGCTTTATATTCTTGGTTTTTGGAGGAACAATATTGGTTTCACGTGTGACCGATATTTTTGTTTTCTATAAAATATATATACTAATAATAGGCAATATTATAATAGTATAAATTATTATTATTAATTATTTTTTACTTATAATTCTGATAATGGTTAATATATTTACTTCATTTCGTACTAATATCATTTTAAAACAACATGCACAAATTGTTGGCTCAGCATAAAATAGATCAACAACAGTGTGACAAATAGAATTATTGTGAAAATGTGTTAAAAAATGCAGTGAATTACTCTAATGAGGTATTTAGAAATTTTCAATTTGATCTAAAACCATACAGGATTTCCATGAAAAGCCCCGAAACGTCAAGAAGTCATTGTTTCTTAGTTTCACTTTTTTCATGTCAAGCTTGCTTAAATAATAATACATGAAAAAAGCGAGGGACGATGTCTTTAGTCACAAAAGGTTCCATAGGAAGTTGAGGACATTTGCTAGTCTTTTCCAAGGTAGTAAATAAAATCACAGATAATCTTCCGAAGGATGCACGCCATCGAATCGGTGCAGCGCAAAAAAAAAACACGTGTCGTCGAATTTTTCGATGCCAATATCGTTGCCACTGGAGTGGAACTCGCTACTGAAAAAAGGAAAAAAAATAATCTCAGAAGGGATATCCTCAATATTATGGACTGTAGAAGAGAAGCATTCAGAGAATTTATCGACAAAGACAACGGCAATATAGTACGATGTTATTGAAAAGGTGTGTAATAGAACTCAACTATGAAATCAATGTTTGTTGATGCGATAATAATGCCATATAGGCCTACACTGTCATAAATGTCATAATAATATCACATTACAGTCGGAGTTCGTTTAGTTCGAAACACGGGTAATTAATAGTTTTCGGTTAATTAAGATCATTACGGCTCACGTGGTGTATTTTTTGTTAATCATTTTGCATATGGTATAAACTGATGTTTAATTTAAGAATTTTGATAATTGAGAGATTGAAAAATCTGGAATGCATGGTCTTAATTAACGAGCTTTGACTGTAGTGTAAATCCAGAAAGAAATTATGATAGGCAATAAGTTTGTTTCAGACAATATTTTGTTACACCATTAGCGCACATGCACATATAAAACGACGCCATTGTGACCAAGCACCACAAGAAGAGCTTTTCTGTACAACAAGCGGCAGGCAAAGTAAAATTTCCGGCCTGTTAACAACAAAAGAGGAGAGTTACCGCATTATACTATGCAAAATATACTGCCTCTACACGAGGTAAGTGGCAATGTTGGGCTTGCATAAAAACACGGCGAAATCAAAATATATTATAAGCATGCAAAAGCAAAATTTTTCATGCAGAAAATTCAGCACGCGAATTAAATGCAACAATTATTGTTTACTGCAGCTAACTGTTTAATTTGGCGATGATATAACATGTACATTAAATGACCACTTGTTCTAGAACTGAAAGTGCAAATGTAATAAACAAGGTAAATAAATTTTATTTATTTATTTCTTGTTTTTTACATTTGCACTTTCAGTTTGAACAGGTGTCATGGTAATAACTAAGTTTCAAAAAAATTCATTTATTCATGATTTCCAATGTATGAGGCAAATTGGAAATCATCAAGGATAAAAGTAAACTTGTAATAAAGCTACAATGTTCAGCAGACTATAGGACTTCATTATATATTCTTACAAGGCTATAAGGCTGATTATTAATTCATCATATTTGTTAGGGACATAGGGATTTTTAAAAGCTTTGAAAAATGGTTCGAACATGAATATGAAAATCAGCCCGCATACATGTATTGTAAGCGATCTCTACATGCATGTAAGGCTACAAACAGAGTAGTCACTGATAGTCCATGAGATTTAAGCAATAACTGACAAAATTGTTTCGTGGTTGTAAGATGCCCGAATAATTTACAGGGGAATACTTACATGGAATACTCTATTCATTCATAATTAAATAAAGTAATTTAAGAATTGGTAATTGCAAAGAGCATTTTAAGCATGTCCGATATACAGTACATGAATGTGACTGTTTGGAAACAACTGTTGAAATCTTTCTAATATACTCCAACGTTTTGTGTGTGATCATATGTAATTCC
Source organism: Prostheceraeus crozeri (assembly GCA_907163375.1). Taxonomy (NCBI): domain Eukaryota; kingdom Metazoa; phylum Platyhelminthes; order Polycladida; family Euryleptidae; genus Prostheceraeus; species Prostheceraeus crozeri. Next base: position 113,014 of record CAJQUW010000977.1, read on the forward strand.
ATACATAGTGCAAGAGGGGATACAAACGTTGAATAACAACAAAAAAATCAAATTTCACAGTAACCCACAAAGAAATAAGATGACAGCACGTTTAAGTCACTGCACATGACATCCGGTCACTAGATTCAAATGCGTCAATGATAGAAGAAAATTCAGACTCACCTCATTCGTGACGTCAAGGCAACGACACAAATGTAGATCCTCGAAACTGATTGTTTTTCGTAAAGAAAGAGCTTTGCTTATCAGATAAATCATTAGCAATTTTATTACAATGATTTATTTACTTTTGTACATACATCTGTAAAACTTATCAAAAAGCATGCTTCAACTTTACAAGTGATACTAACTCTTAAAAGCAATGTGTCACGTAATATTTTCCCTTGTGGAGAGATTCCGCTCGCTTAAAAATTTAGGCCAAGTCCATCGCAGCGAGATTAAGAGAGTACGGGGAATTACGATTTGTGCAGCAGTGAATGAAAGAGATGTTAACCTTCAGCCAGATGATAAAGAAGACACACGGGAGTGTTAATATATTCAGAGAGTGAATGATAAAACTCCCATAACTGCCCAACATTTCAATTCTAAAGTAGAGTTTATGTGTTTAATGAGTCCATCGAAATTTAAAGTTTCTGGGGTGAAATGAGAATGTGAAAATACAAATAGGCTGGGAATAGGTCCTAAGCCCAGCCACAACTTTAAAAACTTCAAAATCATCCTCAAAATATCCTATCATTCATATCACTATTGATAGATGAAAGATTCCTTTGAACTTCTCCGCGTGCGTTAATAATCTAATATACTATTTTGGGAAATCAGTAGTTTTATTGCTATCAACTAACATGAATGTCCGTTCTACAACTTACCACAAACGAAGATCTGTCCAATAGATCTCCTTCGACCATGCAATAGTACGTAGAAAATTAAATATGAATTTCCAATCCACGACACTTAAACCAGGATTCATCAAAAAAATCAATTGCATTTTCAGTTAATGGTCGTAATCATTTGATTGTTGCTGTCAGACGTTGCAATTTTTTATTGATTGCCTCTGGCATCAAAATTGATCTGCTGGTTGACCAACCCAATATAATTGCAAACACGAACTGGGTTTTCTGGACAACCCATTTGGTTTTCCAGAGAACCCATTTAGTTTCCCAGAAATCCTTTTGGTTTTTTCTGGAGAACCAGTTTTGGGTTTTCAATCATGAGAACCGTTTTGGTTTTTCTGGAAATCCATGTGGTTTTCTGGTGAACCAATTAAAACAAAATTTTTTTAGAGTGTACTAATTGAAGTAGAAATTGACACTTATACCTCATTCGACTAATGCTGTGCACTATAAACATAATATCTTACAGGAAATTACTACTCTTTTATTCGAATTGTTTGTTATCCGCAGGTTTCATACTGTATGACAACCTTCATGGAATTCAGCATTCCTTCGTTCGCTTCTCATTGTCTCATCACATTGATCTGATGATACAACATTGAATACAATGTTTTTACCATTCAGCCTATGATCATTTTTCATTTTATTTCAATTTTTCATTTTTTTTTTTTTCAAGGTGTTCTCACTCATTTCTTCTTTTTCAATATCTTTTTCATTTCATTCTTTTTTTTTTTTTTTTTTTTTTATTTTCCAAGGGATTTTTTTTTATTTTTCATTTCTTTTTTAAGGGTTTCAAGGTTTTTCTTTTATCATTCTTTTTTTTTTTTCATTTTTTTTCTTGTTTTTTTTTTAGTTTTTCATCTTTTCAAGTTCATGTTTTTATCTTTTTTTTATTCTTTTTTTGTTTTTTTTTCAATTCTTTTTATTTTTTTTTTTTCTGTTTTTTTTTCCTTTTTATTTTTTTTTTTCAATTTTTTTTCTCATCAACTTTTTTCATTCACATGTTTTTTTCAGTTTTTTTTTTTTTCTTTCAATTTTTTTCAATTTTTTTTTTTTTTTTTTTCTTTTTTCTTTTTTTTTTTTTTTTTGTTTCAGAGGGTTTTTATTTCTTTTTTTTTTTTTTTTTTTTCTTCAAAAAGCATCAAGTTTTTCTCATTTCTTATTTTTTTTCTTTCTCTCTTCTAGTTTTTTTTTTCAAGGGATTTTTTTCAAGGGGTCTTTTTTTTTTTCTTGTTTTTTGTTCTTTTTTTTTTCTTTTTTTTATTTTTTCAAGGATTTGTCTTTTGTTTTTTTTTTGTCTTTCTTTTTTTTTCTTCAGTTTCTCTTTTTTCTTTTTTCGTTTTTTCAAGGGATTTTTTTTCAATAGGGATTTTTTTTTTTTTTTTCAATGGTTCTTTTTTTTTTTTTTTTTTTTTTTTTTTTGTCAATTTTTTTTTTTCATGGGTTTTTTTTTTTTTCAAGGGTAATTTTTTTTCTTTTTTTTCTTCTTTTTCATATTTTCAGGTGTTTTCTTTGTTTTCTTTTTTCTGTTTCAATTCAATTTTCAATGGGATATAGAAGATAATACTACAGGCAGCCAGTCATCCGGCAGGTTACTTTCGTTTCTAGTTCGTTTCTACCCTCGCACCTGTCCCGCTTGACACCATGTACGTACTTGTACATTAAGTAGCCTATCATTTGAATTTATAATATTGATTAATGGTATGCGTAGATGAGTTGAATCATGTAATGATAATTGAAATTCCGCGAAATTCATTTTCTGGCAGTCGAATAATATTATCATGCGCTTTGGAGCTGAATGTATTTTCATAATAGATGCTAATAGATAATAGATTCATCCGTCTTACCTTTGTCCCTTGCAAGTCCTCGCAATAAGTTACTTGTAGTTTGTGTTCCTCAATAAATAGATTGACTCCTTTGTTATAGAATAACGGCTAAACAGTATCCATTGTGCCGTTAGTGAGACAGGAAGCCCTCAAATGTCGTGCTTCACACTACGCCCTGGACCAAGTCTTTATAATAAACGATCAATGAAAACGTGAAAGTCGAGAGGGATAGAGATCCAATTTTCACGAAGACTCGACCAGGTGATTAATGAAGAAAATGTACCATAACAAGAAACCGAAAGCTACATGAAGAAAGGAGGTTCCTATTGAGTTTGTAAAGGATAGCCTATACAATATACAGCATTGTACAATATACAATATACCTAATACAGGGTATAATAGCTGCGAAATGATTTAGATAAAGTCGTTTACGCACCGGTTTGCGGAGAAGGGGAAGGCAAACAGTGGAAAACACCGATTTTGCGCAATTGTTTTAGCTATGGTGAAAAATGCCTTGGCCTGTTGTTAAAAAAGAAAAACAAAAAAATAATTCAAAGTAAGGAAATGTCAAGGTTAACATATGTAAGTTCGATAAAACAGAAGTAATTACCTAAGAATTACATTAAATGAAATTAATTTAATAACGAATTGCTAAGTAATTCCTAGAGTTGGTTCCTTATTGTAAATCCTACTAGATTTCAATCCCATGCAATATCTACAGGACTGACATTTTCCTATGGCAGATCACAATCGACTAGGAGCATTTGAAGTTACAATTAATCGCAAATCCTAATGACCTAATAGATGCAATTTTATGCAATAAATATAGTCAGACCTCATCATGCGAGGGCACTGTTCCTTAAATTTAGTGTCTTAATATTGACTATCATAGTGTTCAAGACATGCAAGCACTATTGAAAATATTGTGCATTAATAACTCATTCTTCACGCATTTTAAAGAAATTTGACTTTATAAAAGTATGTGAGCTTCTTCATTCATATGAAGCAAAACGAAATTCATTGTTTTTCAATCAGCATTTCTATTTCAGAAACAATTAATTTTCAATGAGTTTGGTTCTCCGTGACACAGTGATTAGGTGCTAGGGCCTAGCAAATCTTTCGGTGCAGTGGGTTGAGGCCCCGGAAAAGTGTCATTGGAAGGCGGATGGTGGGGCATCCGGACTCAATAAATTACCACAGCGCTCCAGGTGGACGTCTGCTGGACTACTGTCAGCACCGTCCAAGCCCCCAGAATGGCGAGAGTAGTCTGACATAAAGCTATACAATTTTTTCAAAAGTAGCTCAGAGTTTAAGAATATGTTTAATGTTATTCAGAAATGACATTAATGCCTGTCTTTGATGATTGGCAAAGCAAATTTGCTCTATCATAAATGAATTTGAAATATAGGTGTTGAATTTGCATTTTTTGAATTGCCATTATCCTATCTATGCAAACCATATGACAGAAACCAATCTTTTGCACAAAATTTTGTGAGAAATAGTACTCAACAGAGAAGTTCAATTGGAATTGGCATGAAAAAGACAGAAGCATCGAATGACATTCCGATTGAGGTACGTGTGAAGGCGAGGTATCGCAAGTGTACCTTGGTCGTGACATCGAGTGAGTCACCAAGCTAGGGTCTCCGAATTTGGAGTTGAGCGTGCGCACCCAATCCTTTCGTAAGAGACTTACAGATGGCACTCAATTTCGCAATGCTCAATATGCTAGTGCTGTCTGCGTGATTAGAATCAAGAAAATAGGATGGAACAACAATTAAATGGAAATCTTGAAATTCGTTTTTGATCATCATCCATTTACTCATTGGACTTATAATAGATGCTACTATCCGGAAGTCCATCCTGACACATGTAAGTGACATTTATGGGACAATTCCTGCATAAATGTGAGACTTCTGTAGGCTTCAAGGAGGCGGTCTCTATTTAGACACGAGTTGTAACACCGAGTTTTGTGCAAGTGTGCTGTGGGGAGATCATAGTAATTCAAAGAAGTTTTTAATCTTGAGTGCGCACTAAATGAACCTAAAAGTTGGCAATAGTTTTCAATTCCTGTAAATGTCAATTAAGATAAGACTTGTAATGTTCGGTCTTATCTTTATAGAGTTACCGTCTATCTTTGCACGGTTCGTTACTTCGTTCGTAATATCTTAGCACCCAATCTAAAGTTACTGAAAATCAGCCAAATTGTAATCAGCCGTATAATATCTAAGATCGGATGCGAGCGCGTGGTGTTCGTGTGTGTCTTTTGCTCGCGGATTACTTTTCTATAATCGCGCGCGCGAACGTGCACAAGCCTTTGGAGGCAAACAAAATTCATATCATAGGCCGCTCGCCACCAAAGAAATGTTTTGGCGAGAAGGAAATGCATTGCGACGCGAGAGCGATGTCTCTCTAAAATGTACATCTTTTACCAGTGATTTATGAGTCACCAAAACCAGAGAAAATGAGATAATCATCACTACAGAAACTTGAAAGGAGAGTGAACTTAACGACATCAAAAATACGTTTACACAGTTACAATGTTGATACACATGATCACTACAGTAGCCCCATGCAAGTGATGGAGTCAGCGGAAAGTTTTAGCTGTCAAGTATTCTGCTTGTCTGCGATCGGAGTGAATAAGGTGGGATGTGGAATGTCACTTTCTTCTTGTTACGAGGACAGTTTGTAGATCGCTTGAGAGTTGACTTGTCCACAGTGGGAGGCTCCGGGCTGCTGGTATTTTGCGGATTCGGGCTTTGCTTCGCATTCTTTGAACTGCATTTCGTAGGACTAGGTTGATCCGGATCAGGAGGTGATTCATCTGTAGCAGAGGTCGCACCGGTAGGCGTGTTTCTGGAATGAGTTGGCCTGTGAAAATTAGATTTAGTAGGAACAACAATGTTAGCCGGTTTTAACCTTTCGAAATAACTGAGGTTCTGCCAGACGGATACTTCACCTTGACCGTACTAGGGCCTACGTCTAACACTGGGAAAGGTCCTTCATAAGGAGCTTCAAGTGGACGCCTAGCCCTATCGACTCGCACCCAAACAAAATCGTCTACTTTTATGTTGAACTCGGTGGGGTTTTTGTTATGAGCATGATGTCTACCGAGAGCGAGGGAGGAAAAATCAGTAGATTCTACAAAAGTTGTTAATTTTTTAATGAAGTCAGAATGAGCGTCCGTGTCCTGTCTTACGTTGTTAAAGCACATGTGGGGAGCGAGAATGGGAGAACCGGTGACCGCGGTGAAAGGCGAGAAACCACTGTCGTTAGGAATAGAACGCAGGGATAATTCGACTACAGGTAAGCTTATTAACCATTCCTGCTTCCTGGCGATTAGGGCGCTTTTAAGGGTACGGTGGAACCGTTCCAGCATTCCGTTGCTTTGGGAATGGTAGGGTGATGTACGGAGGCGGTGAAAACCGATAACCTTCGATAGTTCGACAAAAAGTGTACTTTCGAATTGGCGGCCTTGGTCCGTAACTAAGAACAATGGGACGCCAAATCTACTGACCCACGATGCCAGGAATGCACGTGCCACTGTTTCTGCAGTTATGTCAGCTACGGGACAGCATTCGAACCAACGGGTGGCACGGTCAATGAATGTTACGAGATAACGGGCAGGAGACGTAAGGGCGTGTGCGCACTAAAGCCTCGTTTATACTTATGCTGTACAGCAAAATATGTGTTGCACAGCAAATGCTGCAAATGTTGTACGAGTTTGCTGTACAGCAAGATTAGTCATTTGCCGGAACGACATCTGCGTCAGAGTATGAACACGAGTTCGGCAATAAGATTGATCGAGTGACGCATGCGCCAAGTCTAGCATAACGTCATGCTGTAGAGGAAAATTTATCGGAATCTTTCTACACGGCAGTCTGTGCAGCAGTCATCATACGTTCGCGTGAATGGATGAAGAAAAGTTAATCGAACTTGTACATAATTGCAAGCATCTGTGGGACTTACACTGCACAGATTACAAAGATAATATCAAATCCAATAATTCTTGGAATGCCATAGCCCAACATCTTGGAGTGGAAGTTGAAGGTGTAAAGACTCGTTGGAGATCACTGCGTGACGGATACGTTAGAGCAAAGAGAAACTTAAAGAAAAAAAAGTGGTGATAAAGGTGCCAGAGAAGGGTTTCATGAAATATGGTCGTAATGGAAATGCGTCATCACCAATGAATACATGTGGGACTTTCTGGTCGGCTCCAGGAAGAAAATTTGGGGACGGAAGATGTATACTTTCCTTATGCAATGCTTCAGCAACATCCCAATCACTCCAAACTCCGGCGTCACTTTCTCTCCCACTTCTGCCAATGTTCACAAAAGGAAAGAGATATTTGGCGTCGACTATGGCCATCAGTACAACTGAGAAGCTGTTCTTGTAGTTGTAGAAATTGCTACCGGAGTTTGCAGGTGCTGTGATAACAATGTGCTTCCCATCACATGCTCCGATGCAGCAAGGAAAATTCCAATAAGCCCAAAACTCTTTAGCGATTTCTTTGAAATCATCCTCAGAAGGAGGTGAAAGATATTGTTCTTGAAGAGCAGCTCTGATCGCTTCGATCGTTTCGCGAAAGATTTTGTTGACTGTTGATTTGCCCATTCGGAAACTATGAGCGACACTTTGTTGAGAATTTCGTGTTGCTAGTAAACGCAGGGTGACTGCCAGTCTTATTCGAGGAGAAATTGGGTAGCGATGGGTGGGTTCGTGATATATAAATCTTTCCACTTTCTCGAGAAGATTGTCGAAACTTTCCTTGGACATTCTGAAGTAACTAAAGTGCGTTTCTGTATCCATTTCCCGCATCTCGTCGATCAGACAACATTCACTTCTTATGTTGCGAGGAATATTCAATGGTCGAACATACCAACGTCGTTGTCGTGACTTTCTTTTATGGTGATGAAAGTAAAGAAGCACAAGTGGATCCATTTTGTAATGAAAGTGAGACCTTTGCTGTGTATTCCTTTCTTAAGTATGAACGCTCGCACAACACAACCAATCAGACAAAGAAAAAGTTGTTGTAATACAACTGCTGTACAGCAATGTCGTACAGCAATTTAATACGTTTTGCTGTGCAGCATCTACAGCAATACAGCAAAAGTCTGATTTTGCTGTACTTGCTGTACAGCATAAGTATAAACGAGGCTTAAGCGGCCAGGTCGCGACGACCAAGTCGTGGCGGCCAGCAGGAATGCTTTGTCATTGTTGCGGAGATGGGAAGTCGTCTACTTGCGCGCGCCCTTTGCCGACGCGACCAATTGGTCGTGGCGGCCATCAAGATTTGCAGCGACGCCAGGATGTCGCGGCGACCAGTAAAATACGTTGCAGCTTATGACAGAGCGCGCACTTGGCGACCCTTCCCGCGACAAATAGATAATAAATTGCTGAAACCTCTTCCTCATTCATTCGTTTCCTCAACAAATGGCGTCGATCGGTCGCTGTCGCAGCCGCTTTCATGGTCGCACATTTTTTTGGCCGCGGCGGCCATAGTCGCCGCGACCTGGCCGCTTAGTGCGCGCACGCTTTAAAGGGCGAATCTATAGTATGTGATGGGGGTCCGACAATGTCGACGTGGACGGTTTGAAATCTATCGACATTCGGATACTTAGACTGCTGATAGATTGGCCGATGGTGTCGAGTTACTTTCGCCGCTTGACAATTACTACAATGCTTGACCAATGATTTAATGTCGCGGCGCATATCGGGCCAGAAATAACGAGATGAGATAAGGGAAATTGAAGACTTAACTCCTGGATGAGACAAATTATACAACGCATTGAATACTGCTGAGCGATAAGTGGGAGGAACGAATGGACGAGGTGTCGATAAATCAGTATTACAGAAAATAGGAGTGTTGTCAAATAGGCGAAAAACATGAAGTTTGTCCTTAAATTTTTGAACATCATCACAGTTATTTTGAGCGTTGGCTATTTCGTTTAGATAGGGATGGTCAATTGAAACAGAGTTTAATCTTCTAGACAAAGCGTCAGCTACTATATTGTCTTTTCCTCGAATATGTGTCATGGAGGAGACAAATTCTGAAATAAGAAGCAGCTGTCGTCTCTGTCTATCAGACTTTGCTTCATTAGGAGAATAAAATGCTGACATAAGCGGTTTGTGGTCAACCAGTAAGTGCACTTGTTTACCTTCTATCAAATGTCTAAAATGTAAGACGGATTGATAAGCGGAAAGTAACTTGCGGTCAAAAGCGGAATAGGATGTCTGAGGTTTTGTGAGTTTTTAAGAATAAAATGAGATAGGCCTCGTTTCGTTATTCACAGTTTGATGGAGTGCGCCACCAACAGCGGTACTCGAAGCACCTGTGACTAATGTGAAATCAGTAGTATCAGGGTCAGGGTGATATAATGTTTCGCTTTCAGATAAGGCTTCTTTTATTTTACGAAAAGCATCTTCTGCTTTCGGGTTCCAATTAAGTTTGTGGTTACGTTGGTTAGTCGAACCAAGCAAGGTATAAAGTGGATGACAAATAGCTGAGAAATAGGGAATAAATTATCGGTAAAAACCGATCATGCCCATAAATCTGCGGAGAGAAGCATAATCAACGGGCTTGGTAAAGTCCAGGATAGCCTGCACTTTTTGTGGTTTAGGTTGGGTACCATCTTTGCAAATGCGGTGGCCAAGGAATTCGATTTCGTTGGTCATGAGTTCGCATTTATTTGCGGAAATTTTTAGACCTGATTCACTGAGTTTCTGGAAGACCTGAGAGAGATGGGCAATGTGTTCATCTTCTGTACGAGAAAATACAAGTATATCGTCAAGATAGGCAAATACGAAAGGCATTTCACGGAAATTAGAATCAATCATTCGTTGAAACGTTTGCGCTGTGTTACGCAGGCCAAATGGCATATACAAATACTCGTATAACCCAAAAGGGGTTATAATGGCTGTCTTTTCAATGTCTTTGGATGACATCGGAATTTGGTGATAGGCCCTAACTAGGTCTAGTTTTGAGAAAACAGAACTACCGAATAGTTTAGCCTTCAACGAGTTTATATGGGGAATCGGATATCTGTCTGGTCTTGTTATGGAATTCAGACGGCGGAAATCGCCACACGGTCTCCAAGAGCTGTCAGCTTTGGCTACAAGATGTAGCGGTGATGCCCACGGGCTTTTGGAGGGGCGAATAATTCCCTGCTGCAAAAGGCAGTCAAATTCAGACTTAGCGGCGGCGAACTTTTCGCCGTTTAGCGGTCTAGCTTTCGCGAAGACAGGTTGGTCAGTAGTAGTTTCTATGACATGCTGAGTCTTAATAACGGGTTGTAAATCAGTACGGGTTGAGTTGTCATATAGGGAGGGAAACTGTTTTAGTAAATGTGAAATACGGGGTTCATTTACTATAGGCGATACTAGTGACAGGGAAGGACTATTCTCGTTAGAAATCGAACAGACAGAAAATAAGTTAGTTGTACTGTCAATGAGACGCGTATTACGGCAATCAACTAACAATGAAAAATGATATAAAAAATCCGCGCCTAAAAGAGGTTCACGAACGTTAGCGAGTGTAAAAGTCCAATGGAAGGAACGTCTAAGCTTCTTGGACTGAATATTAATAAAGCACTCGCCGTGCACCTGTAATGGAGTGCCGTCAACCGAGTTGAGGGACAAATGAGACGGGTGAACGTAAGGTTAAAAAGTTGCACATGTGAAACAGGTAAAACGGACACGGCAGCTCCACTGTCCATCAAAAAATTTATAGTTCTACTACCAATAATGAAAGCGGCAGAAAAACACTTAGTAGGGGCAGGGCTGTTTGCCGCACAGACAGCCGCCCTATCTAGTTTGACCGGGAGGGGAGAACTATCTCTCGAAGAACGAGGAGAGGATCAAGGAGTATTTCTAGCAGAACGGGTAACGTTACAGTTAGATTTGTTGGGCCATCTGCACCAACTACGACAAGTGCGGACTTTATCAGCAAAAAATATGTGAGCTCGGCAGACTTTAGGGCGCTGATCCTTAGAAAAAGGGAGGAGGTCTTTGCCGACCTGAGAGGAGGTATGAAATTCCCTCTGGCTATGAACCTGGTTAACAATGGCCGCATTGCTGTTCATACTAAAGCTACATAATTCGTCAGCCAACTTACCCAAATCTGCCAGTGGTGTTGACTTCTGAGTCGCAATAATTGGAGCGATGTTGGGTGGAAGGGCTTGCTGGAACTTGTGGCGGAGTAGGTCGTCTGCGACGCCGGCTTTGGATGCGAGTACTTGCATTTCCGATAGGTAGTGGGAAGGCTTGCCGGTCAACGGTTTCTCACGTAGGAATTTGTCGAAAATTTCAGGCTTCGAAGCTTCGTGTAAGGCCAAGATTGTGGCTTTAAGTGTGTCGTAGTCTTTCGAAGAAATGTCAGAGGACGAGCATTGACCGACAACTTCGACTGGCAGGGCGCTCAATGCATGGAAAAACTTCGTGGAAGACACAGTTATGCTGGCTAAGGCGAACTGAGCCTCAAGAATAACGAACCATGCCGATGGATTTGAAGGTAGGAAGGTCGGAGCTTTAACGCTGACTATCCATATGTTCGGAGTCGGGCTCACCAATGTAATGTTCTGTCTTATCTTTATAGAGTTACCGTCTATCTTTGCACGGTTCGTTACTTCGTTCGTAATATCTTAGCACCCAATCTAAAGTACTGAAAATCAGCCAAATTGTAATCAGCCGTATAATATCTAAGATCGGATGCGAGCGCGTGGTGTGTGTCTTTTGCTCGCGGATTACTTTTCTATAATCGCGCGCGCGAACGTGCACAAGCCTTTGGAGGCAAACAAGATTCAATATCATAGGCCGCTCGCCACAAAGAAATGTTTTGGCGAGAAGGAAATGCATTGCGACGCGAGAGCGATGTCTCTCTAAAATGTACATCTTTTACCAGTGATTTATGAGTCACCAAAACCAGAGAAAATAAGATAATCATCACTACAGAAACTTGAAAGGAGAGTGAACTTAACGACATCAAAAATACGTTTACACAGTTACAATGTTGATACACATGATCACTACAGACTCATAAAAATCTTTGATAAAATTGATATTCAAAAACTTGTTTGTTTATATGATTGAACAGAAAGTCGATCTGAGGCGACCTGCACTGTTTCATTTGCAGATGCAGCTACACCATCGATGAACTCGGAGAGAACTACTTCGGCAACTCAAGTTGGTTGTTCATACAAAGATATGAAAGATTTATGTATTCAGTGCGACTGCACGACATCTCCTGGAAATGGTAAGTAGAGTGTGAATGAAAACAGAAGAGATAGCCTATGTGTTACTCTATTATGCACTACTGTATTTATAAGAAGCATGAGCAATTTGATTAAACAGGAAAATTTTAAAACATTATAATAATCAGAGTTGCAACCGAGTCGGCGCTGGAAAGAAATTCTGAGTCACAAACGGACATGGCCTACTCGGGATGGATTGTTGATGGGCCGAATCTAGACTTCATTTCGCATGTCGAAGAGAGAGCGCACAACTCGCACGTAACCACCATGAGGCACCTCTTTGTGCACATTGCACTCATGGCTTCTCATGGTCTGAACTAAAGGACTATCGAATAGTAATCACCTTCAGCTAACAGCTGAATGTTCAAATCACGCTGTATTATTCAGTCATGATTGCAGTAATATCCCTCTATAGGTAGAGGATTCATTCCAGGAAAATCTGCGTACACATATATCGGGAAAACGAGCAATTGAAAATTAGGGGATGAGCTCCAAACCTGCCGATTTTAGAAATTGACTATGTATTTTGTCTTTCGTAGATCGTTATTCTAAACTATGATACGTTAACGTTGTATCCAAGTGTGATGTTTCACATTCCAAAATGTATTGATATGAATCTCTACGTATCAAAATGCACACATTGTTCATTATGAATTATGCATTGCAATTACGAGATACATACATCAAATGTATATTACAGAGTGCCAATTCGTCCGGTCATTGACTCTAAAGATGGCCTCAGACTTGATAAATTTAAGAAAGTGGTGCCTTGACAACCGTAGACGAAGATCATTTTCATAACTTTTAAAGAAGCAGTGTAATGAGTTACTTGAGTAACATAAATGACTGATGTATAACTATAAATTAGTTTTTAGGGTGTTTATAAAAAGTTGGCTAGTCTACCGACCCGGGACGCGAATGCCCGCAGGCCCCGATCATACCCTCCCCGCCACCGGCGCGAGCCAGCCTCACTACACTGTACCCCACCCACCCAACGTCCCCACCATAAGGTTCAACCCAAATATTTTACACACTAACCACGCGCCGCACGGGTAACTGGCGGCGCTCCACACTGCCCCGTAGGATCCAAATCACCCTACCTTACCATGCTACCACGCCCCCGGGCCACTCCACCAAGCCGGTCCGTGTTGTCTTGCAAATACCCGACATCGTCACCTCACTCAACTGTCCCCCGTCAAATTCCCCTCCCGTCGCACCCACCCCCTCAGGTCTTATAGCAAAGAGGAGAACCGCTTTTATACCAAGTGTAGCCACCCGCACCTGTCGTGGGGGAGTGTCTACTTGTCTACCATACACTTCCCGCCCCGAGCACTCGGGCTCCTCCGTCCTCTCTCCTACCCCCGGCCGATACACTTATCGTGCAAAAACCTTCCACGGCACATACACCAGATGCGCCACTCGTCCTCACACAAGCTTGCCACGAAGACAGCGAGATGATCAAGTTGTTAACTACACCCGACAAGTCCCACTTCCCATAGAACCACCCAAGACTACACCCACGGGTGGGGAGTGTGATATAGGGGTGGGAACTTGGATTAGATTCCGCCACAGCCGGGGTACTCTCTCTGTGGCGAGTGTGTATGACGATGGTTCCACTTGGGGCCGGCTGTCTGGTGCGGCTCTCTTGATACCAAGACCGCACACACAACCAACCAAGTCGTAGACTGATCGTATACTTCCAAACACCGTCACTACAAATCCCCCTCCATCACCACTCCCATCATCTACCCGCGGAGCGTGGTTCTATGTTGTGTGGGGGGACCGTGATGCCCGCCACTCCGTCCCAGACAACGCCGACTTACCGCACCACTATAAGCCTCCGCACTTCGTTCCCACACTCATAAGATTGTCTTGTACGGGCTACTTCGGAGGCGCTCGTCTCTCCCAGTAGAACATCAACGCCCCGCAACTTTCCCCCTCTACACTAGATCAGCTTAGCCAACCCGGTCTACGCTTTCCCGACTATTCCGCCGAACAGACCCTCCACCGTAGACCGAAAGGTACGCATAGTCACTTCACCTACCAGGTTCCGCCCATCCCAACACAAACGGCGACCACCCAAAACCGTCTCTACACGATCCCTGTACGGGTCGCTCGCACTACGCCCCGACCACGACGCAAACGCACCCCCGACGCCCGGCAACCGACTCGTCTCGTCCACCACCACAAGGAAAGCACCCCACAACACCATACATTATCACCCACCCACAGCAATCCCAAACCCCAACCCACCTCCCCCGCCCACACCTAACACCCATCACACCTACCACCTGAGCCCATCCCGACCTCCCGTCACCTTCAACAACTCCCTGCTCCAACGTACGTAGCACAGACAATCCCAAACGCTAACCAGTAAGCGATCTTAGGTCAACAACACGCCACGCTCGAACTATCCACAACGCGCACACAAACCCCCTACTTACTATGATCTGCTTGCCCCCCGTCCGCCATCCTCCTCCTAATTCAACCCTATGAAACATGACTCCAGTTTTAACAGGATTAACATTACTCTAGATTTTTGTGATTCGATTAATGACAGTCTGATTTCAAGTTCTACAATCGAAGGTGGAAACCCCAACCCCCTTATTGGTCTGCGACAAAAATGTCATTAAAGAAGTATTTGGTCTTGAATCTGAGGACAATTCGGGTATTATTTTGTTTTACTGACGCTAGAATGATTTCTTGAGGCATGAAGTGCACCAAACTCGGAAGCACACGGATTTCCATAAACAAATTGTATTTTGCAGTGGCGCAGATAGGGGGGGGGGTTTCCAGCGCTATCGCGTGCGCCTTTTTCAGGTATGCCTACTAATTTGTTTTTTTTTTTATCGCTAACTACCCTAGTGTGATGAATGGACTGTGTCGGTTACTGGTCTCCATGGGGTTGACATGGTGATTACTAAGTGTCTATTTATATATAAGTTCCTAATCAATCGAGCCTGAAACTTTGACCAAGGAGATCAACGGTTCCTTGTTTAAGCGGCCTTGTACGGGGAGGGGGGAATCCGTTGGTTGAACGGATTTTCTCGTACTCTTAAGGGTGAAGTCCAGCCCGTTTAGCGCTATGTTATGGACCCCCGGGTAGGTCCGCCCGGCACGCAATCAGATCCGTCTAGTCTTTGTGCTTAAAGACCTTCATGCATTCATGCATTTGTCGAGGATCACAAGTCAGAGGACCATTAGGGGTAAGGTCCAGCCCCGCTTTAGAAGCGCTGAGTGAAAAATGGACTAGTGGGAAGGTCCTCCACACCGATCTCATCAAGTTTGGCTCTAAAATGTAGTCCTAGGATAGTCAAAAGTTTGACGCGCCTTGAACGTTTAATGTCTGCCGGTGGGAACGCACCACCTGTCCTCTTAAGGACAAACCTTAAGTCTTATTAACTATAAGTTTATTAAAATTATGAAACATGTAGGACGTCGTTATTGGAATGTCCCAGCTTCAATTGCTAACACAGTAAGTCTGCAGATGCTGGTGGTTTATGACCCCGCGTTTTCATACTGGACCTCTGCTGGCAGGCGAAAGCCTCACATTCTTATAGCGGTTTATTAATGACATCGGTAGTTGTGTAGTTAGTTGTGTTAGGTCTAAGTACCAATTAGATAGCAAGGATCTAAAGTCCAACCTCTGAAAGGTTTCCTTGATTAGTATGGGGTCCTGGCATTTGAAATATGGATATAATGCAAGCTAAAGTGTTATGACGTTAATGCGAAGGAGTGGATAGCGCCCTCCACATGCGTCAGTAGTGTTGATCGTCTGTCTGTGGCAGCAAAAGATGCCTATGTTGTAAATCTTCTTGACACTAATACTACTTTTAAGAGTTTTAGTACCGGCAGACGGTTCGTTTTAAATTATCCTAGTAGTTTCTCGTGTAAGAGTAGGCATGTAATATATTTGATCACATGTTCAATCATGTGGGGTCCAGTATGTTGGACAGACAAAACAGCCTATTACATTGTAGACTTAATGGGCATCGGCAGTCTGTTCAAAAGAATCATCTCAATACGTATTTAAGTAATCATTTTAATAGTTCTAATCACAGTTTGGGTCTTTGTTAGGATGATGTAAGTATACAAATTATATGACTTTGTCGATGTTCGTAATAAATCTGATACAGAAATTGCCTTCGAGCTTAACAGTAAGGTGCCCGTAAGATTTTCATATAAAAACGCTGAACACCTTGCATCCTTTGGGTTTGAATGACAGAGTGTTAGGCGGAGGTTGCGCCTCTCAGAACACTGCAAATTCATTTTCATTTTTTAGTTCTCCTATTAGCAGACGTAAGAGAAGCCATGGCCTTAGGAAGTCGGGTAGAAAGAAATATCCTCCATCTAATAGTTGTGAGGATATTATCAAGGAGCTTCAAGAGTTGATGAAGAGCAACAAAATAAGACATTTCTATAATTGCTTGAAATCGATTAGTGATAGCATGCTTAAAATTATGTATTCTAGGCTTTTTGATCAGTCGAATGACCTATCTTTCGTTTTGACAACATATGTTCATAGTAAATTATATAGAAACAAGAGGGATGAGTGGAGGAGCTTTACCGAAGACAAAACCGCATATAGTGATTCCTTTCAAGTCTCATTTAGTTGACAAACTTCATTTACCTTCTGTATTTAATGATAAAAGTGTCTGTGCTTTAGTTCCAGAAAAGCGAAACATCTATATCCTCCCAAAGTGTACCATAAGCTTAATAACCCTATTTGTTTGAAATTCTTCAATTATAATAAGTTTATTAATAGCCTGACAATTCAGGAAGTTGTTGGCATTTTTACAGAGCGATTGCAGCTGTGACTCGATGACCAATTTTGTTTATGAGCCTTATGGGCATGTTTTTACTGGTAATTTAGATATAATAATGATCCAGGTCTCAGAGCTATATTCGCGTATGGCACTAAAACACAGATTGTCTAGGTCAATATCATGGAAAATCCATTCAAAAAGAGATCAGCGATTCCATAGATAATCATATATCTCGTGTGTCCAGTCGCCTTCACTTAAAAGTTGATGACCTCTCTATTTGGAAAAACAGGGTCATGATGTTAGTAAAGCACACGCATCTTTCGTTGTAAGAAGTTGGGTGGGAAAAGATAATGGCAGCAGTGTTTGTGTTGATAAGGAGTTGCAAGATCTCCATAAAAACTTGATAGTCGTTCCTGTCGATAAAGCATCCAACAACTTTAGTTTCATATGTAAAAAGTTCTATCTCAAAATCCTGATGGACGAGCTTGGTTTTGACATAGATTCTTCCACTGCAGTAGGCAATGCAAACTTATAAACCTGAGCTTATTTCTGATAAGGAAGTCCTTACTAAACACGTTAAAGATATGAAATCAAACTTTAATATTAATGTTAGTGACAAGGACCTTAAACTACCAAAACTTTTCTGGATTCCAAAATTGCATAAAAATCCTTATAAGTTTAGATTCATTGCCGGAGCCAGAAATTGTACAACTAAAAAGTTATCGGTGAATATCAACAAAGGTCTGAAAGTGATAAGAGAAAATTTCCATAGATACCGTGAGTCAATCAGGAGTAATACTGGTTATTCTTATTTTTGGAGTGTAGCCTCGACTCAAGATTTTTTGAGGAATATTTCTAACGTGAACGTCCACTCTATGCAAGTTTTTGACTTTTCTACTCTTTATACAAACTTAGATCAAGGTGCTATCAAGAATAATATTTTTTCCATCCTTGATCTCACATTCAATTCCACTAATCGTAGATACTTGTGTGTAGGATATGAGAAGTCGTTTTTCTCCAAAATCAAATATAAGGGGTATTCTTGTTATGACGTGGACTCTTTTAAGAAGGCTATTGATTTTATAGTGTCTGAAGTCTACATTTCTTTTTCCGGTTACGTGTTCAGACAAATTCGAGGAGTACCAATGGGAGGGAATTGCAGTCCTTTACTTGCCGACTTGTTTCTGTTAAATTGCGAATTTGCTTTTATGAAACAATTGGTTAAAAATAAAAAGTTTGGACTAGCTAAATTATTGTCAAACACTTCGAGATATATAGACGATATATGCGTAATAAATTACAAGCATTTCAATACCTTAATTCCGAAAAATTTACCCAATGGAGCTTCTTGCAGATAGAAACGGAGTCAATGACAAAGCCGTTGTTTACCTCGATGTGAGACTCCAATCTAGTAGTGACGGTCTTCGAACCTCAATATATCATAAAGTGGAAGATTTTGATTTTTCCCTGTTGTTCTGTTGACATTTCCAGACAGTGCAATACCTTATAACATGGGAATTAATGTATTTGCCGGCCAGGTTTTACGTTTATTGTCGCATCTGCTCACATCTTGAAGATCTAATTAAAAGAATTAATATGACACTTTTTGTGATGAGCAGCAGAGGATATTGTAAGTCTAAAATGAAGGCATGTACTGAGAAAATCCTAACCGGTCATAACAATTTTCTAGTCAAGTTTGGATATTTCTCAGCCAGGCAGCTGACATCGCAGTGCGCATTTTAAACAATATAATTAACACTGTTTTCTTAACATTTTTTTATTGGTTATACCATTTCAGTATTTCACACATATATTTTAGTTTGTTTTGGATGTATCCGTCTTTTGCGGTTGTTTTGTTTTTGTTTTTACTATTACTATCAGTATTACTTATTATTACACATATCATTACTGTATTGATTTTAGAATGCCAGCCGCATATAAGTTTATGCGGGGCCCCGCCCGCCTGGGCTTGAGCGTTCAGGTAGAGGGGCCGAAACGCAACCAGGCGGGTACCTGCTGACTTCTGGCTATTGTTTTATTTGTTTTAACGTTTTTTTTTATCGCTAACTACCCTAGTGTGATGAATGGACTGTGTCGGTTACTGGTCTCCATGGGGTTGACATGGTGATTACTAAGTGTCTATTTATATATAAGTTCCTAATCAATCGAGCCTGAAACTTTGACCAAGGAGATCACTTGTTAAGCGGCCTTGTACGATCTCGTACACTTAAGGGTGAAGTCCAGCCCGTATAGCGCTATGTTATGGACCCCCGGGTAGGTCCGCCCGGCACGCAATCAGATCCGTCAAGTCTTTGTGCTTAAAGACCTTCATGCATTCATGCATTTGTCGAGGATCACAAGTCAGAGGACCATTAGGGGTAAGGTCCAGCCCCGCTTTAGAAGCGCTGAGTGAAAAATGGACTAGTGGGAAGGTCCTCCACACCGATCTCATCAAGTTTGGCTCTAAAATGTAGTCCTAGGATAGTCAAAAGTTTGACGCGCCTTGAACGTTTAATGTCTGCCGGTGGGAACGCACCACCTGTCCTCTTAAGGACAAACCTTAAGTCTTATTAACTATAAGTTTATTAAAATTATGAAACATGTAGACGTCGTTATGGGAATGTCCCAGCTTCAAATGCCTTTTCAGTACCTTTTCGGGCATCTTCAATATATAATAGTTATTTACGCAACTAGTGCATAATTGCTTCTTTATAGCATTCCACGAGTTAGATATCTTAAATGCCTGAACCCGCAGGGTGAGGCAATTAAATCTAACGAGTTCGAATGCTATGATGAAGTAATCTCATGCTCGAGTTGCGTAGAGAATTTTATTTGGCGACGTGCTATGATGATCAAGGACGGATTGTGATTTATATGTCAGTGATTATCAAGATTATATGACTTGAAATACTGGCACAAGTATTGTGGTCAGTACGGTAAAACATTAGCAGACAACATTCTTCAGACAATTAAGAAATGTTCACATATACAATTTCCACAAATAAAGAAAATCCTGCAACATTTGGTGGTATTGCCGGTTACTTCTTGTTCTGCAGAACGATCCTTCAGCCTTTTGAAGCGATTGAAGACCATTCTTCGTAGGTCAACAGGTCAATCCAGGCTGACGAGCCTTGCTCTCCTGAACACTTACCAAGATGTCCAAATCAACATTGACGAAATCATGAGCAAATTTGCTCAGATAGATCGACGCCGTCTTGAAACAGAAGTGATTGACATTAATTAAATATGTAAAACTAGTACATTTCGCTTGGTTAGTAGGACGATACATATAGTATATTATGTGATCTTCTAATTCCATTAGTGATCTATTACATCAAAAAATTAATTTACTTTTGGAGTAAAATGTTGCTGTGTGACGAAATGTATTTTTTAATTTTACGCCTTTTTTATGAAATTGGAAACCTAGTTTATAAAATCCTATCTGCGCCGCTGTTTTGCGATGTTTGACCCTCCACTTGCAAGACGGCTGGAAGAATTGCTTAAGAAGTATCGTTTTACTGATGTTGGGTGACAATCTACAGATTAAGAATGACAAAAAGCTCGCGCGCGAAAGTAGCTCTCGAACTTTGCGCATTTCTGAAGCTTTGCATATTTAGTGCTTCAAACCAAATTTGTGCAACGTGAGCTGCTAATTGGTATTCATCTACCGTGGTGAAGCCATCTCCATTTTAACATGTAGTTGTACTTCACCTTTGTCATCACTCATTTGCGTTCTTTCTACCGGGTATGCTCTGTTGAGAAGACCGGCGAAAGTCCTCCAGAGTAATGAGGATTCTGAATTCGGCTAGATGTGCGCTTTCATTACAGATAATGAGGCCAAAAGAAAGGCGCTACTTAACTACTTACTTACTTTTTACTTACTTTTCTTACTACTCTTACTCTGTCCATCAGAATTCAGCTAGACATTTTTTAAAAAAGAACGAGTTACAGAATAATTTCGAAGACTTTTACTATTGCGTATTCGGTGCATATACAGCTCGGATCCAGATGTGGATAGAAAATGTAGAATTTTTTGGATTCGGATTACAGATTTCGGACTTTGCGGATGCGGATTTGAAAAATTAAGTTTTGTCCTCCTTTGCTAGTGACCTAATTAGATGCAATTCTACACAATAAATACAATCAGACCTCATCAGCGAGGCCTGTCCTAAATTTAGTGTCTTAATATTGACTACATAGTGTCAAGATATTACAAGCACTATAAAATATTGTGCATTAAAACTCATTCTTCACGCATTTTAAAGAATTTGACTTATAAGTATGTGAGCTTCTTCCATTCATATGAAGCAAAACGAAATTCATTGTTTTTCATCAGCATTTCTATTCAGAAACAATTAATTTTCAATAGTTTGGTCTCCGTGACACAGTGATTAGGTGCTAAGCCTAGCAATCTTTCGGTGCAGTGGTCGAGGCCCGAAAGTGTCATTGGAAGGCGGATGGTGGGGCATCCGGACTAAAATTACCACAGCGCTCCAGAGACGTCTGACTATGTCAGCACCGTCCAAGCCCCCAGAATGGGAGAGTAGTGACATAAAGCTTCAATTTTTTCAAGTAGCTCAGAGTTTAAGAATATGTTAATGTTATTCAGAATGACATTAATGCCTGTCTTTGATGATTGGCAAAGCAAATTTGCTCTATCAGAAATGAATTTGAAATATAGGTGTTGAATTTGCATTTTTTTGAATTGCCATTATCCTATCTATGCAAACCATTACAGAAACAACTTTGCACAAAATTTTGTGAGAAATAGTACTCAACAGAGAAGTTCAATTGGAATTGGCATGAAAAAGACAGAAGCATGAATGACATTCCGATTGAGGTACGTGTGAAGGCGAGGTATCGCAAGTGTACCTTGGTCGTGACATCGAGTGAGTCACCAAGCTAGGGTCTCCGAATTTGGAGTTGAGCGTGCGCACCCAATCCTTTCGTAAGAGACTTACAGATGGCACTCAATTTCGCATGCTCAATATGCTAGTGCTACTGCGTGATTAGAATCAAGAAAATAGGATGGAACAAATTAATGGAATCATGAAAATTCGTTTTTGATCATCATCCATTTACTCATTGGACTTATAATAGATGCTACTATCCGGAAGTCATCCTGCACATGTAAGTGACATTTATGGGATATTCCTGCATAAATGGAGACTTCTGTAGGCTTCAAGGAGGCGGTCTCTATTTAGCACGAGTTGTACGAGTTTTGTGCAAGTGTGCTGGGGGAGATCATAGTATTCAAAGAAGTTTTTAATCTTGAGTGCGCACTAAATGAACCTAAAAGTTGGCAATAGTTTTCAATTCCTGTAAATGTCAATTAAGTTAAGACTCATAAAAATCTTTGATAAAATTGATATTCAAAAACTTGTTTGTTTATATGATTGAACAGAAAGTCGATCTGAGGCGACCTGCACTGTTTCATTTGCAGATGCAGCTACACCATCGATGAACTCGGAGAGAACTACTTCGGCAACTCAAGTTGGTTGTTCATACAAAGATATGAAAGATTTATGTATTCAGTGCGACTGCACGACATCTCCTGGAAATGGTAAGTAGAGTGTGAATGAAAACAGAAGAGATAGCCTATGTGTTACTCTATTATGCACTACTGTATTTATAAGAAGCATGAGCAATTTGATTAAACAGGAAAATTTTAAAACATTATAATAATCAGAGTTGCAACCGAGTCGGCGCTGGAAAGAAATTCTGAGTCACAAACGGACATGGCCTACTCGGGATGGATTGTTGATTGGCCGAATCTAGACTACATTTCGCACGTAACCACCATGAGGCACCTCTTTGTGCACATTGCACTCATGGCTTCTCATGGTCTGAACTAAAGGACTATCGAATAGTAATCACCTTCAGCTAACAGCTGAATGTTCAAATCACGCTGTATTATTCAGTCATGATTGCAGTAATATCCCTCTATAGGTAGAGGATTCATTCCAGGAAAATCTGCGTACACATATATCGGGACAACGAGCAATTGAAAATTAGGGGATGAGCTCCAGACCTACCGATTTTAGTGGTTGACTATGTATTTTGTCATAGATCATGTGTGACAAATGATATACACATATGATATGTATCATATATGTATTTCATAGATCGCTTTTCTAAACTATGACGCGTTGACGTTGTATCCAATTGTGATGTTTCACATCTTACAATGCATTCATATGAATCTCTACATATCAAAATGCACACATTGTTCATTATGAATTATGCATTGTAATTTCGTGATACATACATCAAATGTATATTACAGAGTGCCAATTCGTCCGGTCATTGACTCTAAAGATGGCCTCAGACTTGATAAATTTAAGAAAGTGGTGCCTTGACAACCGTAGACGAAGATCATTTTCATAACTTTTAAAGAAGCAGTGTAATGAGTTACTTGAAGATTTTTGTGATTCGATTAATGACAGTCTGATTTCAAGTTCTACAATCGAAGATGGAAACCCCAACCCCCTTATTGGTCTGCGACAAAAATGTCATTAAAGAAGTCTTTGGTCTTGAATCTGAGGACAATTCGGGTATTATTTTGTTTTACTGACGCTAGAATGATTTCGTGAGGCATCTTGATTTCGGTAGCTTCTAGCGAACCATTTCATTTCGTCCGATCAACGCTAATTATGATCTGCCATGAATCGGCTAAAGATGAATCAACGCGGGATGGACAGTATTTGCGAAACATAGGGATGTATTCAAGAGTAACATGCCAATGTGCTTGAAAAAAGTGTATAATACTTGCTTTTGCCAGCTATCACCTATGGATCAGAAATATGGACACTAACCTCATTCATGGAGAACAAGCTTAAAGTAGCACAAAAAAGATGGAACGAAGTATGATCGGAATCAGCAAGTGGGACAAGAAGACCAATGAATGGATTTGAGTGCAGACATGAATCAAGGACGTGGTGGAAAAAGCAAAAGAAACCAAATGGAGGTAAGCAGGACATGTCGCAGAATGCAAGACAACAGATTGACTATCAGATTGACAGACTGGGCCCCACGTGATGGAAAAAGAAGCAGAGGCAAGCCAGTAACGAGATGGAGAGAAGACATGGACATGTTTTGTGGACAGCCAACATGGAAGAGACAAGCTCAAGATCGAAAAGAATGGAAGAAGCATACTGAGGCCTTTGTCCAACAGTGGAACAGAACAGGCTGATGATGAATCGGCTCCATATCTTTTCAACAAAAGTCTCATTGTTCGGTATTCATTTTAAATGACCGATTTATTTATAGAAATCTGACATTTCGCTTTGCATACGTTATTAGGACTGGAATGAACAACACAGCTCTTTATTGATGGCAATTTCAACTGATCGGTCAGACAACGATCTATGTAGATGTTGCTAAATCGGAGGAAGGATCAAATTACTGAAATCGTGTTGCACCAAGATAGTAAATTTTGTGAATATCATTTTGTGATCAAGACAGTGTGTTTGTTTATCTACAACAATGACATCGGTTTTCATGATGTTTTCATTATCTTTAAGAGCAATTCAGGCAATCTAACGGATGCGAGGAATATCACATTTCTGCCTACTCTGGAAGCTGTCTGTCCTAAAAGTGCAATGAAAATCATAAAAATGACAAATCTCAATTTGAGTGATTAAATGAATGCTAGATCATGAAGACGTTATGAAGTGCACCATTCTCGGAAGTACATGGATCTCCATAAGCAAATTGTATTTTGCGATGTTTTACCCTCCACTTGCAAGACGGCTGGAAGTATTGCTTAAGAAGTATCGTTTCACTGATGTTGGGTGACAATCTACAAATTAAAAATGACAAGAAGCTCGCGCGCGAATTTAGGAAGAAAATGTCAGTAGCTCTCGAACTATGCACATTTCTGAAGCTTTGCATATCTAGTGCTTCAAACCAAATTTGTGCAACGTGAGCTGCTAGTTGGTATTCATCTACCGTGGTGAAGCCATCTCCATTTGAACATGTAGTTGTACTTCACTTTTGTCATCACTCATTTGTGCTCTTTCTACCGGGCATGCTCTGTTGAGAAGACCGATAAAGTCCTCCAGAGTATTAGGGATTCGGAATTCGGCTAGATGCGCGCTTTCATTACAGATTATGAGGCTAAAAGAGAGGCGCTACTTTACATTATTCTCACTCCGTCCATCAGAATTCATTGCAACACTTACATTGAAAATATGGTTTATTTTTAAGAAAATTTATACTTGATTACTTCAAAGTCATGCATGTACATTGTATACATGGATTAAGTATCACAACTAACATTTGTGTGCCATGCGTAGGTCCGACTCTTTATCATGTATCATATGTATCCAATAAGATGTGATATAGGATGTGTTGCTATTTGATATTTTATCTAAGTTCAAATTTTTGCCTGCAAAGCCTGTGTCAGAAAACGAGAGACAAAAAGTGTCAAATGAGTTCACAAGCCTTCAATTTAATTCATGCAGGAAGCTATCAATCGAAGGATTAATCTAATAATTTTACATTCCATTTTGCGAAATGACTTTCGTGGATCCGACCTCTCAAAGCTTCAAATCGACCCAGGCCGGATCGACTTGAGGCATATCTGAAGTCTCAGTTCCTTTCCTTCTCTACTGAAACAACCACACATTGAAGAAATTGCTCTTGCAGTGAATTTCTCTTAAAACATGCGTGCAATGTTGAATAAACTTTGGAACTGTACACAGGTTTTTTGAAGCAGTGGATGGCGACTTCCAGAAAATGAATCTCGCGGTCTATGAGTCTTCAGCATGAATCATTGAATTCAATAGATGCCTGCGGGTGAATAGTTGTGGTTCAGTCAGCGGTTCCATCCCGTAACAAAACACGAAACGTGCCAGAAAAATTGTGGACGCATGTCACTAAACCCGAGTGACATTTAAGATCAGCATTTTTATGTTGTGTGGAACATTTTGTCATCCGAAACTGCTTCAGACCTTTCATTATTTTCAGAATCACTGCTAATGATATGGACAACGTGGCTCAATCTTTCATAGAACTTGAATTTCATGATTTTGTGTGTGTCTGTGTAAACATATTCGAATAACATTAGCCTATTATCATAATATTTTTCTTTCAGATGCTCCTCTAAAAGTCGCAGACGCAACGCAAACGGAAGAATGGATTTGTGGTAGGTGTAAACAGTTATTTCGTAGGTCTCCCAATTCATGGTTTAACTTTCTTTACAATGATTGTCATCATTGCTTGTGTAAGCATATACCTTGTAATTAGTCCTATTTAATCCCA
Organism: Prostheceraeus crozeri; assembly: GCA_907163375.1. Classification (NCBI taxonomy): domain Eukaryota; kingdom Metazoa; phylum Platyhelminthes; order Polycladida; family Euryleptidae; genus Prostheceraeus; species Prostheceraeus crozeri. Next base: position 139,002 of record CAJQUW010000977.1, read on the forward strand.
TGAATTCCATGTAGTATGAATGAACGATTTTCAAGATTTTTCTAGAAATACTCTGCAAATCGTGAATGTATGTTGATATACTTCATTAGGTGACGGAAAGGGAGGTTTTTTAAATTCACCATTGCTTGATCGAAATCAAGAATAAAATCTCTCCCTTTTTATGTCACGAGGTTTTATTGAAAATAAAATAAAGTGACCCAACGCATTTCGTCTTAAAGACTGTCTCAAGGGTTGATATGTTACTCATTGATAGAATAGAAAAAGTTATCAATTCTTATGAAATTTCACATTAATTAATTTGATTTAATATATCCCCCAGATTGCCCACACAATTAGTGGTGAGCGCCAGGGTTGAATCCTGGCCCTGTTGTCCCGCGTTTTAAACTACTTTTTGAACAGCATTATCTAGCGATGTTTTTCTTAACCACCACAATGCGAAGAATGCAAGACGCTAAATGAAGGACTTAATTGTACTACGTATGATGTATTTTATGCTTTTCCAATGATAAGTTTATTCGCATGACATATTTCTTTGATTTCTTAGCTGATCTATATAATTTATTCAGGCTTCATTGACCTTCTGTTGTGCTATGATTACATGAAGACGATTTCCTAAAAGTAAAAATGGACAAATTCATGTCAGACTAGATGATGTTTATCGTCGAACTATCGTTGAAGCTAGTTCAAGCTAGAAAAAAACGCGCAAATAGTGCATTTTCTCACTTACATAAAATGATTTATTCAATAAGAGAGGTCTCTATCAAATTTAAGGCTAAAATCCGCGCTGATCGATTCTAGAATCCGCTAAAGTCCGGTCTGATTAACTGCGCGCCAAAATAGCTTCGTATTTCAAGATTTAAATCATGAAGTCTAGAGCTTGTGTCCCCAATTTTTTCAGGCTTTGAAACGTTTATTGTAGATGCATGTATTTTTAATTAATGCAAACCATGTGAAAAGATATGAATCAGATGAATAAATAGTTTTAATTTTCGAAGTTCATTAAGTTCATCTATACAATTATCCCTTTATTCTCATTTCATAATATAGCTGCATTATCAAATCTGCGCATTCAACTGTCTTCAAAAGACGACGTTTGTCCCCATTAACCACATCAACCAATTAACTGTTTTATCAGGTAAAATACTGTTCCTATCCTATCTATCCTCATCAATTGGACCACAGAGATACATTCATTTGCGTGTGGGTTAGTCTAGAGCGTGCACAATTATATCTCTGCCATTACATGCAATGGTAACAAGCGATAGAGACTGACATAGAGATTCGTCTCTCTTTGGTTTGTGTGATTGGTCAAGCTAGCGCATTGCAGAAGCAGCTTTCAACAGAAAACCCACGAACTTCAACGGTCAGATTGAAGGCACGCCTGTCAAGTGAAAGTAGAGAAGGGAGAAACTTAATTTTCTCCGCGATGTTTTCTTGCCCTCTAGATTAGTTCTGGCCATGACAATCAGTATTGATGAAAGGCAATTTATCTCTGTGAATAGGAGTGTACTCTCTTGTATTCTATGATAACCCGGTCAGTAGTTTTGGCTGCATCATTTTGTTTTTTTCAGATCGAACCAGTGATTTTCCCATCAACATAAACATTCCGAATATTGACCGTTGTTGGCACAATGTCCGTCCAGATACAACTCTCCGATATATTTTGAATGATCTGCGACGTGCAAGAAAATTTTTCATACATGGTGAAGTGAGGAATCACTTGGAGATATTGAGTGACGAATGGGGATGGCTAGACAAAACAGCCTCACAGTGCCAATTGCATGTTGGTCATGAGCTATACGTGGACGTGATGCCTTTTCAGCAAATAACTGTCATGATTCGTGGACCTGCCGATAGAGAAGGTCATGTGTATACAATTTTTGTTGACATTGGACAGTGTACTGTACAAAACGTAATTTCTGAAGTTAAGAAATGCCATGCTTTCGATTGTGATGACTCAACGCTTATTCTACAATTTGGAGTTTACTATAAATCGCATGATAATAAATTTAGGCGTTCATATGATTCCGCGGATCTCACCACGGTGGACGAGGAAGATGGGATGATGATTCAACTTTCAGAGAATTACCTACAAGTTGTCGAGTTCCTTTCTGATCAGTCAGAATCAGTCATTTCATCAGCCATCAACACATCGCCGATTATTACATTTGCTCTTAATACCATAGTTTGTTGTTTGAATGGATCAAGTTCAAATCTAGACTTCAAAGAAGTTCATCAATCTGCTATTCATGATCATAGATATGTAGCCATGGTGGAATTTTTGCGAATGAGAGACGTTCGATCGCAGACGAAGAGCTTCTTTATTGAGCTAGCTGTAGGGTATAGTAATTGTAATACTGGAAAATTTGCTGGAGATACAGAACTTAAAGTTGTGGATTCACAGATCCCTTTGTCGGGGAACAGCCCACAAGAATGGAGCCGATATATTCTACTATTCAAGGATGATGACATAATACCTAGAATCAAGCTGCCCGTCACTGCAACTGTTGCCGTCTTTGTTCGAGAATATTTGCCCGTGACAGTCAATAATAATAGAGTGTCTTTACAATCTTTTGTTCATAAGAGGAGCAATTTATGGACTTTCACTAGGAGTGGTAAGTTTACAGGAAAGTTCAGTGAATTTGAGAAATCGTTTACCAATTCGATGAGACGTTGATTAAAAATTGTTTAGTACGAGTATTTGGAAACATTTTCAACTCGAATATGAACGATCAATAGTTGATTTAATTTTCTTCGAGGTTTGCCAGATTTCGAGCGAAATTTTTTGATTTCTTCTTGACTTCCTAGTCTCTCTTCAGACTTTTTGAGATTTGATTTTTCTGGAGTTTGCATCTGGATCATCGTAATCAATTATGGCCGCCGTGACTATCACCATGTATCTATAAAATGCATTCAATTAAATGATTTCAAAACTGAAGAGGTCATGCATCCTTTCCACTATAGATCATATTGCATGTCCAAGGATTTTTCTGATTTTGAATCTTGCATATCTTTGTGACATAGTGGATAGGCCGTCAAATTTTTATTCGCGTGATCACGTTTCCTCGTGAATTCTACAAGAGGTCTGCACGATTTCTTATGAAGAAAGACATCAGGATTTAATATTGCTATCCTGCAAAAAAACAATCGCTCCCTTTGTTTGACGTAAATCTACTTTAAATTTTTTTTTCAAAAAATCACCCGACGCGTTTCGTCAATCCGACAGTCTCAAGGGCTTAGTCGGAGCTTAGTCAGTAGAGACTGTCGGATTGACGAAACGCATCGGGTGATTTTTTGAAAAAAAAATTTAAAGTAGATTTACGTCAAACAAAGGGAGCGATTGTTTTTTTCACACAATTATGACTAACCTCCCGTACCGACGAACTATGAAATATCCTGCAAAGTCCGACCATGTCAGCACCGTTCAAGCCCTTGTAACGTCAAATCGCAATTTTTCACATTTTGGATGTATTTAAAGATGACAAGGACTACATACATGTAGATTGACATAACTACATGTATATAGATGTTAATCCAGTGCTAATCATCATAAAGTGATAAGCACTCCAATTTTGCTAAAACTGCCAGTGTTTGCCAATGATCAATTTGTACACGCTTTTGAACTTCTGATTTTCCAAAGGATATTAAATTGGTGATATTGATTAAAATTCTCCTTTTGTTCTGAGTAATTCAAAGATGAAGTCAATTTGATGTGGTGCAAAAAAGTATGTGTTAAATAAAGTGCCATGTGATTTCATAATTCAAATGCACCAATTATGAAAAAAAAGAAAACCACGTATGGCCGACATGTTTCATTTACTCTTCAGTAAACATCATCAGGGCAGAAATTTTGAAGCTATGTGCAATCCGATTGTACATAGCTTTAAAATTTCTGCCCTGATGATGTTTACTGAAGAGTAAATGAAACATGTCGGCCATACGTGGTTTTCTTTTTTCTCATAATTGGTGCATTTGAATTATGAAATCACTGGGATCAATCGCTTACCAAAGTGCCATGTATTAAGTACCGGTATGTCGGCCTTCTTTCTGTGCGATACCGGTACAACACTGCAAAACATCAACATTGCATAAAATTGATTAGAGCTGCATCAGCTTAAAGTTGTTGAGATAAGTTCAAAAAAGTTCTTCTATCGAAGAGTTGGTATGTCATGCGGGCTATTTTTCAATTTCAACCCAGCATTTAGAATTCACAAGAGGTGATGGAATATGAGGTTGCATGAATATGTAACATAATTGAACTTCTAATTCTAAGATAAGAAAAACATTTCAACCAAACCAATTAGGCCTAGTGTAAGGCCTCAGTCACACTGAAAGCAAAGCAAAGCGAACACGAGCGTTCCGATCAAGCGTGTGTGCGCAAGCTATCAATCGCTCTGCTTGCTTTCCTCGGTGTGTGGCAGTCTACAACTGATGTAACTTTATATTTGCTGCAAAGCTCTTTTCTCGGAAATGCTTGTGAAACTCGCAATGGCTTAGGCCTTATGCGATTGTTGATTTTTGTGAAAGTTATAATAGAATAATTCAATCGCTATCTGAAGAGACTGCGTTTTGTACACAGTTCTGTAAGCAGATTCCGGCATATCATGCATTGTTATATTAGTTTTTTGAATATCCAGAGTGTTTTAAAATGGATGTATTCGGTTTTATTCCATCTCAAATTTTGATAATAGAATTATTTTTATGAAATAGATTATCGTCTTTTTCTTTTGAAGATCGTGTGTGGAGGTTTAGATACAGGACCCAGCATTGAGATTCAACTTGCATACTAGGCCGGCCTAGTAGGCCGCATAGGCCTATGCGTTTAGTAGATTTCTAGGAAATTGAGCCTTGGCTTTCTTAATGAAAAAAGTTCCAGACGAGTGCGCATGACGGCAGATTATGTCACACATGCATAGCTGCTGTCTTTGCTGCAAGGTTGCATAGACGGAGGTTGTCCTTGATGCATTAGTTCATGGTGTAGGCTATATATTTTGCGCATAGCTAGTTTGCATGATAAATGAATTCAACTATCCATTTACACTGCGTAGTCTGGTCAAGAGAAAGCTATGCGAGTTTCCACAAATGTATTTGAAGTTTCAAAACCAAGCGAGTTGAGTCGTCGGATTTATGCGACAATTTTTCACGACTGCTTCTGTTGCATTTTTTCACAACAGTATTGTGCTGCTGCATCAAAAGAGCTAATCTGTCTGCTTGCCAATCATACAAGACACGAAGCGTATAGAATCGGAATTAGAGAGATTAGACCTGCAATGGCATATGAACGAGCCTTTCTGTTAAGCGTAGCACAAATCATAATGCTTCGACTCAAAAACAATCATGAAAATTTTTGTATCGGAAGATTTAGCTTTTTGTGTAGATTGCGTTTCCATGCATGGTCCAAAAAAATTTGATCAATTTTAAACGGTTGTCCTGCCCTAGAAAAAAATGTTGCTTCACCTGCAAGCCCCATTGCTCCTTATCACTTTTTGATGCAAATCGACTCAATCTCATGTGATCACAACCTTCAAAGCACACAAATGCTTAGAAACGTTATTTTCTTAACTAAAAGTCATCCATGACACATTCAGAATGCATGTTTAGAACTCTGTGCCGTCTGCATGTTATTAGCAAGAATGATGCAGCCTATAATAATAGCATATGTACACTAGGTGACATGCCACGCTCAATCACGCGTAATTACACATGATTGCCGCAATATCTGTTAGATAAGTTAGTATATAGTTGGCAGTCCTGTTATATAGACTTTGCGTCTCATGTGTCCATGCATGTATCAGAGGCTAAACAATGTGATTGGACCTCAATTTCATGCTCAGGAAGACAGAACATGCTTAGCGGTTCATCCGTGGTTCAAGCGGCAGCGCAGACAACCGTAGACGATGCGCAAACTAGAAACGCTCGCCCGCGCGTATTCATAAACATTTCCCATGTTTTAACCAGGGCTGTGGAGCCGGAGCCTTAAGGAGCCGATGGTTTTGGTCGGAGCCGGAGCCGATTTATCACAAAGGCTCCGGCTCCGATAGTTTGAGCTTTGATATAAATCTAGAATTTTGAAAGTTATTAATTGGCATCATAAAAAAATTAAATCATTTGAAATCTAAAGATATGTCTTTTAAGTATACCAATGATCTGTCTTCCACGATATCTTTCTTTGCAGTTGCCGCCTTCTTTTGTATTATATTTATTATATATTTACACACATGTGTAATATTTTTTTATTGCATATGTTTCGTAAGACTAATTTCCATATTGACAACGTATTCTCCAAAATCCACTAATTTGAATACTTGTTATATGCATGCCAACTAGATGATTGTAGATTCCTAGAGACAAGTCGCCAGTCATTTATGTAGGCCTACACATTTCCAGTTCAGTCAGCAAAGATAATATAGCTACATTTCTTGCGCACTTAAATCTAATACGGTTACTATGTAGGCTATCATCTATCGGTATGGCTACTGGCAGAAGCTACTGGCATCTGTGACAATGCCAATTTCCTTAGATTGTATTGTAGGCTCTTGTGCAGCCCCCCCCCCACCTACATTTTTCAAAACAATCGATTATTCAATTTGATCAATTTTGATTGGAGGGATAACTCTTCACACTCACACGAATGACCTGACTACAAGTCCTCACATGGCTATAGCAATAAGCGACCCAGCCACTTCTAGTAGCGCCCTATTATTTTAAAGGTATCTCATTCACAATGAATTTCCTTTGACTTCAAAATTCAAAGGGTATATTTCAGTGCGAAAAACCCGAAGGCAAAATACAATGTTGATTTGCTGACGAAGTTTGCGACCATGACATCGTAATTACCCACGTAGATTTTTACAACAGCACGGAATGCTTCACTCAAACCGGTGATGCTGAAACGGACATCCAATGGTGCTGCGCCTTTTGACCAGAGAAAAAATGGGGGGAGGACTGCACAAGAGCCGTATTGTGTAATAATATTTCCCCAAATGTCATAGACCTGTGGATTTCAAGAATTTTCATTATTATTTTTTCCGTCTGTCTTAACTTATTAAGTATATGCTGCATAGAATTACAAAACTTGTCCTAAATTAGATATTTTTAATTTTTTTAAGTATAATTTCCAATTGTACATTTCTAGCCTACACTGCAATGAGGCTATCTAAATTACCATTGCTACAGATGATGAGTCGTGGGCTACCCACCGATCATATTATTCATGGACCAACAGACTACTGAATAAAGGCAATAACAAATAACAATAACAACCTAAGCTAGCCTATATACACTTTAATATTCAATAAAGCAATTGATATCTTTATTGATACGGTATATTTGGCTATATAGCCGATACCCTTTCCATGTTCGAGTAGATACAGGCCCTATAAGCTATTTAGAGGCATACGCTATCCAGTTTCATATTCAAGCTTTGTTAAAAAGCTTATACTACTATTCGGCCCCTGTGACGGCTAATTAGGTATATCATCATCACTCATGTGGTCTTATTCAATGTAGCCTCGTAGTAGACTGGTTGCAGGCTAGGCCAATTTATATTTAGCCAGTGCGGGAGATCTTTATCTAATTTAACCAATCCTGGCTATAACTTTATTTTATCTTTCAGAGATAGTCAATTCATGCAAAAATATATGAGAGGTATGTTATTTGTCATTATATTAGGCTACTATCATTTTTATTATTAACTTAAGTCGTTGCTTGTTAATGAAAACTAATTTGATGATTGTAGCAAGCCTCTAAAGGCCACACCGTTATCTAAAAAACCCGTTCAACGGATCCAGGATAACCAGCATATATAGAACCTGAATTTGAAGTCGGAGTCGGAGCCGGAGCCGGAGCCTTTCACATCAGTGTCGTGGAGCCGGACCCGGAGCCGATGAGATAACGCATCGGCTCCACAGCCCTGGTTTTAACAGCATCAGATCAAGTGATTTCTGACTCTTAGTGCAGCGCGCATGTACGCGGGTAGAAGAATAGAATGTCCTTAACCACGGATGTCTGGGATGTTCCGTAATAACGCGTGGTCACCTAGTTTATTTTTGGTCAGTCCTCTTTAATGGCAAAATAGAGTTTGATGACGGTATAAGTCGCTTTCTGTGAATGCAACAAAACTTTTATGCCGAGAACATAATTACATGACACAAATTTGCTAAAGACAAAAACGAAGCATATAATCAGAGCATATAACTGCATATGAGCTGATAGAATGCTGGATTAGAAATGCTAGCAAATTTTGGTCTACAGTAGGCCTATATAAATCTGGAGGCTATCATCAAGAGCAAGCTGAATTCAATCATGACCATTGCGTGCATTGTATTTGAACATTCATACGGCAGTGACTAATTGAGACACTGGGGACACAGAGAATTTGTTTTTCTATCTTTTGCTGAAATCTGCAATGGCGCGGGCTATTCAAGGGTGTTTAGGACATATTTTTCGTTTGCATACATATATGCATGAAGTTTTGCCGCCAATTGCAGATGTTAAGCCTGTATTTAGACTTCAAAAAATTTGTAAATATGCGAAACACTTGAGGACGCAATTATCATTGGCTCGCCTCAGGATATGGACCAAGTGGTAAATCGCGGCTCGCATTTTGTGGATAGGTCCATCATCGGACCATCGTCTGCCTTTTGGCTTGAGATTTTATGGTCTCTGAGGTATTTTTCGCAGCATCCTAGGGCAACCGTTAGAAGCCAAATTTTTGCAAATTATTCCGGGCCTACTAAGCGATTTGGTACTTTTTATGAAATTTATGGGACATCAAAATGAATGAAAATTTGCTATCAGTTGTATTACTGTAATTAAACAGAAATTAAGCTGATTATCAAAGCAATTTCATGAACCGCATAATGCAAGTCTTCATGGAAAAGTTGAGAATCAGTTGTTTTTAATTCAATTTTCATCGACACGAATTATGATTCCCTCACTAAGTGCATATGTTTCATTTCTTGAATACGAATTAATATTGGTAATTTTACATCTCTTAAGGCCAGTTCCTCGTCCGCATTGATGTGCGCGTCGCGTACAACGTCATATTCACGTGACCGCTCGCATCAACTCGACTAACACGTGATGCTGTGTTTCTTCCCCAAAATCTCAGAGTTATGATCATGACCTTGGTTATGAAATTTTGCTCTTTCAGTGGCATGTAATTTGTGATATGATAACCGCTTTAGAAAAAAGTGTTATTTCTAAGAATGAGCTTAAAGTAGTCACCCATTGAATTGCTAATTTAATAAATATTTAGCCTCTTGAAGGTTGTCATCACGCGGAGGATTTGCAAAATACGCAGACCTGTATTGCTGATATCAGTCAGTTCCATGGTATTTCCTTCAAACAGTAAAATTTGCATATCTCACATGTGGTATGGGGTCACAGCTCGAGTGTATTAGCATTAAATCCCCAATGTGCTTGCAGTTTCGATTTCGCTAAATGCACTAAATGCACCTCGATAACGGGATTCATTTCCCTGTCTATGGATAGAGCTGCGTTGAAGGAAGTTAGTCTAGGAAAGGAATTGACTTCTACTAGCTTGCGAGCATAAGTGATTTCAAATCCGGGATTGAGATCTAAAGAACTGATAGCGACTTCAAAAGCCTGAAATTCAAAAATTCCTGGAAAAACCCGGAAATTTTAAATTAAATTGATGATTATGCGCACTGAGAAATTATATTGCAAAACTCAAACTGGATTTTGAAAGAAATGCAATGTGCATAAAGAAATAAATCTGATTCTTAATTTTCAGACATTAAATCGTTTCTCGCCATGCAGCCTTTTCCCTGGCGGAAATCCCGAACCTCAAATATAATTGAAGTATTTCTTTAGGCTATACATGTGCGCAAATCAAATGCAGGTATACACTAGGTGACATGCCACGCGTAATTACGGAACACCCCAGACATCCGTGGTTAAGGACATTCTATTCCTCTACCCGCGTGCATACGCGCTGCACTAAGAGTCAGAAATCACTTGATCTGATGCTGTTAAAAAATGGGAAATGTTTATGAATACGCGCGGGCGAGCGTTTCTAGTTTGCGCGTCGTCTACGGTTGTCTGCGCTGCCGCTTGAACCACGGATGAACCGCTAAGCATGTTCTGTCTTCCTGAGCATGAAATTGAGGTCCAATCACATTGTTTAGCCTCTGATACATGCATGGACACATGAGACGCAAAGTCTATATAACAGGACTGTCAACTATATACTAATTTATCTAACAGATATTGCGGCAATATCCCGCATAGCCACGGATGTTTAGGGTCATGTGTAATTACGCGTGGTTCACGCGTGAATTACGCGTGATTGAGCGTGGCATGTCACCTAGTGTAGTCATTGTATATTTGAAGCTACATCATAATACAAGCACGATTTCTTAACTCATTTGTTAAAACATTTCCACTCTATTAGTGAATTATTATGTATTTCTCTCATTATGCTTGAAACATGGATTTATCGTATCTGTCTAAGACTAAACTAAAAATTTTCATTATCGGATAGGGGAGGCGGGACTAAAATGGGTAATTTGAGTTCTTCGGCCTCTAACTCAGGAACCATTGCTCGCATGAACTTCAAATTCGACAGAGAACTATTGTCATGGTGATCGTTTTACCGCATGTGGTAGCGCAGCTCATTCGAGGAAAACACGCGCTCACACGTGCACACGCACTTAGAGGCTAACGGGGAAAATCCACAAATTTGATCGCTGAAGTAACGAGAATGAAATCAGACACTTATTTGGCTAAGCCTCTCATTCTGTGTAGAGGGATTGTTCGAGGCAAGTCAAGTTCCGTCATCGATCATTACATATGCATACTTCCATTTCGGCCCACGATTGATAGTTTCCGTAAAATGCGAGTATAAGAAAAGTGCCCAGCCCCATTCCTAAAATATCACTGGGCTAAAATGGGCAGTACATTTTTATCATCACCATTATTATTTCTGGCATGCTTGCTTTCCAACGAAATGCCCAAAATCTGTGAGAGACTTATAGAAAGACATAAATAGAGCTATGAATCAATGCAAAAAGTTTACAAGAATTTGATGGAAAGCGAATAGATTCAAGCAAAGCGTCAAAGCATGAAATTTGTCGAAAAGAGACAGGCCTATTGTTAACAAGTTTACTTTAGACAGTTAGATAGCAAACTAAATTACATAAATTCTTCTTTTAAAGTTTTCACCATGAGCACCTCAATTGCTTCTGAGATTATCATCAGCTTAGTTTGCCCTTACAGCGCTCGATACATGTCAGTTGGCAAATAAGTATCATTTCTTGTCTGGTAGCAATTGATTATTATCAGCTTCAAGAATGAGTCCACCATGTGTTGCTTGCAATTTTGTACATACATGATGTGGCGATTGTAAATCACGATGATTAACCTTTGCACCAAATACCGTATAAGAATTGAGCACATGAGTGGAGTGTCATGAATGAAAAGGCGATTCATGCAAAATTTGTTATTTTGTGATCAGTGCAAAATCGAATAAAAAATGATTCATGACTTTTCAGGTTATATATGAGAAACCTTGTTTAACCCTTTCAGCCCGGCTCGATAAATTCGCGCAGCACTCCGGCGCAATAATGAAAAAACGAGATTTTTGCATTTTATCATCCTTTTTTTTCAAAATCGAACTGTGATCACTAAAATGTCACGTATGCCACGCTGGAAAGCAATCTATGTGAAGCGCAGGGGACTGTGGACATCCTGAACAATAATAAGTGGATTCTCGCACTCTCCGAGTTTTTGCTGCAGCCACTTTCCAGCATTGTCTGCAGGATTTGGATGGTCTGGGATTCTTCCCGGTGGTCGGCAGCTTCATTGGAAAATGCCCATTGCTGTTTCTGTTGGATATGTGGCTGCGAACATCCGGAATGTCATTCCCATATTAGTTTTTCGATCACAGATAGCGAAAAGTTTGCGAACGTCTTGCTTTTCGTTAGTTCCGGAAAATACTGCTTTCCTAAAACAAAAGACTGCAATTCTTTAAATATGGTAAATTGCGACTTTTTTGTGCCAGACGTATGATTTCCTAGCACATGAAACAGAATACTGAATTTCATCTACTTTGTCTGTGCCATCCATTTCCGAGTTATAAGACTGAAAGATTGAAGGAATGTATTTCAGGTATTTTGAGGTATTTCAGGCATAGTATTATTGCCAGCAGGTTCTTCATCGCTTTGATCACTAGAACTGTCACTTGATAAAACGGTTTCAGCTTCAGATAGGCTCTCAACTCCATCGTCGGAATCATTCAGTTGTGAGCTTCCGAATAAGTTAGACAGGGCTAGCGAGTCGACTTGGACGTCTTGCCACACGTTCAGTTCACGTACGGTCTCAACACGCAATAAACACCTGCTATCTGTTCACCGAATAACAGTATCATGAGTAGCTGGTCGATAACGAAGTGAAGACATCGATCGGGTAAACAGAAATGACGTCACTATCAAGGCTACACAGTCGACTAAAGGTAACAATAGAAACAGCTGTGGATTCCGGCAGCATAGCAAATCAAAGCGCTCAACTCCGGCTAATAAACAAAATCGATGAGATTTGGTATAGAGCGGACGGGCAGTGCCCGTTTGCCGGAGGGTAATGCTACGGGCGCTTCCCGTACGCCGGGCTGAAAGGGTTAACTATCAATGCGTAGCCGATGCTGTCATGGACCATTTTCATTTCAGAATCAATCATGTAGCCTAATAGGAGACCACATAAAGCCGTTGATAAACATATCATTTAATAAGTCAAAATATACAAAACCCATCCCTGTGGGAACGCATCTTGCTAATATCAACAAATAATCTGGCGAGGTAGCGATTTTGTGGATAATTTTTTTTAAAGGTTCATTTTCGTGTAAAAACTATCTCCGCATGTGAAAATGGTCATCATTTATCCAAAAACATGTGTAAAATTAAAAAACGACAGTTGGCGAAAAAGTTGCTATAATTAGTTGGTAGATATTTGTTTACTAATGCGAGCTGATTTTTCGACAACCGGCGAAATCGTGGATATTGTAGCAACTAATTAGTGGTAAGTAGTAATGTTTGTATATTACCTTCACATGAAAATATATTGTATACTCAGTCTGATCTGATAAAAAGGGATCTTTTTTTAAATCACGAAGGCTTAAACTAAAAAAGTATTTATCTTCCATAAATGTCGCAGTAAATACTATGATATTATTCAAATATTTGTCATTGTTGTAAATTATTGAATATCAAGAGATGTTATGAAAATTGATATATGCGGATTCTATATATTCTTATCATTATCAAAGAATGATAGTCTGCACTTATTTCTTAGATAGATTAGCCATATGTGGGGGATAGTGAGGAGCTGAGGGAGAGAAGCGAGCCTCGGCTGTAGAGGCGGATTACTAAAGAAAATAAGAGAGAAAGTCAAAAGTAAAAGGTGACATATAGAGCGCGAATTGTCGCCGGCGAACTTCGCCAGCGAATATCCCGCAAATATGACTGAACTTTAGCATGATATTCTGCAGCTGACATTCGCCAGTTTTTCGCAAGATTCGTTCCCACAGGGATGTAGCCCCAAGTCAGTGCCCATATTATCGCGTGGTATGGGCTGTATATGGGTATTTTGACAATTTTTACAAAATGGCTTCTAATTTTTTCTAATCAATCCTAGAACCGCCATGCTTTTGGAAAATTGTCTGATACACTCTTCTTGTCCTGTGAGTTGTCCCGGGACGAAAAGATCGAATTATTTTTGTAAAAAATAAGTCTGAAAATTACCCCTTAGGGTACCCATATTAATCCCACCTCATAGATTTCATTGCAATTGGCGCTGTGGTAATAGGAGCTGACTTTATAGCCTCTTATGATAATTTGCGGAGAACCAATAATCAGACCTTGTTAATCTATTCTGAAATCCTCTATCAGTGAAACGCGCGTATCCCTCAATCACTGCCTTCGCTTTCTCACAATCACAATGAAGCAATCCCTCGTTTGTTAAGTTACGATGTTCTATGATAAGTCCAGATCATGGACAGTTAGCAATGCTATAAATCTATAAATACCGTGCAACATTTCAATACTGCATCTTCCATGAAAATGCAGTTTTTCAATGAGGCAAGTAACGTGGTACTTCTATTCTCTCCCTCCCCCCACATTTTACAGATTCGTCAAATTTCGTCAAACTTAGTCAAAAACATAGGATTTATAATAGACTTGATCTGTCCCTGGTTGACATAACAACACTATCGATAAGTCTTGTTGAACTCTGGGATGAAAGATTGGCCCCTTGGATACTCGGATAGAATACAAGACACAGCTGTGATCATGAACTTTGTGAGATTGTTGTCTACCGTGAACGACAAATCAAGTGCTGTAAATTTCTACAAACCAGAGGAATTTTACACACTCAACGCTTTTGCGATGGTAGTGAGACTGTAGGCCTACTTAGAGAAGATCGCTGACGATGCAACACTCGCGGCTATCAACAACGAAAATGTGGGGGGGGGGAATAGAAGTGCCAGTAACGTTACTAGAATGAATTAACACAAGAACAAATTCCTCGAAATTCGCATATTTTCTATGTACCGACCGGTGAGCTGTTGAACCTCGTACAGTTCTAGAATTAATATATTTTCTGGTAGCCTTGGCTCAATTATACAACCAGTATACCAAGACTTTTTCACTGTGACGAATATGAAAACAACACAATAGATATCTGCACTGTGTGCTATGAATTCAGGAATTACAACAATAATTAGTTATTGCAGTTCGAGGGACTTCAATTCCTTACAAACTTGCTCCATCCTAGGGCAGCTCCAACATTCACACTTTGATCGGTGTACAGCACAAGCTTGCATGTACCTGAGCTGGCATGATGATAGAATGCAACACACCAGTCATATTCTTCTCCCGAGCATTCAATGGCGCAAAGTAATGGGAAGAAGACCGGTCCAGGACACCATAAAATCAAAAAAAATAGTATCTTTAAAAACGACATAAATTCATGAATTTAGACCCTTTTTCAGGTTTTTAAGACCTAAATTCATGAATTTGGTTCATTCAAAAAGTACCATTTTTTTTCAAAAATGGTACTTTTAAAAACGACATAAATTCATGAATTTAGGTCTTAAAAACCTGAAAAAGGGACTAAATTCATGAATTTGGGCGTTTTTAAAAATACCCAATTTTTCAAATTTTTCAAAATCTCAAATTTGAGAATTACAATTTTCACCCTCAAAATCATGACCGTTCTAGGACACCAAAAATTATAAAAGTTGAGTAACTCAAATTTGTGATTGTGACATTTTACTTTGAAAATCATGACCGTTCTAGGACACCGAAAATTAGTATTTTTAAAAACGTCTTTTAAATCCATTTTTCAGGTTTTTAAAATATATCATGTGACTAAAAATATTTGAAGGAATTGACATATTCTTAACAATAAGTTTAGGTACTTTTACAATTGTCATTCAATTGTAGAGAACATCTGCTTTTCTCGCATTTATGAATGAAATGCATTTCAGTGTAAGGAGCTGTGTCCTGCAACTCAAACATTTGAAAGGAAACAATGTATGAAAGAACAAACAGCTGCTACACCCACTTAGACATTTGTAAGACGTGAAATATATAACCAGCAAATCCTACTCCGGCTGCAATGCCGTGTAACAATACACAACAACAATAATCGATATGGCTATTTCAAACAATTGTGCTGAAGACTTATTTAATTTAACAGTGTTTCTTGCCAGTGAAGGTTGTGTTAAAACGCTCTCGTCATATATTTCTCAAAATGAGACAAGATCAATTTGAAGATAGAAGAAAACAATCGTTGCCAGGGAGGATGAAAAAATTACGGGAGGAATTCAAGAGGAATATATTTTGAGAGGCATGAATTTACAGATTCTTTGAGTGATTTCATAGAGCCAAATGGTGGAGTCAATAATACAATTGTAAACTTACACAAATTCTTGTTGCATGAAAAAAGAAACAATTCACTCAGTGTTATGTGTAAAATTTTTATCGGTAAGCACATCAACTATCTTCTATCTCTTTGTGCTAATGACAAGACATATTTTTATAGTGATCAATTACCGAAGTTACATTTCAATTAGGTAAAATTAGCAGACAATTTTCCTATGCTTTGTAGGGTGTCTGTTTATATTGTACTTTTAAAATCACGACCTAATGTTAACGGAAGATTGACTTCATTGTGTAAAGCAATTATGTGACATTCCAAATGATTTCATTCTTCTCTCAAACAATGGTGCGTCATTTAGCGATAATACCGCGCTGACATATTCAATGGAATTTGGATGTTAAACTCCGCTATTGTTATTGCGATACGGCCGCAAGACACTTTATTTTCGTTTAGACCTATGCTATTTCATTTTAATTTTCTTAACAATGGTGCGCCATTCAGCTAAAATACTGCGCCATTCAACTAATCAAATGACGCGCTGTGAAGAAAATTTATCATTCTTTAAACCCCTCTGTTTTAAATGCAATGTTATTTCCTCTTGCACATGTAAATACAATAGAGTGTTTCATCCAATGAAACCTTGTCCTCGCGTGGACAGAAATCTTATTGTTTAGAAAATTTGTATCTGTCGGTTTTAAATGCAATGTTATTTCCTGTTTTAAATGCAATGTTATTTCCTCTTGCACATGTAAATACAATAGAGTGTTTCATCCAATGAAACCTTGTCCTCGCGTGGACAGAAATCTTATTGTTTAGAAAATTTGTATCTTATATGCAATGTTATTTCCTGTTTTAAATGCAATGTTATTTCCTGTTTTCAATCATTTTCATTATGTTGTTATATGCAATGTTATTTCCTGTTTTAAATGCAATGTTATTTCCTGTTTTAAATGCAATGTTATTTCCTGTTTTAAATGCAATGTTATTTCCTGTTTTCAATCATTTTCATTATGTTGTTATATGACGTCATTTTTCTCTCATCCAATGAAACCTTGTCCTCGCGTGGACAAATTTACATGTATTTCAATGTATCCAAATTGAATGTATGCAAAGTAGTTGTAACCAAATTGAAATATCCATGTGTTGTTTTTAATTTCTCATTTACGGGAATATAATAGAAACATTGTATCTTCTATAAAAATGAGAAACATCAGAGACTTCCAAAAAATATACAGCAAACAAAACCACATTAAATTTCGATTTAAATGAGATTGCTAAGCAATTGGGAGAAAAGAATTTTCACATATTGATGAGTAATGAATTACTATTGATAAAATATGTGCGAAACACCAACTCTACTGCTACAATGCAACAATGTAACGTTTAAATTTAGATTAAATTAAATAATTTCAAAATCGAATAAGTAGTAAAGAAAGACATCATTAGAGACCAGTTTTAAATCAATACCCCCCCCAAGTAGTAAGGAAAGTCATCATTATAAAAATGTTTTAAATCAATACCCCCTTCTGACTAAGTAGTAAGGAAAGACATCATTAGAGAATAGTTTTAAATCAATACCCCCCCCTCTGACTTCTAGGGGTCTCTTAAGAAATTTTTTTATTATAAAATGAGCAACATAAATGAGTTTTTTAAATTATATGGAACGCAAACTACGACAAATTTCGACCTAAAGAAAATCGCAAATGAATTAGGAATAAAGAATTTTCATGTTCTAATGAGAAACGAATTACAATTCCTAAAAAATAGGCCATCAGGAACCTTCAGTTCCCGGAACAAAGTTCCATCTATAACTGTAAATTTCATAACGAATCTTCACACTTCAGACCAAAACGGCGTACATTGGTCAGCAGGTATCTTTAGTAAAAACGGAGATAATTATTATTTTGACTCATACGGGCTTCCACCTACGAATGAAGTAAGAGAAATACTTGGCAATGGAATTTATAATACATTTCAAATTCAAAAACCGGGAACAACTTATTGTGGCCAATTATGTCTTTATGTTTTATTTAAATTACAAAAAGGAGTATCATTTCTTGATATTATGTTAGAATTGAATAATAAAAATAATAATAATAATAATGATAATTAAAAATCAGTTCGTTGTAATTCATTTTGATAAAAACGGCCTCTGATATCCTCATTATCTAAATCTTTAATTTCATAAGTAATCGGATAACTTTGATTTATTTTGCAAACTTCAAATATTTCTTTAGTCCAATAGCCAACAAAGCCTTTTTCAAATTTGTTCTTATATTTAAATATTCTAACTCTATCTCCAATTTTAAATTTCGGCTTAAGTTTCTGCAAATTCGGATTACTCTCATTCGAATAATTATTCTCGAATATTTTCTTTCGTATTAAATCAGGGTCGTCAGAAGCATTCTTTGGGGTTTCTTCAATACCTGAATGAACTTTATTATTGTACTGCTCTACAATTCCTGGTAATATTTTTAACCATTTCTGATTTCCTTGCTGAGTAAATTTCTTGAAAATTTTATTTTTTAACGTCCGATTGAATCTTTCTATCACTATAGCTTTTCCTGCGTTTTCAGTTGAATAAACAGTTTCAAATAGTGGCTGAACGTTTCGGTTATAAAATTCCGACCCTTTATCAACAAACAATTTTTTTGGCTTTCTATTACTTTCTTTAAAGATTTCTTCAAACGCATATTTAACTGATAGACCACTTTTATTTTTTAAAGGTTTTACCCAAGCGTATCGTGTATATAAATCTATAACTGTCAATGCGTATTTGTAGTCCCTTTCATTCGGCATATGAATAAGATCAGCACTCCAAATATCATCTTTATTAAATACTTTTACTTTTAATAAATATTTAGGCTTTCTATATTCTTTATGAATTTCAGATGCATAAACGTCTGAATTATGATTTTCATTTAAACCCTGACCGAATAATATTTTAGCTTGTAAAGCTTTCTTAACAAACATTCTTTCAATTCTTTCTCTAAAGGAAGGATTTTGAATACTATCTAATTCTTGAATCATTTTCTTATCAGCTGCATGTCGAGAACTTAGATCATGATTTCGATAAGCTAAATCATGCCTGTAAGCTGCGGCATCTACTCTATTTATCGGTTCTTCACCTGGTTTCGGATTATTATTCTCATCTAGTCTTATATCTAATCGAGTTCCTGGACCAGTATATGAATGACCAGGAAGATGTTTTTCTTTCGAATATTTACTCCAAATAAATCCAGGAAAGTTTTCTAACGTTTTTTGTATATCACCACCATAGGTAGTAGCCAAACTTTGTTTGTCGTCGTTACCTTCATAAATTTTACAATTTGAGTTTTTATTTTTGTTTAATAGATAATTCAATAAATCTAAATTAGAAATTTTTAATTTAATTAAATTTTCGGAATTTTTAGAATTCATTTTAAAAGATAAAATAAATGTTTTACCGAAAAGAACCAAAGGTTCTGAGGTTATTACCTTATCATACTAGGACTTAGATATATTCCAGAACCATCTTTAGTTTCTTTAATTTCAATTAAATCATCAACATTGTGGAGAATATTTTTAAGAACTCGTTTTCCTTCATCAACTAATTTTAATTTACTAATAAAATTATCTACTACTCCTTTTCCTTCGGGCGAAGCCCTGGAAGACATCTCCGATGTCCCTTCGCCCCTAGCAACTTTCTCTAACTCTCTATTATGACGTTTTTGTTCTTCTAATGCTGCCTTCTCTGATTTATTTTTATTTACTGCTTGGACAATACCAGCTGTCCAACCTGCAACACTTCCTGCAGCTGCTATGCCACCTATTATTAGTGGAATTAATGGGAGAATTCCACCATTCTTTTCTTCTTGTAATTGAATATTCTCTATCATTGGTTTACTTATGTAATACTTTTTTTTGTTAATCGTAATAGTTTTAGGGGTATTTTTGTCAACAATATTACGTAATTTTAATTCAACAGTTTTATTATTAATATTACTTTTCGCTTGCGACATTTTTAATAAAAAAATTTTAAGTTATCAAAAGTTTTAATCTATTCTAGTTATGAAAAAATTTTAAGTTAAGAATTTTTAAGTTAACAAAAATTTTAATCTATTCTAGTTATGAAAAAAAATTTTAATTAACCTATCCTAACCATCTTTCCATTAAGAATTTCAATAGAATATTTTGCATCTTCTAGCAATAAACCATAAGCCATCAATGAAGTTGTGGAATCTTTCTTTTCAATATTAATTGTTACATCACAACCATTTTTAATAATATCTTCAGATTGTGCACTTAAATCGAAACAGAAAATTGGATATAAATGTCTCCAATCTCCAGGAGTTAATTGTGGTTCAACTCCAAATTCTATACAAAGATTTCTATAAGAATCATATCCTTCCATAAATTGATTATTGGTATCATCGAATCTTAATGGATCAATTGGATATCGAGTTTGATTTAATGAAACTTGTAAACTTCGAATTGTATTAATATGAAAAATATTATTGTTCTTATCAAAACTTGGAGAATTATTTCTTTGAAATGTTAGTAATAAATATCTTGGAGTATTCGCAGTTCTAGTAAAATGCCAGTTAAATCTTTGTTCGGAAAAGTTACTGAACTAGCAGTTCTCTTTAGAAAATTAACTGGAATTGGTTTGTTAGTATTTAATCTTTTTGCAATAGCTGATTCAATTTCTAAACTAGGAGTAATATGCTTAATCCACCATTCAAGTCTATCAATTTTTAAATATGCTTTTTTTCCAGTCTTACCAAAAAAGATTAATTCATTATTTGCTGTACGATGAATTATTAATTTAAATTTTAATTGATATGATATTTTGTCATAATCTAAATATCCGAATAATGGAGACAATGACCAATTTACTGTCTGTTTACTTTTTTTGTTAAATTCACGTCTTTCTTTATATGCATCATTATTTGTTTTATTTAAATGTTTTGCAATATTTTCTACATCTTTCGCAATTCCTGCGGCATCTGTTCCAGCGTGAGTTAAATCATCAACAATTATACCATCATTAGTATCAGGAAACCAACCTTCGATTTCATGCTTTTTATTATTTTCACCAATTGTTATAAATCTAAGCATTGTATCAATTACACCTGGAGAATCACTTATTGTTTCTATATTTTGAGTTGCAACATCTAAACGCATTTGTGTAAATAAACTTGGGAAAAAATTATTCTCTAGTGTAATATTATCGGTATCTGGTAATGGTGTTGTAAAATTAGCATCACTATATAAAGAATATTCACAGTGTAAAAATGAATCAGGTAAATATAAATAACTCTGCTGATTATCAACTTCAAAGATTAAATCTCCTCCAGTATTTACTCTACTGGAAGATCCGGGATTCATAGCAATTCTTATATAGTCATTCTTTTTTTGATTATAACTGACGAACGGAGGATCGTCTAATCGAAATTTATTTTCGATAAGCGAAGACATTTTTATAAAAAATAATTTGACTTTTTGTTTTTCTCACAGATAGAAAAAAATTTTTACTAAAATATAATTTTAGAATTTTGCTAGACCAGCTCCGCTGCTCACGCCATTACCTCTTATTTCTTCAATTGTTTTTTCATTATGTTTACTATCACCCTCTACAGCTATGTTAGCAATTTTGTTTTTTGTTTCATCTGAAAGTTTTTTTAATTTTTTTAGTTCTTCAGAATCATTCTTGAGTTTACGAATAGCTTCTAGTTGTTTTAATTCGTTTTGAGACTTGACAGCATTTGATATTGCACTAGCTGTACTACCTATAGCAGCTGCTCCTTTTGCAGCAGATGTAATCAAATCTTTATTATTTTTAATTAAGTTAACGATACTACCAATACCAGAAAAGATGCCATCCCCTTCTTTTTGAACGGTTTCTCTATTATCATAATGGTAAACCGGATTCATACGTGGTTCATGAGCAATTTTTTGATTTGAAGCAAATTGTTTAAGATTGTGTTTATAAATTATAGGCATTTTTTAGTAATAAATTTGACTTTTGGGAAAAATATAAATACGGGCGAAGCGCGAAGCGCGAAGCCCTGGAAGACATCTCCGATGTCCATTATAAAAAAATGTTTATTTTTTGTTCTTAACTTTTACAGATTGGGTTTTTGGTTTAACTTTATCAGGAACCAAACCTGCATCAATCATTCTTTTTATTCTATGATTTTCTTTCATAATATTTCTTTGTTTTATTAACTCTTCTAATTGTTTTATTCTTTTAAAATTATCAGCTCTAATTTTATCCATTTTTAAAATTATATACTTTTATATTTTTAAAAATTATATTTATACTTTTATATTTTTTAAATTATATTTATATTTTTTATGATTTTTATTTTTTGTAGGTAAAAAATATTTACGCTAATATTTACACTAAGATTTACGTTTATGAATATCTAACAACTTCGAGATAACTTTATTAATTGATTGTTGCACTTTATCTATTGCATCAAGAAGCGTGTGATGTACTTTAATTTCTTTTTCAGTCATTTCTAATTTTTTCTCACTTTTTTTTAATTCTGTTTTTAAAGCATTTAATTGAACTTTAAGACCATCTACTTTTCTTTTAACGGAATCTAACTGTTCTTTATTTTCTTTAGAGTTTTTTTGTAAATTTTTCTTTAATTCATTTTCTAAATTGATTTTCAGAGTTTTCATTTTATCAACTTTTTCATTAAGTGATTTTACTTCAATTTTTAATTGATTTATTTTTTTAATTTGTTGAGTAATTTTAGAACTCAATTCATCAACACTTTTTTGGAATGTAGTTTGTAACTGCTTTAAATTTTTTTTAATTCTTTCAGGTAGTTTTTCTATTTCATCTTCTAATTGTTCTTTTAACATTTTTATCTGATGTTTATTTTTAATTACAGCAGATTTTAAATTTATAGAAAGTAATATTAAAATTTTTGATTGTTCAGAAATCTTTTTAAAAAGTTTTGCTATATCTGCTTCTAGCTCTCTATCCTTTTTATCAAGTTTTAATAATTTTTCGTTTAATGATTTGTCATTAAGTTTAAGCAACTTTAATTCGTTCATCAGTGGAACCAAAACATCGTTTATATATTTTTCCTTTAAATCATTGATTTGTGTATCAACATGTTGTTTATTTGTTAACTCTGTATTTTGTTGCGGAAGAATAGAAAGATGCAATGGACCAGATAAAACATCTCCAGTTTTCATGATATAATTTTCTATCTCTATTTCTAATTCACGATTATTCGGGATATATGCACCTCCACCAACATTTGGTAACATCATTTTTTAACAATAAAAAAATAAAATTTTTTCTAATAAAAATAAAAAATAAAATTTTTTCTAATAAAAATAAAAAAATGGAAAATCCAAATTTAAAAAAATTATATTCGCCCGCATCATCCTGTTCTTCTTATTCGACGAGATCAATGGGATTTGAAAATAAATGTTTTGATAATAATAATAATAATAATCCATGTATAGATGTTAATATTTTATTTCAATTACAAGCCGAAATATTTAGAGAACAGACTAAAGGTTTACCTTCTATAGAAACTAATTATTGTTTATTTCCGGGGGATCCATTTATTAAATTTATGGAGATTGTAAGTAAATATAATGATGTAGCTTATGTTGAATTAAATAAAGAAAATATGGTTATAATAGGTCATAATAATGTTTATGGATTTATTAGAGCAGTGTTACCAATTAGTAATACTGATTGGATAGAAACTAAAATTATTAATTATATCAATATTAAAGAATTAGTTAAAAAATTAAAATCTTTTTCGAAAGAAAAAATTAGATTATTTGTTGACGATCAAAATCAATATAACATTCACATAGAGAGTAAAAAACATAATGAAGAATTACTATGTCAAGTTTATTATAGAGACACAATTTATAAACAAGAAACATTAGAAATGCCGCAAAGATATGATGATGATACTTATATAGGATTATATTCAAACTTAAATATTAATTTGTTAAAATCTTATATAAATGGTTTAGCTCAACAAGAGAAAATTTATATGTGGACTACACCTTATACTATTAACAATGACCATAATCATATTCATAATAAACGAACTGAAGGTTCTAGGGCTTTGCCCGATCTTAAAGAATCTTATGATAATAATGATGATTCTGTAACATCTGAAAAAGGTGTAAATGGTAAAAAAGATTATAAAAATATTAGTAATTATAAAAATTTATCTAAATTTCATTTTCTTACAATTGAAAATAATAATGATGGTATAGTTGAAGATACTGTTAGACAACTATGTGTCGGGTCTACAAAATTTAAATTAGGATTTACATCTAATCAATTTAAAATTTTATCATCTTTAACAAAAACTAAAAGTGATTCAGATTATGGTGGTGTTATTAAATTTTCCTAAAGAGATCAAAGACCAATATTTTTCTCTATTATATTATTATCAGATAAAAGATGTAATTTAGAATTAGATATTCCAATAAGAGAATGGTATCCTATCATGGAAGGGCATCCTATACCAAAAAGTGTAATTTATGATGATGAAGAAACAATTTATGATGATGATGAAGAAACAATTTATGATGATGATGATGAATCAATAGTTAGTGAAAAAAAATTTAAATTATCTTTTGATAAAACATTATATGATGAAACTTAATAAGATAAAACTTAATATGATAAAACTTAATATGATAAAACTTAATGTGATAAAGAAAAAAATAACTAAAGAACGTGAAATATATAATAATATAAAATAACACTCAAGTCCTTGATATTAGAATGTTTATATCTAAAATTAAAACACAAATTTTTTTCTTAAATTTTCTCTAAAAAAATAAAAAAAATGGAAAATACCAAGTTTTATTGTGTCTTATGTAAAAAAAAGTTGCAAACAAAAAGAAGTTATCAATCTCATTTAAATAGTAAATTGCATTTACAAAATGTAGAACGAGTTGATGAAGGAAATATATTAAAATTAAATAGTTATAAAAACTATCTAGAAACATTGCCTACTGATATAAAAGTTAAAAAAATGTTTGATGATTATTCACATTCGGAATATAAAAAAGTTTTTAATAGTGAAGATGAGACCATACATGTGACATCGGAGATGTCTTCCAGGGCTTCGCCCGTACCAGATGGAAGATATTTATTTAGCGATACTGATGAATTTGATGAAGCTGAACGAACCGATGAAGCGGTAACAGATATAAAATATTTATTTAATGAATCTGTTGAACATAATGAAACCGATGAAACTTTTTATAATGTATTAACAAACTTTTATAATATATTTAAGAAATCTTTCAAATGTTATATGAATGTCGAAGTACTTTATACAAAAAATGGACCTGATGGAATTCCTGAAGAAATAATACAAGGACATTTTACAAATTCACAAGAAATTCATAATGTAAATGATATACAACCCATATTTGAATCGATGATACTTAAATTAGAAAATTGTATAATTGAAGCCCAGTTACGTGAATCTGGTTGGAGATTTGTTAAAATACTATCTAAGAAAATAGTAATTGATAAATATAAAAATAATACTGGTGGTAGTTATGTTCCTTTTCCTTTCAGTTCACCACAAATAATCAACATAAAAAATGAAGATGATTATTGTTTTCTGTGGAGTATTATAGCACATTTACATCCTGCAGAATATCATAAAGAAAGACTAAGTCATTATAATAAAGAAGAATACATAAATGAATTTGATCTTTCTGATGGCTTAGATGAATTTCCATATGATTATAATAGGTTAATAAAGTTTCATAAAAAGAATAAAAATTTAATTGAAGTAAATGTTTTTGAATTAAATGTGAATTATGTTTCTATTGGTAAAATTACTCCACTTTACTCAGATTCAAAAAAATTTTATTTGAATAATAAAAATTTATGTCAATCAGAAATAGTATATAATGATAGAGGAAATTACATGCATCATAATATTTTTTACCAAGGAAATATAATATGTACTGAAAAATTTGAACTTGTTAAAACACTATCACCAATAATGATTAATCATAATAATTATAAAGGACGTACTGATGATTATAATTACAAATATTCATCTTTATCTTCAGAATATCAACAAAAATTAGAAAATTTAAATAAAAGTTTACAAAAATGTAAAACAGATTATCAACAACAAACAAAAATATTAGTACAAGAATATGGCCATAAATATGAAAATAAGATAGAAACGATTCAAAAATTAAATGAAGAAAATAATAAAAAATTAAATGAAGAAAATAATGAAGAAAATGAAACCAATCAAAAAATAAATGAATGTTTAAAAAAATGTCTACAACAATATAAAGAACAATATGATAAAGAATATATTTATCAGCTACAAATATTAAATCAAAATTATCATCAAAATACATTTAATATTACAAAAGAAATTAATGAAACACATGAAATATATAAAGATGAATTTGAAAAACTAGAACAGTCAAAACAACCAGCACAAGCGAATATATTATATTATCAGGGTCATTTTATATTGTGTAAAGATGTTTCTATATTTACAAAAACTTCAGATAATACAAATTTTCCTTGTCTTCAATGTATGACAAGTTTTAGAACTTTAGAAGAAATGAATAGACATTTGGAGAATTGTCAACAAAACGAAGCAGTTCAAAATACTTTTCCTAAAGATGATTATTTAGAATACAATAAATGGTATTTTAAAAATAAAGTACCCTTTACTATTTATTGTGATTTTGAAGCATATAATGTTAATATGACACAAAATCGAACGGAAAGTTCCAGGGCTTCACCCGATTCTGAAAATTATAATTCTGAAAATTGTACGGGCCAAGCCCTAGAACCTTCGGTTTTTAATTCTGAAAAGAGTGCACCTGGAAAAAGTTCAGCTGAACAAACTAAAGAAAAATATTTATTTGAACAAAAACCATTATGTTGGGGAATGTACATTCATTCAAATTATCCTGAATTATTTAAATCAGAATATTTTCAATACTATGGTGAAGATAGTTCAGAAATGTTTACAAAGAAAGTAGAAGAATTACAAGGACGTTTTTCACAATTGCTTGAAACAAATATACCGATGATGCCATTAACAGAAAAAGAAAAATTAAATTTTATTAATGAAACAAAATGTTATTACTGTGGAAGAGAATTTACAAAAAATTATAAAAATGGCAAAGGTAGATATCTTGACAAGCGAAGCGACGGCTCTGCCGTCAAGGTAAAAGATCATGATCATCTAAATGGATTATATAGAGGTGCAGCACATAATTCTTGTAATCTTAATGCTAATAAATTTAAATATAACTTTGTTCCTCTATATTTCTATAATGGTTCTAAATATGATTTCCATCTAGTAATGAAAGATTTATTTTCATCTGAAAAATTACAACAACAACAAATAAATGTACTATGTAAAACAGAAGAAGAATATTTTTCAATGCAATTAGGTTGCATTAGAATTTTAGATGCATTTAGATTTTTTACTCCTTATTCATTAGATGTTATGGGAAAAACTTTGAAATCTGAACAATGTAAAATATTAAATAAATATAATTTAAAACCTTTAAAAGGCATATTTCCGTATGAGTATATAGCCTGTGGCTCACAGTCGGAGACTGATATAACTGGAGATAAAACCTGTGGTTCACAGTCGAAGACTGATTTTAATTCTGTGAATAAAATTATGGAAGAAGAACAACTTCCTCCAATAAATAAATTTAAATCAACATTAAAACAATCAAAATTATCTGACGAAGACTATGCAGAAGCTGAAAAGAATTGGAGAGAGTTAAATTGTAAAACAATGTATGATTATACAATGAAATATCTACAGATAGATGTATTAATACTAGCTGATCTTTTTGAAAACTTTCGTGATATGTGTTTAGAATATTACGGAATAGATCCATGTTATTGTTATTCTACACCAGGTTTAACATGGTTAGCAGGATTAAAACATACAAATGTTCAAGCCGATGGCTCTAGGACAAAGTCCGTTAAACTTAAACATTATAAAGAAAATACATATGATAAATTATTATTTTTTGAATCTGGAATTAGAGGTGGAGTTTCATCAGTTTTAGGTAATCGTTATATACAGTGTTACAATAAAAAAGTAAATCCTGATGATTATGGAATAATGAAACCTTTATCTCCAGAAGAAAGCGATCAGTTTATAAAATTGTTTAATCAAAATATAGAAGGACTTATACCAAATGAAGATAGTCAAGCAGCAGTTGATGAAATCATGAGAGAAAACTATTTGTTATATTATGATTTTAATAGCTTATATTCTTCTTGCATGATACAAGAATTACCAACAGGTGAAATGTCATGGTGTAATATTCGTACGACATCAGAGATGTCTACTAGGGCTTCGCCCGATCTTGATTATCAAAAAACCTATGATGGAGATTATAATCATGGTTATATATATGAAGTTGATTTAGTATATCCTGATGAAATAAAAGATAAAACAAAATATTTTCCTTTCTGTCCCGAAAACAAAATTCCCAATATAGAAGATTTTTCAGATTATCAAAAATCTTTAATTCCTAAGAAATACAGACCAACAAAAAAACTTATGTTAACACAAAGCAATAAAGGAAAGTATGTTGTTGAAGGAAGAATGCTAGATTGGTATTTAGATCATGGAATGATTCTCACCAAAATACATCGAAAACTATTTTATCAAAAATCTAGGTGGTTAAAAAATTATATAGAGTTCAATATTGAAAAACGTAAAATAGCTAAAAGAAATAAAGATGATTTTGGAAACGTGTTCTTCAAATTAATGAATAATGCATTTTATGGTAAGACTTTAGAAAATGTGCGTAATAGACAAAATATTGAAATAGTTTATGATAAAGATCGTTTTCAAAATTTAACAAGGAAACCTACATATAAAAGAACTACTAGATTTAGTGATGAACTATGTGCTGTACACTTACGTCGAATTAGCGTAAAACATGATAAGTTTAATTTTATTGGATTCACTATATTAGAATTAGCTAAACTATTTATGTATAGATTTATATATGATTATTTAGCACCTGCTTATGGCAAAAACTATAAATTACACTTTACAGATACCGATTCTGTTTTCTTAGAATTAACAATACCGTATAATTCTACACTTGATGAAGAAATTAATAAAATAAAAGATATCATTCATCCTTCTGATTTATGTAAAGTAAAAGATGAATTAGAAGGAAATGAAGATTTCATAACAGAAGCTATATTTTTAAAATCTAAATGTTACTGTTATGATACAACTAATAATATTAGGACATCGGAGATGTCTTCCAGGGCTTCGCCCGTTAAAACACATAAAACATTAAAAGGAATTTCAAAGGCATCAGTGGCTAATCAAATAACATTTCAAGATTATAAAAATGCATTATTTAATAATGAAATAAAAACAGCATGTAATTATAGACTTAATTCAAAAAAACATAACATGTATTTAAAAGAAGAACATAAATTAGCATTAGATCCATTTGATGATAAAAGAAAAATTTTACCTGATGGAATAACTACTGAACCTTTTTAATTTTCTAATTTCTAAGATAGACAAATTTGATATATATATAAAATAAAAAAATATTGTAACACTATATTTGTATATTTTTATCACTCCGCGAAAATATTTTCGATAACTCTTTCATGAATTTTTTTATCAATATTAATTGTAATGAAGCCATAATCTTTTGACCAAGCATTATTACACGATTGTTTAAATTCATCTTTATTTCTTACGCATAAATCTCTTAACAAATCACTTAAGTTTCTTGCATTTATTTCAAATAGTATAAATATATTTGCATTCTTTCTAATAACACTTCCGTCTAATGAATACATACTTTGTGTTAAATAAAATACACTACAGTTATTATGTCTACCTCTTGTGAAATAATTTCTCTGAACTGACTGATTTCTATCATTAACACAATCATCAAAAATTACACAATGTTTCATTGTTTTATCTAGTTTACTAGGATCTTGCATATTACCACTATCATCTATTAGTTGTATCTTTATATGGTTATTTTTATTAGATTCTACTAACTGATTATTTTTTGCTGCTTCTTCACACCACGAACTTATTTCTTCTTCATCTTCAGATTTTTCATATTCTTTGAATAATGAAGCAATTGCTGTTTTTTTAAGATTATTTTCAAATCCATATTTTAAAAATTGATAGACGGGTTGTTCTGCCGTTGTTGTATAAATTATAAGATTGTTATAATCCAAAAAATTTGGAGTCGTTAAAATTTTAAATAATAGATATGTTTTTCCACATCCTGATCTTCCGCAAATAACTGCTAAAACTTTATTAGATAAATTTGGATGATGATTAAATTTAAGTTTTTTTTATTTAAAGACATTTCATTCATTTTTAAAGTAATAAATTCATCCATTATTGAATTAGTGTTTTTAGAAACAAAAAAATAAAAATAAAATTTTAATTTAAGTTTATTTTTTGTTTCTAATAATAAGATTAATAAGATTAATAAGATTAATAAGATTAATAAGATTAATAATGAAAATGATAAAAAAATTAAACTTCTCTATTGTAGCGTAAAAGTTTATACCTCCCGAACCAAAAGATCTATCATAATCTCTTCACCTCCAAAATTTATTTCTTGTCCTTTTTCATCAGTGATTCTAATGCCAATGTTGTTAATAGTTTTTCTTGTAATAGGGAAATATATTAATGTTTGTGGAATTACATTTAATCTATAACCAATGGGTACAGTAAAAGCTGGAAAACTGAATATTAAATTTGATAATTTACCATTTATATATCCACCTTCAATAATGTCACAATGTACAACAATTGAATTTATTTCAGTTATTTTTGGAATCTTCTCACCTAAATGATAACCTTGACTATAGGTTTGTTTATTAAATCCTAATAGCTTTGACAATGATCTATCATGATTAAAATCAACTTGATGATTTTCGTCTAAAGTAAGAGAAAATTTATTAACTGCCGGTTCAACTGCAAAATGTAATTGTTTCTCATCTTTAAATGATATACCTAAATGTCTCTTAATTTCATTTGATATTGTTTCAACTTCGTAAGAACCAGGAAGAAAAGTTAGTATTTTCCATGTTTTGCCTTTATCAGTAGAATATCTAAATTGATCATTCACATCTTTGATAACGTTTTGAATAGTGTTAAATGTAGAGAAACTAGTCAATGCAATTTGATAATTTTTATTTTGTTCCAAATGTAGAATGGGTTCTAAATTACAAGTGTGTGATGAAGTAGTTGTTATAATTTTTAACGTCGTACTAAATTTTGATGAACCCAAAATCTCTGTCAAATTTTCTAAATGATTATTAATTTTGTCTAAATCTGCTGAACACATTTTTTAGTTAAAATTTTGAATAAATATTTTTTTATGAAAAAAGTAAAACAACAACATATTTCAGCTACGGGCGAAGCCCTGGAGGACATCAGAGATGTCCGGTTACACTTTTATAATCCTTTTCATTTAGAATCTTCTTTTCTAACAGTCTTTTCAATATAGCATGAATTTCATTGAAACTAGAATTATGACCTTCTTTTATTGCAGATATTAAAATATTTAATCTATTTAGTAATTCTTGTGGATCATCTGGTAAGAATACAGTTGTTTCAGTTTTCTGTTTTTCAGATAAACCTTTCCCTACTTTAACTCCCGTTGATAATAAATTTTCTAATTGTTTATAACGTCTAAGAGATTTTACTGCACCAACTCTGTCTAACATAGCTTTATATTTTATGAGATCTTCTACAGCATAATTATTTAAATCTGCTCCTCTTAAAAGATTAACAAAATTTCTATCTAAATTAAAAGGAGATTTATCTGGTGAAAAAATTAAACCTCGAAAAGGTTGTGGAAATATTTCTTTTTGTCCGAGATAAAATCTAGGTATTGTTTTTCCATCTATAAATGAGATAGAATGTTCAAATTGCATAGATTTTGGTAATTTCTTATTAATGTTTGATTCTAGTAATCCATAGTCATCTAATATAGTTTTGTGCTCTGGATCTGTTATATCAATTTGTTTATCATTAAGTTCTTTTTCAAGAGTTTTAAATGGTTTCATAGTTTTTTCAAAATCAGTTTTTACTTGCTCGGTTTGCTGCATTTGTTCAAACATATCAGATTGAATACCAGCTTTTATCATTCTATGTTGAAGATGATTTTCTTTCACAATATTTCTTTGTTTTATTAACTCTTCTAATTGTTTTATTCTTTTAAAATTATCAGCTTTAATTTTATCCATTTTTAAAATATAATATTTGAATTTTGTGGTAACATTGGAATACAGCAAAAACATTTTACTGAACAAATTATTTTTTTATTGCTTTGTTGTTTGACATCTTTTCGTTTAAAATTTTCTCGTATTAAGTTTTGTTTAATAAAGTTTTGTCTAATAAAGTTTTTAGCTCTTCTAAAAAAATTTTATTATTTTCTTCATTAAAAATTTTATCATCAATAAAAGTTTTACCATCACTGGAAATTTTACCATCCTTTTTATTTTTATCATTAACTTTTTCTGTCTGTGATTGAAATGATATTTGATTTACTTCATTAGCTATTAGATCAAATTTTTCAATCTCATCTAACGTAATAACATTATCATCACATACTCTTTGAAAGTAGTAATGTAGTTTATCATAGACTTCTTTAATATGTAAATGCTTAGTTTTTAATGATTTTCGTTTCTTAGTTATTAAAGATTTATCTAACATTGTAACAAGTGAAGTTGCAAAAACGCCCGTACCTGTTAAAGCTGTAGCAACTACTGGAATTACTAAAACACCAGAAGATATAACAATTGTCAAAGCACCTAAACTTATTGTTAAGAATATGCCAATTCCTTGTGTTACATTCTTAACTTTAGTCCATCTCTTTCTTAATTTTTTATAATGCTCTAATCTTAATAATAATTGAGATTCCTTATCTTTCATATAGCGTACTCTATCTTTGTGTTTTTCAATGTTCATTTTTTCAATGTCCATTAAAGTAGAACTACGTTCATATGATAACGAAGGAGATTTTCAATGACGCAAGTCGGACAATTTGACGCAGAAAACCATTTTTACCAACTGAATTCGTCACTTCAGATACGTGACGCGACGCAAGTCGGCCTTTATGACGCAAATGGTATATTAGACGCAATAAGTATATTTGACTCAAGCTGAAGTGAATGAAAATTGAAGTCAGACTTTTTGACGCAGTTCGTATATTTGACTCAAAATCATGAAATAAATTCTGAAAACTTCCTGACGCGTCCGAACAATTTGACGCATTTGGTATATTTGACTCAAAAACGATCGATAATGCAATGCGGTATATTAATATCTAAATATACGGTCAGAAGTTCTCTCAACAATATTATCTCAAAAGAACAAGTCAACATGGAATCAAATAGGCCTATATCAAATGATGCCCAAGATTTACAATCTTAGTTCAGACAGCGGTTCATGGTAAATTTTGCACAACAGAAATATGGCGATCATGCTTTCTTCCAATTCAATGTTATCCATTGTTAGAATTATTTGTCAAGATAATTTGCTTTATTAAGTTTCAATGATCATCACACTATAAATGAGCTAATCGCAGGAGCAATTTTCTGTCATCTGGAACATTCATCGTAATCAAAATATAATTTGCAGAATGTTCGAATCGATTAATTAGAAAATTGCCATCTCATGTCAAGTAATGAGACCGAAAAGTTGACACTCTGTTTATCAGGAGGGCAACGACATGGCCTGAATAGTAGGCCTTGCCTACATTCTTTGGTTTATTCACGGGATCGTCAAGTAGGCAAGTCATTCATTGAAAATGCATGAAACTGAAGGCAGGACTTGTGGAATTGAAACTGAGAAATTGTTTAGGTCTAATTTTTGGAATGTGAATTTAGCAAGGAAGTGGAGGGGAGCACAGTATGGAAGTTACAATATCCGAAAGCAATGGACCTATTGTCAATAAGATCTTTGTAAAGGGATATAACAGCAGATCATTTATAGGCCTCACACCAAGTGAGCAAAAATTAGAGGAAAAACTTGACAACAATAACAAATATGAATGTTCATATTTGTTATTCTTGTCCTAGATATTAGATTATTGTCCTAGATTAGATTAGGTATTAGATTGTATTAGATTATTGTCCTAGATTATTGTTAGGACAAAGAACAAGAATAGAAGGATATCAGCAGATGTCACTTCACTTTCATACTATGGTTTTCAATGATTTTTGTTATTTTCTTGATATTGTTATTTATGAATTGAAGCCAAAATAGGCTACCAAAATTCACTCAAAGCATTCGATAGGGCTCTGAGGTTCTTAAAGATATTTTTATATGCTGGGATTAGAAAATGAGAGAATCTAAGAAAACAAGAAATCGCAGTGGGCTGCAATGGTATGAATACACATGTAGACATACGATAATTAGACTTCTAAAATATATGTCACATGCATGTGCAGATATCATCATTACGAGAAAACATTGCTGTCTACTTTCGTCTGCATTGTACCATAGCTATAAGTTGCGCACAATGATGATGCTGAAGCACTGCATGTCGCCTTCTTTAAATCGCACCCCTCCGAGCAAACGGATACCCGATCAGCATCTTATAGTTTCTCCGGATATCCACGGATCTTCACGGCTGAACGGATGCACACCATTATTTTTACGCCAGGAGCCGCTTGGATATCCAGTCTATCTCCGCGGATAACAAATTTTTATCCCAAGGAGATCCGCATCTTATAAGCGGATATGTTTGATATCCAACCGATATCTGGTTCGTTGTTTCTGACGGATATCCGTGCTATCGGCTGTGCATTCTGGCTATCCGCCTGGCATCCCTTTGTTAACAATGGATATGTAGCAATCGCGACTTCGATGTCAGTTTGCTATTAAATCAAAAAAGTTATCAGCTAGCCAAGCTGCTGTATTATTATCCAATCTTACAAATTTTCACCGATATGACGGCCTGTTCACGTAAAAAGGATTTTCAAATTACATCTTACATAAAAATCAAAATATCAATGTCTGATAAGTTGAACATTCATCTTTGTTATTGAGGCTTGGTTTCATAGATTTTATTAATATGGCCTCTCTGAAACGTAGGTTAATGCTGTTTGTATCAAACGCTATGATTTTGATTGTAAACGGGAAAGCTATGTTAGGAGAGCAACTTAGGTGATGTTTGAGTACACTTGAGTCTTTGTTTGTGGCATGTTCTTTAATGAGTGTATAGAGTGAACGGACTGTACTCCAGATATAATTGCTTTTACACGTTTTACATGCTATTTCATACACTACCATAGCTCTCAAGCAGATGTTGGTGTCAGCAATAACGCACTGATTCAATTTACACTTATGTTTGATGGAATGTGATTTTCTCAAAGCCATTCGTAAATAGAAAATCACATTCCATCAAACATAAGTGTAAATTGAATCAGTGCGTTATTGCTGACAGCAACATCTGCTTGAGAGCTATGGTAGTGTATGAAATAGCATGCAAAACGTGTAAAAGCAATTATATCTGGAGTACAGTCCGTTCACTCCATACACGCATTAAAGAACATGCCACAAACAAAGACTCAAGTGTACTCAAACATCACCTAAGTTGCTCTCCTAACATAGCTTTCCCGTTTACAATCAAAATCATAGCGTTTGATACAAACAGCATTAACCTACGTTTCAGAGAGGCCATATTAATAAAATCTATGAAACCAAGCCTCAATAACAAAGATGAATGTTCAACTTATCAGACATTGATATTTTGATTTTTATGTAAGATGTAATTTGAAAATCCTTTTTACGTGAACAGGCCGTCATATCGGTGAAAATTTGTAAGATTGGATAATAATACAGCAGCTTGGCTAACTGACAACTTTTTTGATTCAATTTAAAAATGCTGCTTAAAGAAAATTATATATCATTATTGAATATCAGTTTGCTATCCCTACGCTGTCATCTAGTATTTGATTTCGATATTCGTTGGTTATACACTCGATGCGTGAAGCTATCCGCAAATGATGAACAATCCAAAAACCAACTAATCCTCAGATCGGACAGATAATTGCAATCTATACAATCCGGGGATCCACTGGCTTCTGGCACAGTTTTTGACTGAAAGCCGAATGACGATTCTCATCTTACCTACCTACTTACACGTACACACAACTAAAAACATTCAAGCAATTCATGCAGTAACAGAAAAAACAGACAAAAATAACAGAGATGCCGACAAGCCTCAAGCAACGTAATTTTTAATCCAGCAGCAACGCATCCATGAGGATTCAAAACTACCGACTTTGAGGTATACATGAAAAATTACTGAAAATACTTGTATTTTTCAACAGTAGGAGGCTTGTCAAATCTGAATGTGAATAGCCTCACAGACAGATTTGCGTGCACAGAAAATGATCTGAAGAAACTGCATATAAAAAGTCTTCGTCCTATTGCATCGAAATTTGTTTTTCTTTGATCGTGTTTGACAGGATAAGGAACCGGATAGAACTCGGCAGATGCGCAGCTTCGTGGTAGGCTTATTTCATTCTGTGAAAGTCTCATTTTCGGCATTGTTCCTAGCAGAATCTCGTTGTGGCTGTTTGACTATTTCTGTGGAACTAGTGATCTTTGAACTCGTGCGATCAGGCCATAGGAGTGGATTAGGCCTATTCAATTATTCGACCGCTCTGTGTCACTCGAAAGGAAGTAACACTGAAAACGCGTAGCGCCAGACGATTTAGGCTGATCATTTGAAAGGTATATGCAGTGTTACTGAACTAAAAATCTGTGACATCAAAAATCCAAGATTTTGATCTGTAAATGACTGAAATCAATGATAATTTTCTACAGAGCCCATGCAGCTCAGAACATTAAAGCATGTCAAGCTTGAGATATCTACTAATCATAATTGTGAAACATAGGAATTTCCTCAATGCCATTTTCAATGGGAACGAGAAGATGGATGGTGAAATGCTCCTACCTCAATGGTATTACATAGAAAAACAGACGGCCTTAATCATGCAATTAAGGCCGTCTAATTTGGAATTGGAGATATATAGACGACTTTCATGGAAAAATGACATGTGAAATATCGGCGGACAACCCTACTTACTCATTAACAATGAAATCGATGACATACCACCCGGCCGTAATGGAATGGCAAAAAGAATGTTTAGGCTCACATAATAGGGTCCAGTAGTTGAAATGATTCCGAGTTTCATTTAAGTAAACCTTCTTCAGAGAATTGTCGTGAGGCATGCACTTCTACTCTTCTATAATAAAATTGTTAATTCGAAGATGAAGCAAAACAAAAAATCCTTATAACGTTGTGTTTCTGGCAACTTCTGCAAAAGATTTTCACCAATTATTGTAAGGGTAGAATTCTTTAACCCACTGCGCAAATGACTATGCTTGTCCTCCTGACGCTCTATTGACTTTCTGTTGATTATTTTTAGCTTTTTTGCCCCTTAAGAAGCGTGAATACGCGAAACGTCGGTCCGGTAAGCCTACATAGTTTTTATTACAATTTTATAGCCAATAAATTCTTTAAGAAGATACCTCAACGTACTTTTGGTTCATCATGAAGAATCGTCTGTTTGCGACAATCGTATTCATCAAATACAGTGTGAATTCCAAAAACAATAGTATTGTAGGTAGTTATTTATAGAACTTTATTATTGTAGTTCTATATTAGTATTACAGTATCATAGAACAATGATAATAGTATTATTAGTTCTCCAACGTTATCAAAATGTTGTCATTAGTTCAGGCCTCCCCAACCAAAATGCAAATTTTTCTAGGCTTTTAGGTTTTTAAAAATCTCTCGAAATCTGCACGAGCGAGATCAAACAAAAATGGGAGACATTAATTTGGGACGGCAGAAAATGGGAAGCATCATCAGCAAAGCTATAGCGAAGGATGTAAGCCTAATACAATCCATGAAGACTGGAAACAAATGGAATAAGATGAAAAGCAAGTAGGCCTATACATGTAGTCTGCCAACTACGTTCAACTAGAATACTGCAGGTACTATGGTACTGTCCCAAATCGGAATTCCCAGCTAACACACATGTAAATACAAATCTACTTGATGCACCACACTATCCCGAAGAAGGATTATTCAGATGCCCTCACCGATATGCCCTCAAGCACAGTCTATTAATCAGGACTTTCGACTTTGATGCTCAGAGAAATTGATGAGCCAGTCGCTGCAGTGTCGATTTTATCCTTCTAGATGAATTTTGATAACTATGAAGCAATGGGAAAAATTCTCCTAACAAATTATACTTTGGTGTAAATAACGA
Source organism: Prostheceraeus crozeri (assembly GCA_907163375.1). Taxonomy (NCBI): domain Eukaryota; kingdom Metazoa; phylum Platyhelminthes; order Polycladida; family Euryleptidae; genus Prostheceraeus; species Prostheceraeus crozeri. The sequence continues at coordinate 177,220 of CAJQUW010000977.1, forward strand.
ATCCTTTTTAAGAGATGAAAGAAGAAATAGAGACGGGCTGATGATACCGTAGTACATGAAAAAGTACATGCATAGGCTATACCCTCATTCAGGCTAAAATTCAAACCGCAAGCCATATCCATTATTATAACAATGATATGAGACAAGTCATTTCTCAAAATGACAAAATGATGTATCTTTCAATACGAACGACTTTCAACTTCGACCGAAAGTCTGAGTGCTTTATTGTCTTAGAGTATGATAATAGAGCACTCTATTTGATTTAAAGCATATTTGCCATTTGAAAGCAGTGCTATTTTTTCTCTTAGAAAATATAGCACCGGTGAGGAAAATAAAGTTCAGTTATCCTAGATCCACATAATTGTCTCAAGTTAAATGATGTACATCTGCGATTTACGGCAACTCTAATTTCACAGTCCTAGATATATTTCAAGCATTGCACCATTTGTATTCAATATTATTCTCCTGGTGTCTGCTTTTGGATTTGTAATCAAATTATGTGCTACTCTGAGAGGTAGGCAAAACACAAATCTGCGCTATGCTTTCGACAGCAAAATGCAGCTTCAAAATCTGTTTCACGGCAGGCCTATGTGAAATGGAGAAGATCCTTTTCAAGAACTCATACCTAAAATGCTGCTTCGTTCCTATGCCGCTAGTTAACTGCTTGTTGACAAGCATCCTTCCTTTCGGTCCATATTTCTCTACAACCAACCAAGTTTGTGTACATGCGCATCAGGCTAATTGTATTACTTAAATCGATGAATTAATTTATAGATTATTTGCTGGTGTTAACGATGATTTTACTGTGTTTTATCAGCTCACTGCTATATAGCCGTTTTTCATTTGAAGCAAAATATAAATTTGTAGTAGAAATCTATTATAGTATGAAATTATTTTCTTGTCCATTCCTGCAAATGCGAATATACATGTACCTATTTAACACTATGCATAAGGCTTATATTCGTAGCAGTAGGATGTTGCCAATTTTATGTTGCATTTAAATTCCAATGAACAAACAGGCGAAACATGTCCATACAGGCTTTCCAAAAGTTAGATGTAATTGAAGCAACTGCAAAAACGTGAATTGTGGTAAACGCCATTAAAGAAATGACACTATTTTATAGCATGCGCAGCTACTTTGCTTTGGGGCTGGAAATGGACTTTCAATTTAGATATTGTTGAAATTTTGTTTCATAAGCATTGGAATGATAAGGTGGACCGGGGCAAGCTGTGAACAAAGTGACCTTGTAGAGAAGAATATCGAATAAAAGCACCTTAATTGACAAAGATGTCCCCTAGCTTTGTTAAAGTATAGGCCTTAATATTCAAATCATAGCACTATTTGTAAATTGCAAATAGAATCTATGTTTTTCGTAGTGAGTAGTTCGGCATTTTTTTACTTTTTTGCCCACGGTATTACTGTATGCGTATCAATTCATCATCTCAAACTAAAGGGTCATTTTCACAGTTTTCTGCTTGAGGCTCATGTGTGCTCTTAATTAAGATTGCAGGCTTGTCAATTTTCATGATTTGTATTGATTTCAGCTGTAGAGATTTTGCTATGGGAATGGTATTGTGCAAAATTCACAAGTGTGACGTGGCAAAATTCTTTCCCTGAGGAAACGTTTTTTCAATGTGACAAATAAGTGGAGATTGGCACGATTGCCACTCTCAAATAAGCACGAGTCGACACTGAGAATTAGGCCTAGCTTAAAATGTCACACTTGTGACTACAGAACATTTAAGAAATCGTATGAGACTTACAGGGCAGTTTTACTACCCGTTTGTTTATTTTCTGCACCCAGAAACTATACAAATATTTTTATATTTTGTAGACCATTGAATATTGATACTTTGCGAACTTCTGCCAAATTATGGTTACATTATTGTGTAAGGTGACCATTTGATCAAGATGAATAATTCTAGGATTTGTATGGCAACTTGCCCTGAGCATGTTGACGCAGTTTTCATTTTCTGTTTTTACTGCATTTGTGCAAAATTTCTGCATGTCGCTAAGTGACGAGTAAAGATTGCTGAGAGTTATTTGCTAAATCTGTCTAGTGCTCTATCATCAGTGTCTAACATATATTGGAAAAAATTAATTTCTCGATTTAATATGATGCATTTATGCAAGACAGGGGGTCACCCTACTATATAGTCATGGAATTCGGCACCTTAAAATTTACCCACTTCAATTAGATTATGGTAGCCTATTTATTGACTATCTTGAATAATATATTCTAAGGGGACCTCGTCAACCAGTCCCTCTGATTCTACCAGGCCATATTTGCATGCAAGCCTAAACTATATGAAGAGGTAGAGACGTTCTGTAACTTACTCTGTGATGGTTGATCGCGATTATGAATGCATGATTCTCCCCTCCAACTTATTATGCAATCGTGAGTCAAATATTCAATATGCGTCAAAGCGTCTGACTTGCGTCTAATAGTCCAACGTGTCAGAATACCGTCGTGAGTCAAAAAGTATGACTTGCGTCAGTAAGAACGAAAATCTGGAGTCTCCGAAACCGAAACCGGCGGAAAGTATTGAAAGCATGTATTGAATACATCTCAGCAAAATTTACCTGTACACCAAATTTGGTGAGATGCGAGCGTGCGGAACAAAGTCCATTTGCGTCAAAAAGTCTGACTGCGTCAAAATGTCCAACTTGGCGTCATTTTGTCTGACTTGCGTCATCTACTGACTGTAAGGATATATTCTTGCGGTTTCTTCCATTTTTGTTTCTTCCATTTTTGTTTCTTCCATTTTTTAAAGAAATATTTTGAATAAATATTTTGAAAACAATCTTCTGAAATGCTATTTAAATCGAAATACGTAGTTGTTTGTTTGTCGTATATTTCTAAGAACTCAGTCATGTTATTAACCTGAGGTAATATATCACCTATATTACTCAGTATAACTGTCGGATTTTCATCATTCATTTTAAATGAAATAAATTCCAATAACTGTAATAATGACTACTTCTTGTACAGGAAAATGAAAACAACGGCAGTGTATTTTGCATCAAATATAATAATACAACAATCAATCTTATCATACAATTGTACAATGTCAGTCTTCTACCATTAGACTGGAGAACAAAAGAAAATTTAATTACATTTCAAAATAATCCAAAATGCAATACTACTAAGTTCCATGAATCATTCTTAAATACCAAATATAATAATACAACAATCAATCTTATCATACAATTGTACAATGTCAGTCTACTACCATTAGACTGGAGAACAAAAGAAAATTTAATTACATTTCAAAATAATCCAAAATGTGTTACTACTAAGTTCCATGAATCATTCTTAAATATCAAAGATTATGTTACATACTGAAATATAGATCTATACAATAGCAGTCTACTACCATTAGACTGGAGAACAAAAGAAAATTTAATTACATTTCAAAATAATCCAAAATGCGTTACTACTTATAAATAAGTCTTCATAAATATGTATACATCAAATATGTATGTACATTGCACATATCTTAAAAAGTGAAACAACACAGTTAATGTTCATTCATCTTGGGAACCAAACCTCATTTCTTCTATAGTTGTCGGTTGATTCAATTTCTCTATATAAATTTTGATTTCTTTAAAATGTTTTCTAACAAAACTAATGGGCATTGATGAATTTAAAAATAATACGTGTGGTAGAATTAGATCTGATAAGTTCATCAAGAAATAACAATAACTTACGTTATAGGAAATTCTAAATAGTTCCAAGTTTGCCACAAATCTGTTTTTTTTATTGTCACTCAATTCCAGAATTCTTTTAAATCCATAACCTTGATAAGCAGCACTTCTCAGCAACGACCCATGGTGCACTTTATCACTTGCAATCAGTTTTGAAATCATAGTAGCACTATCTTCGATGGTAATGAAATGTTCTTTTGTAACATTGAACTGAGGAATTGTAGTAGTGTTAAGATACTGTTCTATTTTTACTGTAATATCCTCCACTTGTTTTTGAGAGTCCAATTTGTTCTTCTTTCTCGATTGAATTTCTAACTTCCACTCTTCAAAGTATTTATTCGCAGTTTCCTTGTGCTCTTCTTTAATTAAGTTTAGTAAAATCGGCATGTAAAACGAAAAAGCTTCTGCGGCAGTACGTTTTGGCATTTTGCAATAAGGAAAGAAAACAGTCACTAGTTATGATTAATGGAATTGTAAATGAAGTCTTACTTCCTACATGCTGCAATTATACGCCACGTCTTTACAAATGAATAAGTGGGTGTAGCAGCTGTTTGTTCTTTCATACATTGTTTCCTTTCAAATGTTTGAGTTGGAGGACACAGCTCCTTACACTGAAATGCATTTTATTCATAAATGCGGGAAGCAGATGTTCTCTACCCTTGAATGACAATTGTAAAAGTACCTAAACTTATTGTTAAGAATATGTCAATTCCTTCAAATATTTTTAGTCACATGATATATTTTAAAAACCTGAAAGATGGATAAAATTCATGAATTTGAAATTCTCAACTTTTATGATTTTCGGTGTCCGGTTTTACATGACCTGGAACGGTCATGATTTAAGCAATGAAAATCGAACCGAAGGTTCTAGGGCTTCGCCCGATTGTAATTCTCAAATTTTGAGATTTTGAAAAATTTGAAAATTGGGTATTTTTAAAAACGCCCAAATCGGAGCGAAGCTCCTCTGGCTTTAGCCGATTTATGAATTTAGGTCTTCATAACCTGAAAAAGGGTTCAAATTCATGAATTTATGTCGTTTTTAAAAATGTCATTTTTTGAAAAAATGGTACTTTTTGAATGGACTAAATTCATGAATTTAGGTCTTAAAAACCTGAAAAAGGGTTCAAATTCATGAATTTATGTCGTTTTTAAAGATACTAATTTTTTTGATTTTATGGTGTCCTGGAACGGTCTTTTACCCATTACTGCGCAATCTGAGACTTTCATCACATTTGTCACATCACGTGTACACCCTCCTTCTCCTGCGAAAGGCTGAAGAACGCGCTTGGTGTGTTGAAAGCAGCTATAAGTGAAAATATATTCCACAGAATTTTCCGTAGACTTACAAGGTCGAGTTATATTCTGTATGTGATCGTTACCAACAAGTCTGAATGTTTTATTTGTTGATCATAAACTCTTCGGCGAATTAGACAAGCCGTTTGTTATTAAGTGACGGCGACCTCTTAAACATAGCTTTGAAGGCTTCAAACGTGGTTATTTGACAAAAGAGCACGGTGGCTTTCAACAAGCAACCACACATGCTCACTTAACAGGTGCTAAGAACTATAAGATTTCAATTTTTCGCAGGACCAAATCCATTTTTTCGCAGCGAGTTCATTTTTTGAAGCATTTTCGCAGCTCGCCCTACCACTGCTTGGGTCAAATTTTCGAGTTTTAGGTATTTTTGAGTTTTTTAGTGTTGGGTCACCGTATAGGATAAGCATCACGTAGATGCCTTCATGTTTTATAAGTGTTTGTTGATAATTAGGTATATGATTGAATATACCTTAATTAATTCGATTATTTGTAGTCATCAACTAATAGACTTTCTAGCTAGATTTTCCCTTAAACGCTACAAAACTTAATTTTATTGCAATATTTGTTGACTGTTGTACAGTTAGGTACTTGCTTTTGACACGAATATGTTGAATTATGGACAAATGAGAACAATATTCATCAATTGAGTTCTATATTACATCCGACCCGACGCATCTGACATATTAAAAGTAACAAATGATTAAATAAAAAATGAACTGTTTCATTAACCATTCACAAAGGCATAAACAAGCGTATCACAATGAGACCTATAAAAACATCAAATGGTAAAATAATTGAATGCTAATAATCCAAAGTCGTCATCGCCTTCATCCTCTTCCTCTCCCATAACTTCGACCTTCTCTCTGCATTTAACACCTTTCTCATCACCTTTCTTTCGAGTACATTCGTCCTCCTCTTTCGTCTTCTTAGCCTTTTTCCTTCTCGGTGAGCTTTCATTGCTTTTCGTAGGTTGTTCATCATCTGACGAATAGATTTTAATAGTAGCTGACGGCTTAGTACTGCTCGCAGAAGAGCACTCTGATGGAGTTCCTTCATCTGTTGGCGTCGATATACTCCGTGGCAGCGAATGTGGTCTCTTTGGTCGTCCCCTATTCGCAATTGATGAAGAAGGATTACTGCGACGCTTTTTCCTTTGCTGAGAGGGTAAGAGAGGAACAGAGAGTCTAACACCTCGACGGTGTTGCTGAAGGAGAGAGGTTGGGATGTAAGTATCACCTGCATACTTGGCCGGAAACTTTGCTACACGTTTAGAAAGCCCGCTTGGACGGATGCTTGAAGGAGAAGAACGACGATCCATTACTTGACTCAATCTGCGCTTTTGATACTGCTCAGTGGCCGAAAGGGATGTAAGTGGAATATACGGTTCAACAGAAGGAGCTTGAGTTGAATCTGAACTTTCGTCGTCCACTATTTGGCGTTTTCCTTGAAGGCGAAGACTAACACGCTGAGGGGACGGTGTCTACAACAAAAGATATGATTGTCATATTGCGAATATTCGATTTCATTTAATGTAATGTAATTGCAACTTTTTGAAACTAAATTACAAATGCAAACAAGAACTATCATCATACACGTGTATAGAGGAAATGTCTTATCATACAGCTCTCAATACATGCTAGGAAAATATCGACTGATCTTCCATCCTAAACTCTTCAGTCATCTAACTGAATTCATCATTTAGTTGATCGCGATGCATGAAGCCGCACATTTATTGTAAAAGACTTTGTTACTTCAGTGACTGTCAAGATATATCAATAAGTTGATTTTTGGTACATTGCGGAATGTTTCAGCAAGTTCGAACTGCATTTTCGAAAAGGCCTTTCTTGAAAATTAACATGATAAATACCATGAAAGGAATGATTTAATAGATCTTTTTTGATCATGCATTTTGATGAATGCCAAAAAGTCATAAAGATAAAAAGATAACGATCCCAGGAAGAACAAAATAACACTGAGATGATCCAACATAAGGAAAACGTTACAAAATAAATGGATATTACACTATCTTAGATTAAAATTTTGGAAATAAATTCAATAATCCACTGAACGGTTAAATTATTCTACAACTTTTATAGATAAAAGGAAACTTCTATAGCAAAACTCTATAGGTCTTAAACCTTTTAATATAACGTCTGGCATAAAATCAGAAAAACTTTGGTCGAATAAAATTCCAGCAAATTATGGGCTAGAATTATATCTTTTATTGTGAGGGAGGCCCGAAAACTTATTGTTGATGTGTAAGTACAGAGAGGCCTTTTCACTGGCCCAACCACTTATAGTCATGCGAGGCGAATTACCCTCTTCACAGCGCAATGGTCAATTTACAAGTGCAGATACAACTCACTTGGCATTCAGCATAAAAACTAAAAATCAATCTGAGTTATAAGTCCGTTGATACGAAATCATTCGAAATCCTACTACAAATTAATCAGGATAATTTTTAGTAGCTTCCTATTAAATCATTTCGAGTCTGCACTTAGTTCTTTCAATAACTTCGATTGATTTTGCCTTTCTATGCTGCTTGCCAAGTTAGTTGTATTTGCATTTGTAAATTGATTCTTCTGATATTGATGACTGGTTGGGCCGGTCAAAAGGCGTCACAAGCACGCAATTACAAAGCAACATGTTTTTGAGCTTCAAACAACAGGATTACACCATGAAAGGTGACTATGATTAATATTGATTGCATTTAGGATTATTTAAAACACTACTATTTTTCAGCATACAAGTTTGAAGTTGTCGGGATCACTCTCATCCGTGACTGCATTAGACAAATGTCGGTCTACAATACCACTACCACCAAATGTGAGATCTAGAGTCAAATAAACTTCTCAACTAATGCATGACCCACCAAATGGAAAAGCAATAACTGAATAACTTGATGCAAGTACTAAATTTGAACCGGCTTAGAAAAGGATTGCATGAAAATCATGTAACAATATTGCGTTTTTAAAAAAGCCCTCAAATATCAAAATAATAATACTAGAGATGAGGCCAAAATTTTTATGTTAATTTCATTGTTATTTACGTCAATATATTTCGTTGGCCAAAAAGTTATATTGGCGCAAATAACAATAGAAAATCAATGTATAACTATTTGCATTCTTATTCATTTATATTTATTTTTTCATATACTTTTATTTCATATATATTTTAACAATTAATTAAAGCAACATGGAAAATTGAGGACCCCCTTTCTCTAAACAGTTTTAATATCTTAAGTATATGATACTCTTCAGCTGAAGATTTGAGCTTTATTTCCACGACCTAGCCGTTCATGTGGTCGGATGTAGGACATCACATGTGCAAAATGGCCTTACGTCTAACCTTAATCCTATCCACAATGAGCTCTGAAGCGCATCGAGATCCCGAGGGGGAGGGTGGGCGGTTTCCGTGGCACAGTGGCTAAGTACTTGACCTAGCGATCTTTCGATCCAGAGGTCGAGCCCCGAAAGTGTCATTGGAAGTCGTCAGGATTGGCACCGGACTAAAAGATAAAAACGCTCCAGATTAAGGTCTGCCTATGTCAGCACCGCCCCAGCCCCCAATATCGGAGAGAAGTGACGTTAAACTATCACTTTTTTATATGTGAACTTTTTAATGATGTTATTCGTTCGCTCTAGCTCGCTCATCTTCACTCATCACTATAAACAACAATTCATATTTTAAGATCATGAATTTAGACGGATTTTTGAAAATTTTCAAGAATTTTGGCGATGAAATTCCACAATAATTCCTATTTCCGATGCTGATTGATTGTAGTGGAAAGATGCTTGTGAGTACAAAAAGAGATTGATTTTCCTTCAAAAATGACCATTCCAATTTACTGTGAAATGGTGTTGTGCACTTCTAAATAACTCCAAATGTGATTATAAAGAAGGTCAACCTGTAGATATCAATGTAATCATGAAGATTTCTAACAATTTGAAGAAGACTAGGAAATAGCTACTTAAATTTGCCAGATAACTGCCAATTTCAATAAGCAGCATCTACATGTACTATACCATTTGAATTTCCAATACTCTACTCGTTGTCTGTGGCTATGATCAAAGTATGACTCAGACTCACATTTGCAAAATTCTCATTTGCGTTCTCAGGGCGAAATGTTCGAAAAGTGTCTAAATTCAGAAATTAGAAAAACTACTTTTCAAAATAGGCAAAACATTTGACCTTCCAGTGGATCAAATCTTATCTACCAATTGCAGGTAAAACCTTTGAAAGTACTAAAACTACAAATCTAAAATTCAAAATCACAAAAACGGAGATCAGGTTTTCAGAGGACCAGAAAAATGTGATAGGTGGACCGAATCGATCCCCCCTCCTGGATGGAGAGAGAAATCCAAAACATGTCACATAATTCGTCATTATTTGCCTTAATGCACAATTCAATCATCATGCTTTTTAAGAAATTCATGGCATGCTACATTTGTTGGATGATAAACAGTAACAAATTGGTTCTCCACGCAATTTTGCGATTCATTCACGACTATATATCGGATGAAAACACTAAATGATGTCACACGGTCTAGGCCCGTATATCATAGTACGTTTGTATTGGAAAATCACGATGATATTAAAACACATCCTCAATCCTACGTAATATTTAGAATTTACTAATCAGCAGCAAAATTCATATTGAAATGAACTCGATGCCCCTAAGTTGATAATGCGGTGATAAATGAAATGCAGTTCCTTCGTCTATCTATTTGTATGTCAAGAATGTGACGAGTTACTGTTTTCACTCCGAATCTAGTAATACATGAGCGGTTCGTTGCCTAACTCACTCAATCACTACAAGCATTGCATTGAACCAAGTTTAAAACTGTTTAACGTTCATCGAATTCAATGGTGAATAGTGTTAAATATACTGAAATTCAATGAGTTACTTAGTCATGATGAAATTTACATTCTATGCTAAAGTTAGATTGTTTTAGAAAAAATATCGAATATATATATATCATATATTACTATTTTAATTTTTATACATTGCTATTGTTCATATCAATATTTCAAATTATTGAGTTTAGAAATATTCAAGAAATGATAATTGGATGTAAGCTAGCTTTCATAAAATTGTATTCTGAAAAGTACTTGGTCTGCATTTATAGAAATATTCCATTTCTATCCAAGAACAAGCGCTATCTTGGAAAAAAAAGAAGTATGAATCATAACAAATGTGGCCAGAAGCGTCCGGGAAAGCGATGGGTGTTTATTATATTTTTTTAGATAAATATGCAAACGGATTTAGATCAAGCGTCCGGCCAGAAGCGTCCGGGAAAGCGATGGATGTTTATTATATTTTTTTTAGATAAATATGCAAACGGATTTAGATCAAGTGTTTATAAAACATGCTTCATATAGTCCTATAAGAACACATTAGAAACACCTTCATATAAATCAGCTTCTCCTGCAAACTATGAACAGATTTCGGATTCCTCTATATTGATTTATTGTAGTTTGTGAACTAGCCATACAGATCGATGGGATAAATGCAAAACAAAGCAAGTTGCAGGTCGAAGTCGATGTTGGATATTGCAAGCACTTGATGGCGTCTTCGAATCCGAAGTGTTGTCCGAGCGTAAGTTAAAAGCCAGTTATAAAGTTAGTTTTTGTTGATACGTCTGTTTGGTCAAACTTCATCATGTACACGGCTCTAAGAGCTCTCTAAAAGTAAGTCAATGAGATGGATCCATTTTCTCTTGAACAAAGTGACCATTAGTGATTAAGATTTGACACTCATGGCCATAACAGTGTAATATAAACTAATATTAAATGCAAATAAAACAATTGCGAAGTTGAACATCAACTTAATTGATTACATGATTATTAACACAACATGAACGCTAACGATAACTAGATTAAGAAAGTAATATTGCTTTAGAATAAATTGTGATTTTCAAAAGATATTTACTTTACAATTAACAAAAGAATCTCAACCAAATTTTAAATGCTATTTGTCCTTGATAAGGATCAGGATGCCTTTCTACGTGGCTCCGAATTAAAAGATAATTTAGTTTTCCCGCCAACCCAACATTTCCGGTAGTTTGTATGTCCCTGGATCATGACCCCAGTAATACAACGGACCTTTGATGATGAAGACACTTCCGATTGAGTTCTACTCCGCTTCCTTTGGTGTGGACTCCTCTCAGCAGCTGACTTCTCTGATGTTTGAATCATGGATTTCCTATCATTACGTTTTCTAGTCAATGTAGAGTTTTGCAAGTTTGGTTTCTTAGCAGAATCCCTTTTCTTCGGAGTTTCCGTAACACTGACATTGTCTGATTCATCATCTTCACTCTCTCCTTCTTTGACAGAGTCCTCATCATCATCATCGCTTTCATCACTTTCCTCCTCCTCCTCATCATCACCATCTTCTTCCTTTTCTTCCTCTTCTTCTTCTTCTTCTTCAGACGATTTCGGTGTTTCTTTATCCACTTCCATGCATTCATTCGATTTCGTCTGAGGTTTCTTCGGTGGACGGCCTCTCCCCTTTCGTACTGGAGGCACTTGATTCGATGGTTTCTTTCTGCATCCCGTGGCTATCGCTTGATCAGAGTCAGATGTGTCCTGGAAAGAAAAAGGCACGTGACTACGAAATTGAAATGGCTTATTGTATGATTTACGCGTTTGATAATAGCTAGATAATCAATTTATATATGGTGGTCTCCACGGCACAGTGATTCAGTACTTGACCTAGCGATCCTTCAAGGTCCAGAGGCCGAGCGATATAAGTGTCACTAGATGTCGTCAGGAAGGGCATCCGGACTAAAAGCTAACTAACGCTCTAGAGTCTAGATTAAAGTCTGCCGATGTCAGCATCGTCCAAACCCCAAGTATGGGGGAATAGTGACGTTAAACCATCACATCGGTCATTCCACAGAAACAGTCGGTTCATTTCGAGTGGCTAACTAATTTTCAGCGTGGGTTTTCAAGCTTAAGTAAGAATTCTTTTCGAAATCGAACTTCTCCCAAGATAATCTCATGTACTGAAAATATACCACAATGGTTTTGAATTGATACAACTTCGTGTTTCCTACATTCATAGCACTATATGTTTCCAAAAGACTGTGTCACCAAAATAAACCGCTCAGCTAGGTACATTGGGACTATGCGAGCATGTGCCACTCATTATTTTGAAAGAATTATGTCTCGTTTCGGAGAAATAGTTATGCGAAAGTTCGGTATAGCGGTTATGTGAAGCTAGAACCGCCACTTATTTTACTTCTAAAATATACAGTCACAACTTACGAAACAAACGCGAATTGATAGATGAGCATTACGAGTATTGAGCCGGCAACTAAATAAATCGCTGTATTTGTGGAGAAATTACGACCACAAAAGCACAAAATGGCGATGCCAGCTTCACACATGTTTCATTAGGATACTTGACCTTAGGATGAGACCACATAGATAAGTGAGATAATCTCTGCATTATTGACACATTTTTTTGTAGTTTAATATAGGAATCTTGACATTGACCAACTACTATTTCAAGCAAATCAGCATCCTTTATCATATTGAATCGAAGAATAGCATATATATATTCAGCATAATTATGGGATTCGCCCGAATCCATCGAAAAGACAAATCTTATTATGGAAGAAGAATTCTTGAATTTCGGCGATAGAATTTGAGTTTGAATAAAACACAGGAGGAATAGCAATAGTTATTTACTTGTTACGTATTTGGTTTACACGCTCCCGTTCCCTTAAACCAACAACCTCAGCGGGGTGGAAGCTCCGGCTTATACATCGGTAATGCACGGTGATGCAGTCCCCAAATCGCAGTAAGTACACATAACGCTATTGACAAAAATTCCTTAAATTTAAGGAAGCACAACGCCACCAAATTAGCCTGTCAGACTACTAGTATGCATGTTTTGCAGTGATCATACCCAATACTGATGTGGCGAAAAGCTTGCTGCTGGTAAAAGAGTTTTTCTTGCTTCATCAGAAAATTGGGATCATCCAAACTAAAGAAAATGTACGTTTTGACAGTTATGAGCTTAGGTTACCCCAATCCAAAAAGGAATTTAAATATCTCTGCCAAAAGTTGAGGTAACGGTCTTTAGAGTTGACGTTATGAGTTTCCTAGGATAGCAAAATATTTTTGCAATTCTTCAGGAATTTAAGTTGGACTGATCTACCTCAACGTTTAACTACATGTGGCAACAATTGTTTAATACATCAATAAGAACATAACGAAATTATATTAAGTATATCGACACGTTGTGTTCTTCAAATCCAGTGAATTTGATTCTAGTCAGATTTCTATTTTACAAATCCGGCAAATCCGTTCTTACAATGCACTCATCTTGGTGGCGCCCTTTTTACGTGGCGCGACACTATCCAATTCCTTATGTTAGTCAGTCTGTACTGGCCAAGTTGTCCGGCGAGCTTCCAAAGTTAGTGGAGCACAAATTTTTTGCTTGCTGACTAGTACATACAAAGCATCCGAATTCCTCTTTAAACATCATAATCCGAACATAAATGTGAATAATTATCAACTTGCATTTTTCAATACTTTCATGGATCAAGGTCAGTTCAATTCATATTTAAAGAACGCGCTAGACACGGAAGGATGGATTTAAAGATAAGTTTACTTACTCATAGTAACACTCGCTTCTGTCAGAATTCAGATGATCGAAGTTTACAAATGACGTGCAAGAATTGCCGCATTTATCCATATTAGCTGCCTTGGCAACTTATTTTGTTTTCGCCTATTTATAGTAGAAAAATTTGATCCAAATAAGTTATCACTGTCAAATAAGCTGTCAGGATTAATAAATTCTTACAACGACTTTTTAACAAACTGTGACAAATACTGCTTAACTTTGCTATAAAATGTATCATTATTGCTTGAAGGGGCTATTAATAGACAACAAAAACGCACCTATATCTATCGGTAAGTTTAGATTATTTAAAATGCATCTCCTCCATACCAGTGCATCATTCAGAGTCATTAAGCGAAATGAGCACCGTAAATACACGCACATCCAGTATTTTGTGAAAGCTTGAATGCTTGGCTTTTTTATTGTCCCATAGCTTGAAATCATCCTGCCTTCCATTTACCAACATCCCAATATTTATCAAATTGATTCATTGAAGAAAAAGGAGTTCTTACTTATTGTGATCGTGGCATGTGTACAGTTAGCCTATCTGGTGTTGGTTCATTCAAAACGATTGAAGACAAAGATTCTATCAAACCGTTGCGAAGAGAAGAGAATTTATCGATTTTACGCTTGGTTGCGTGTCAATCCTTGAAGTGGACATATGTAAAAATGAATCCAAATATGCTGGCAGCTTATTTGAGTGACAGCCAATATGGACAAAATATGGATAAATGCGGTACATTACTATTAATGAAATACATATTAAGCGGAATCATGGGCAAATTGGATACTTAAATGAAATATGTGAGGAATTTCTAGGAACAATTTTTTAACTATTCCTCTGAATACTGCAGGGTTAATGCGTCACCTTATATCCACTGCATTACGAATATCCTGTACGAGTGCTTGAAAGCCTTTCAAAATACTGCGCGTCGTGAAGGAACTGATAAATCAAACTTTGACACGATAAAACATTCAAAAAAGTTCAACTTAAGCATAACTGAAAATGTCATTGGTGCACAGTCGTGTCTCATTAAATCGACGGGCTCCGTCCGCGTACTACTGAACGGATAAGTGAGACTGAACTGCACATCAAACTTTGGCATTCACGCAAGCGAATATATCAAGCAACAGGAACATGCGCATAAAAATTCAGCACTCACTTTCAATACAACATGAAGCACTTCATGATCAATGAAATGCACGAATCTCAACTAAGAAGTTTAAGTGCAAACTAATCCAAAACTACACCATGCCATCAAAAACTTGGTACTACATTTACTTGGCTATTATTTTTCTACCAAAGGCAGGAGAAACTAATAAAGTCGCAAGAAATGCACAATTTATGGACAAATTAAGAAGCATCGTTTACTTCCCGGTCTCCTTGAGGAATAACTTTCCAATCTTTTGGCCGTGTGATCGGACGAGAGTGGCATTGGAAGTTGACAGGAAATCCATCCAGAATATCATCACAACGCTCTAACATTGTCTACGTGGTGACTATGACAATGCTATCCAAGTCCCACGTAGGCAAGTGGTAGTGACGTTGACGTTTAGGTTGAGCTCATTCGACAAAATTTATCTTTAAATAACATCAGTTGCCGTAATGGATTCAATCCTTTCAAGATTCCTACGCAGTCCTTCTACATTCCAGCGTTAAATCAAAGAACGTTCACTGATGAAATTTAAGACTATGAATTCAAAGATCATTCGCATATGAGATCAAAAATGCTGAGCATTCGAATATACTCGAATATACTTCTAGTTTGTTCTACAGTGATATAAAACGACCAAATTAGACAATCTTGGTCAATTCGGTCATCTTGTCTTCTATTTACGCAAAGGGAAATAATATCATAACTAGCCTATCGAATAAGACAGCAAGCATATAAGGTTTGATCTTTTCCTTTTTCGAATACGAAATGGTCTATATTTCTACATTTTTCATTGAGTAAGCCCTAATTTCATTCTTGGCTAGTTGCTGTGCTAGTGCGAAAAATCCATAAAAGCGTTTACTGTAGGGCAAACAGCCAGTTCAACAATAAACAATGTAATGATCAAACCATTATTGACAGAGGCTTCAATTTATAAAAGTCAAGGCCTTATTGGCTGAAGAGATGCATATGCCAAGCTACAATTTACAACAAAACGACACCTTGTCCATAAAATGAGCATCATTTCAATTTTTGATTTATGTTTTCACAGTTAAGTGAAGGAGTGTAGAAGACTACATGGAGATAAACGTTCAAAAAAGAACGGAGAAGGGATCATTGCTTCACTATAAAATGAATCGCTTGCTTTCAAATTCTAATTAAAGACTACAAAATAACAATAAAATGAAGTTAGTGGAAAATCACACAACATTTGCAAGAATGAGAGCACACAAAGCAGAGACAAATATAGCAAAGAAAACGCATCAATACATTTCATACCTTGATGCCTAGCATTTTATAAAACTGATATTGTCGAAGACATAGTCACTTAAAAACTTTGAATACACACAGGGCGATAACATTGTGAATACTATTAAATATTTTCTTTCGCTCTCATTGACGATATTCTTCGCTGATATCTGAAATATATCTTTTACTTTTCTCGCTTTGTTCATTTTGGCGGAATCCACTGACATGGCTTATTCATCTTCGAAAGTGAATATCAGAATAAATGATAGCAAAGGAATTTATGTTAAACCTTATACACTGTAATAATTTCCAGCTATAACTTCGCAGAAGTGCAGTGATGTTGAAATATTGCACATCAAATTATCTGAAATTCTAGATACTTGTATAGAAGCAGCTTTCTAGATACGTAAATGTTGTCAATGAAATTCATCAAGAAGTGGAAGAAAAATACTAAGTTGAAAACCATTTTGATGACTTGAGCATTTCAATAGACAAGAAAAAACTGCGATGTTCCTAGAGTGTGCATGTTCCTTTTTTAGAAAAAGGAAAGTCGTTGGATGCTGCAATGTTCAACCAACGAACAAGGCAGTTTAGCAAAAAAATTAGTTGGAAGACATGGAGCTTGTTCCTATCTTCAGTATGAACACGAATGCGAAGATACTTTTAATGTGTCATTCAATTGCGTCAAGCCTTTCACCAATCGCTCATCAAACGTGTCCTATCGGTCTCAGAAAAAGATAATGATCAAAAGGAGAGAGACAAAAAGGAGTAAGTCCAACAATTGCTTCCGTGACAAAGCTTCGCCAAAGTCGGATTGCTTCTAAATGCGCAGTACTAGTTGGAGGGATTGAATGAATTTCGCTCCAAGAGACGCCTTCGGTTAACTTGGTTAATTTTTCGCACTCGTATCAGCACTAAAAAATGTAACACATTAACGTAATCCAATCTTTAACGCCTATTTACAACGAGCGTGAGTTGGAATCGTAAAATCTAAATGATGTGATCCCGCTGCAAGCAGACGGACAACATATGTTTGGGAAGTTTTTTGACAGTCGCTTTTGATTTTTTGATTGCAATTTTTTTGACAATTTAAATATAGAGATATTGCATGATCATGACAGACAAGATCGAATTAATAAAGAGTCCATTCAACAATAGCGTAATCGGTTTATATCGCTTAAAGTCCCTCCTTCTAATCAATTCCATAATTCACTCTAGAACCCCTTCCCACTAATTACGTAATCTCTCGACCTACAGATATTGCGAGTAGCCAATTTTCGAAGTTAGTACCAGCATTTACAGTTTCTAGTCATGCCATACCATTCCCTTTGATTACTTGTCGAGTCATCACAAGGTTGGCATGGAGTTGTGCAGCAACTTTCTCGTGACCTTCTCAATGGTGCATTAGTCCGGCAGCCACAACGAGTTTCTGCAGCCAACGAGGTCAAAAATGAGATCATCACATAATGATGCTCACCCTATGACATTCTATAGTAAGCATGACACCCTATGCAACCTATATGCCTACTACGGAACTGCCTGTCTGCCGAGTTCTACCTGGTTCCTTCTCTTTCTGTCAGAAGGAATCAAAGAAAAACACATCTTAATCCAATGGGATGCAGATTGCAGGTTTTGGCAATGAAAATTTTCTGTGTTTCCGCTTATCAAGTTGAAAATACAAAGTCTGAAGTCATAATTATTGATATGGAAAGTCTACAGGTAATTTCCTAAGACGGACATGTGCTGTTATCATGCTTCCGGTAGGCAATGGCTAATGTGGCTAATAGAAATGGCTAAATGTGGATTATATTGCTCAAAATGATTCTGTTAGCCGAATCTGAATGTGTTTAGCTTCATAGACAGGGGCGCATGAACATGATAGGAAATAACTTGAAGGCATGTAAAAAATTGTGACTCTCGGCTTAGTATTTTTCACCTAATCAGAGAAAGCACAGAAAATGTCATTTTTGCCGAAAATGTCAATCTACGTCCCATTGATGTTGTTTTTCTTTGATCCTGTCTTACAAGAACAGGAAACAGGCAGAACTCGGCAGACAAGCAGATCCGCAGTAGCCATAGGGTGACCATCATTCTGCGAAAGTCTCATTTCCGCCTCATTCCCTGCAGAAACTCGTTCTGAATGCCGGACTATTCATCAGAACATTCATCGACGAGCAGTTACTCAACAATTTGTAATAATAGATATATCAACTCTCTTTGTTGAGAAATAAAGGGTTAGTGGTAATCATGATTAATTTTGTTTTAGAGGAAACCCCAGGACTTCTCTCCCAAATGTTTGTAAGTGAAGGCAAATGTACTTGGTAAGTGAAATCTGAGCACTTTCGGTGCTCTCCGCGAGTCCTCACAGTAAGCGATATGTACACAGGCAACACACTATTATGCGTGAACAAGCATAGTGAACAGAAATGAGATACACATTGCAGCGATAGTACAAAAAAAGTACGTAGAAGGAAACATCAATATAATAATGAGCCACAGATTATAATAATACCACCGAAGACAGGAAAACCAACTTGAAATCACTATGCTACTAAAAATGCTGATGCGATCCTGCTTCAGCACCATGGAGAACCTCAGACAGTCAATGAAGTCAAAACGCACCTTTCGATCTACTCTGGTGCGCAAACGTCCGCATACCCCTACGTAGTTGGTATGCTTTATTCCTTGAAATGTTCTCGGTGCGATTGGGTTTGCGTTGATCAGTCCAGAGGAAGCATGGAAGACAGACAGGAGCATAAGCGCAACGTCAAAAACATGGAAGACGATCGATCTAAAGTGTCTAAGCACACTATTGAGACTGACCATCATGACAGTTTCTCCTGCTTCTCCAGCGAATTGGATCAAGGGACTTGGTGGTGATAACAGAGTGGACAACGGCTTAAGATCTGCGTGGGACCATGTCTTGCATTAATAGCTCCTTTGCCATTTGTTTTCATTTCTTCATTATCTTTGTCGGCCTTATCTTACTACTTTATTTCAGATGACTAGTGGTGTTTTAAAGATGGCCTTTCAACTGAATCAACTGAAAGTTCAACTACAAATAAAGCACTAGAAATTGTTTAAGCAATGGTGGTATCATGATGGTCTTCGGTGTTATTGTTATTATCTGTCGCTCATAGTTATGTCGATGCTCGCAGTACAGACAAGTGCATTCGAGCTCTTGATTGAGTGAGTGAACGAGGTTTCGAGCTGGTCACCGTTGGACTGAACTGAACTAAAATTTTGCAGCTCATGAACTGAAGAACGAATTGAACTGAGGTTGATCAATTCCTGCCGGAAATTGTGTTCTCATATTGACTTTACGCAAATCAGGCGATGTTTGAAATGAGATAGAGGATTCAATTTCAAGTCTTTTCTGTCATGCTAGAATTGATCCGAGTGATTGGTCAATGACACGCAACTGGGCACTCTATACGTTTTCGTGAAACTGCAAATGCATGCGAAATGCTAAGTCAATTAGTAGAGGTGAATCAATATATTTGGCAGCTTTAGGTCGAAAATTTCACCCAAATTGCTTTTGCTGCTGCTCTGAATCAGTGGTTCCCAACCTTTTCATGCCGCGTACCCCAAAATAGAAAATCATAGGATTTTTCATTATTCCGCGTACCCTCACCTATACATATAAAAAACAGCAAGAATTCAATCATGCCAAAAATTAATTACACGTAGAAATAAACGAAATTCGTAATTTAACAACACAAAAATTTAATTAGGCGCAACTGATGCGCGCTTGTGTAACGACACAAGCGCAGCGAAAGTCATGCTCCGACATCAAACGAGCACTTTGTTCGCTTTTAATCATTAGCATGGTGGAGAATCCGGATTTGTATAAGCATGTGGTCGAGTTGGTGGTCGCTAATTAGCAACGGTTGCTTCAAGGCAGATGATGACAATCCAATGCGGAATGCGCACAAAGTTAACAGTTCAACTGACCCATGAACAGGAAAGTTATCAAAGTAAAAATGAATTATAATAAATCTGCTCTAAATCAAGTGCGGTATAATATGATATTTTCAGTGTGGCACTAAAAGTACACTGCACAATTTCAGCAAAGATTTGAAAAAGACTGGGAATACGTGACTGATCATTTTTTTTGGCAATTGAAAATATATGGAATCACAGAACATATATTCTTTAGTGACCCGGACATCGGTTTATTGATAACATTGACTGTTTTTGGCTACTGCCTGCAGTGGGGAGTTCTTCAGACAATAAATAAAAGTACCCTGAAAATGACTGACAAACATGCGAAGACTCACTGTGAAATGCGATCGTAAATCCAAGTCTAATTGACAATTTTCATAATGGCAAACGAGAAACTAACTTAAATCTAAATTTTTATCATTTAAATAAGAGAAAATAATTGTCAGGAATTTTTACGTACTTCAGGCTTGTAATAAACCATAGCTTACCCTTTTTGGCATCTTCAAGAATGGAAAAAGTTAATTGTGAATGACTCGTCAACATTCCTGTCATGAAAAGACTACACATGTAGGCTACATGCACTACACAACTACAGGTAGGCCCATGTTAACCAAGCATTTTGCTCGATAAATATCATTACATTTCCTCAAGCAAGTTGACAAAAAACTGCTACGATTTTAGTTGTTTGCAGAAGAATTTTTTAACTTTATTGTCATTAGATGAATTTTTATTCATTGCGCTAGTGACATACTTTCTCATGAAGTCACTAAGTCACTAACACTGAATAAAATTGAATTAAATTTCACTTAGAAAATTACATATCTACTGTACGTTAAATTTTGAACAATATCTAATGTGTTTCTGTCTGACGTACTTAGCACATATGACAGAAAGAAAAAATTCTAGTACATACTGTCACTTTGAATTCCATTTTATGAGACAATCGAATCAGATGCAAATCTGAAAAAGTACCTCCTTATGAAAATGATCAAATTTTTCAAGCTTTATGCTGCTTTGAAAGTCGACAATGATTAACATTCAAAATATATGCATTGATAAATGTAGTTATAATAACTTTTGCCGTCACATTTGATGTTAAAACTGGAGAGAAAAGTGATTCATCTAATCACTCGCGGTCAATTTAGCACTAGTTTAATTTGCTGCAGCTTGACAAAACAAAATGACAAACAGTGAAAATACGAAAGTAAATGATATTGAATATGGATTCAAATACTTAAAACTATTTAAGTTGCAGATCTCTGAGAAAGACAGTATACACTCTCATTGCCATGAACAAGTGACGGAAACAAAGTGAACGGAAATAAGGTGAACAAAGAGACTGTTTTCAGTGAATCAAACGATGAACTGAAAGGCTTAGCGTAAAATGAAAATGAAAATGAACGGCGAACTGAGTGAAATGTAGAAGCCTCGTTCGAATGCATTGATGCAGATACTTGAATTTATCACTGTATGCACTCTATCTTAGCAGCCTGTTTTGCAATAAGGATATTCCAATAAAATGCAGAGGTCAAGTGTACGAAACGTGTGTGCTATCAGTACTCCTATACGGAGCGGAAACATGGCCTTTTACTCAGCAACAAAGAAGGTGACTTGAAGTGTGCGATGAGAGTATGCTGCGCTACATGTTGAAGATAAAATGGCGAGACCGGGTTACACCAATAGAGAGGTGATGAGAATGTGCGAACTGACGAGCCGAATTCGACAGGGAAGTCTTCAATGGTTTGGTCAAGTCAGGAGAGCGGAAGAGAAAGTCATCGGCAGAGTCCGAGAGTGGAATCCATGAAGGTGGAGGGAAAGCGGCCAGTTGGAAGACCAAAGAAGACATAGCGCAGCTGAGTTCAAGAAGACCTGGACATAGCGAACATCGGGACCAATGGAAACGAGCCATTGATGTCCAGCATCAAGCGATGGGACAAGAAGGATGTAAAACGAGAAGTAGAAGTGAGGTGAGCGCCTGCATGCAATGCATCCTGATTCTGACTTAAGGACATGATTGACAACAATCTTCTGATATCGCACTCACATTAATTTTTACCCGCTTCTAGCTCTTCTGGGTCCAGAATTCCGCTTGATTGAAGGTTTTCTATCGTACTTTTTCTCATGACAAGCCCAAAAAATTTCACGCGGCGTCTTTTGATGTTATTAAGAACTGCTTATCTGTTCTCGCAATTTGGAAGACTTGTTCATTCCTCATATTACGAATCCAGGAGATCTTCAGCATCATTCGTTAATCAAACCGTAAATCAAAATGAAAGCTGAAGTGGGTATACGTAAATTTTCTATGATTCGATTCGACTCAAAATTTGATGATTCGCAAGTCCCTATCAAAATGACTGAACTATTGATATGCATCAAATTCTGAACCATGTCATCAGTTCTTAAACTTTTAAACTCAATGCTATAAATAGCATTTGAAATTTGAATTGAATAATTTCGACAAAATGACTTTTCGTATTCAGATTGAAATCTAAATATCAAAAGGGTGCGCGTAAAATCATAAGTTGCCAATAGTGCTTTGTATTTCGAATATTAATCCTTCGTCATCCGGGTGGTTGCGCTCTTCGGAAAAAAGTTTAGGCACATTTCAAGGAAAAATATGTCAATGCAGTGTAATATCCTCACACACATCACAATATACTACATAAATGTCAGTATGAAAGTACGTACATGCATGCATGCCAAATACACAAGCGGTGAAATTGTTACTAATGAACACTCTTATGCAGCTCGTGCAATATATCTTTCCGATAACAAAATCGCGATATTTTAACTGCTACTTGGATCTATAAAATTCTATGAACATCCTGTTGATGAACATATCAAGGTATCCATGTGCGTTTGGCTTTAATGCGAAGTATGTAGCTAAATTTGGTCTGAACACATATGTTCATCGAACTGTTGAAATTTAAATTTCAAATGATATTCATTCAATGAAGGTCCAACTTTGAAGTATGTAGGCTAATACCATCGGCGAAAAGCAAATGTGGAAAATAATGAGGCTGGGAAACAAAATCGAAAAGATGGACAACTTTTCTCAAGCATTCAGGTTCCTACTGCACTAAAAGTTGTCTGCTTCTGATGACTACATAATTTAACAAAATGAACCGAAGTCTCCTCTCGAAAATGCACGAATAAAACATGACAATGTTTACCAGTTAGTCTTAAAGGAAGCAAAAATTATAATGATGAACTTTGCTTATAACATTTTGCTATTTTTTCGCTTATCAATTAAACATAATCACAGGAACCAGCAGACAAAATGATGTACGGATACATCCTCATGTACTT
Organism: Prostheceraeus crozeri; assembly: GCA_907163375.1. Lineage (NCBI taxonomy): Eukaryota > Metazoa > Platyhelminthes > Polycladida > Euryleptidae > Prostheceraeus > Prostheceraeus crozeri. The sequence goes on from CAJQUW010000977.1 coordinate 200,534, forward strand.
AGCTTTCGCATCTATTATAGTTATTGTTAATTCTTATCTACATTTTCTAAACTGTGTTTATCATATTTCATCATCTTGCTCGCTGTTTAAGCTAAGGAGAGGCTAAGCTCGTAGACACGCCTTAAATACATGTACGTCAATGGAAATTGGTCGTTGGAAGTTATTCAAAGCCAAAAAATCAGGAGGCAAATTCTTTAATTACTGCAAACTGCGAACAATCAAGTTTGAATACAATGACCTAATTTGACAAAAGCATCAATTAATACTCAACTCGCAGAGAGATTTTCAGAAATTATGCATGTTCAGAAACAGAAGTAGAAGTTTACAACTTGTATCATGTTTCGTCAAGATGTCAGGGATATAGTAATCGCCACATTTCCAACTTCAGTACCTTCTCCACTTTCAATAATCGATCAAGGCAAGTCTTGCCAGGTTAGGGCTAGTAACATATAGTGAGTACTTCCCTAGGCGGGCGACTAGAACCATCGGCCGTCTGCACTTCCGCTTCAATGTGCGGTCATTAACCAACTAATCGACCCTACTACAACCTTTAACAATAATTCAATTGGTCTCAAGTGTCACGCTTGCTGACCTATCCGGTTTATTAAGCAAATGTTGTCTACGCAAATATAAGCAATTTTCATAACACTTCAAAGCTTGGGAAGTTCACCTGTGATGGTTTTGTTTCCGTTTCAGAGCTATCAGTCTTTTCAACAGCAAGACTGGTAATGTCGGCACTATCAGCTGAATGAGGGTCATGCTCAAGCAACTGATTTGCCAAGACTTTTACCGAGCGGCGTGGAACCTTCCTCGTTGCAACCTGAAACACAAATAGCCCCCACAACATTATCAAAGAACATTGACAATATCAACTATCGACAAACGCATGCACCATATTTTGTTCATCACGCATCTGCAAAATTTTATAATATTTGTTCAATGAAAATCTTCAATACAATCGTAAACAGTGATAGGCTTATACTTTTTTCTAGCGACGCCAAGCCTCACAGGATTTGTGCGTACAAGCTTGATAAAGTGAAGTGCATGCATTGAGCTCTATCAAGCTTGAGTGACTGCTTAGTCAGAACTTTGAGCAATTCTGCGTGTCAAGCCCAGTCTAAAAGCTTCCAAAACCTAATGAAGTCCCTGGACAAAAGCCGGGAAGGGTAAGAATCCGTGGAAAAGGTTTCATTAATCATCACAATGAACACTACTATCTGACCACGCTAATTAACAGATGCTATACTTGTTGCTGAATTGAAACATGGGATGTGGTAACCTGAAATCAGTGAGGACATATCAGCCCAGTAACCCTAAGATTACATTCATGGATTCATGGAAAAAAGTAACACTGAATTATCTATTATGATCCATTAAGATTTGTGAGAGTTCGAAAACTTAGCAATATTATTTTAAAACTCGTGTTGAAAGCATCAACAAAATTGCCATCGCTTCAATTAAAGTGTTGATGACTCAATGATGCAAAAAGTCAAATTTTATGTTTGTTTGTAAATGTATCCCCATTAAACAAAGATGTCATGTAATTATCACAGTAGACAAAAAAGAAAAGCATGATTGGCAACATAATCGGGAATTCAGAATGCTTAAATAGTCTAACCTTTTCAGAACTTGAGTTGCGCTTCGACTTATCATCTGAACTGCTATCTTTCTGCTTCTCCTGCGACTTCTTACTGACGGTGCATTTTCCTTGTTTAGTTTGTGGCTTTTTGTTTTCACCCAGCTCATTGACTTTCTTCATTTTATCTCCGACTTGAACTTCGGATGACTTGTTACCCTTTTGTTCATCTTTTTGTGCACTTGTTTCCCTCGAGCCATTGGTTTGTTTTGTCCCATTTTCGTTCTTTGAATTCTCGGATCTCTTTCTCTTCTTCGGAGAGTCGGAAGCAGATACGGAGCTTTCACTCGGAGTGTCTTCACATTTTTCTTCTGTATCTGCGGCGCTAGAATCCTTTGACTTCTCATCAGTTATCTGTGGGCGTCGCCTCCTTTGCTCGGGTTCTGGACGCTTAAAAAGTGTGGCGTTTGACCGGCGTAGTTGTCGAGGACCATCTAAATCGAGTTCAGGCTTTTTCGCTTCGTCTCCTGATGCTGCGCGACAGCACCAAGAGCACTGCCTAAAAATGTGTGAATGTCGATATGCATATCAAGTAGGAATCAATAGATGTAATGTCGCAGTCAATATAATTAAGTTTCGCATAAAACTCTCTCTCTCTCTGCCATTCAATAAACAAATTTTGCTTCATTGTTATCGCGAACCAGAGAAATTTTATGCTGAGATTAATTATACTGACTGCGACATTTCATTTAATAATTCCTGTTCATCTGAAAATTTGCTGGCAAATTTCACGAACTTATCAAACAGTAGTAATGACTAGAGGTTCAACGACTACCTGTCATGACTGTGATTATGCATAGAAAACATGTTAATCGATAAGATCACTGAATAAACCTGTCCGAGTAATAACAGTGTTTGCTTTTTGTTGTGGAATATCTTATTACCAATTTGTACGATAGTACTGACGCATTTACCTCAAAACATTGTTTGATGCAGACTATGAGGTAAAGTTGGGATATCAGGTGTAATACTCGTAATTATCATGTGTTTCCTGACACGCCAATCTATTAATCGATCATTTAATCGACTCAATCTTTTGGATAACCTGGCTACTTTATAGCTCCACCCTGATGTTCCATAGAGGAGAATAACGAGAATATTATTTCACAATGATCAGTCAAAGCATGAAACATTCGAGTCATAAATGATCCAATACACGAGTGCAAGTTCCTCCATTAAATATCCCAATGAAAATGTTTCTCAAATTTCGGTATTATGAAACTCTATTTTTCTGTTGTAAATCCATTCCCAGAAATCTATTGGATAACACTAATCATAAGCTCTTAACAGTGAGTTGATAACATTGCCATCAGCGCCACTACTTAAAATACACAGGCACAATTTCCATCGGGAGAATATGCTATTTACATAATTACATGCACTCATATCCTGGTTTATGTACTGGTAATGAATTATACTCACCATCCATAAAGTCTAGTTTTCTTTGGCATTCGAGTTAATGGTGGCTCAAGACATGACAAGTGATAAAATTTTGAGCACGTGTCGCACTGGACGAGAAGATGCTGCTCATGCAGTCCCTTACAGCGAACGCATCTGAAAAGCAGATAGCTTCATTGACAATCATCATTTAATTATCGTCCACACAGCAACAGCAGATATGAGAGTGGGTGACCGTAGTAGCACAGAATTGCACTCGCCTGACCTAGGAACCGAACCGAAGTCCGCGGTGGAGACGAGCTCGCACCTTCTTCACTAGGCCACGCTGACGGTTCAAAAGGAATGCGAGTGAAGGCTCATGCGGTCGGGGAATCAAGGGTGTTGGTGTCTTGTATTGACTTAATAGCTGTCATTCTCTTTCGATATTCAATGAATTACGACAGACCTTTGTTAGCACAGAATTGTTCATGTTTTCGGAAGTGATCCCAAATAGAAAAAGGAAATGAATACACTTTGTCAACTTCCCGGCGCCCCTTTGTTCACAAGGGGAAAATTCTCACCCTTGTAAAATCTGCGATGACCCATTACATCTCAACTCCATATAGTGACATGACTATCTTCAATATCAAGACTTCGTCCAATATTAACTGTATAATCTCACTGATGCTAAACTGTGATTAGCTATTGCAGTCATTCATGAGAATTTGAGATGTGGTAACGTGACTGAAGAATTCATGAGGCTCACTTTAACAACAGAATACTATTGACTTCTGAAACATAATAATGCAGGCAGAGGGCAAAGCGAATATAAAGTTAAACATATGACATGTAAATCAATCAGCCAATATCTCGTGTTTTACAACCTTATGTTACATCATTTGGTGAGAAGTCTTGTATATGGTGGCGAAAAATATCTTATTATTATACATGATTGTTATCGAAAATTTCATTTACAATGCAGATTAAACACATGTTTCTGTTCTGGAGTGTGCAGCTATTCGTTATCAGTAAAAATTATTCATAACATAAAGTGTTACATGAACAGTAGATATAGTTTTCCACCTGGGGAAAAGTAATTTCGAAAAAATATCATAATTGTCACGAAGATCTATCTTGATCTATTGGTTCCAAAATCCTCTCAGAATAGAAACTACTGAAAATAAGGCGTTTACATTTTATGTCATTCAAATATTGTTCTTTTGCAGCAACAAAAAGTAATCAATTATATCAAATTACATAATCAGACCATTCTTACTATTGTTGTGCTGGTCAGTCATTAGACTCGTGAAACGACACATGAGCCTGTTGCGATGTGAAAATTGTAACACGTTGAGTGATGCACTTTCGTCTGATGGTTACTTGTGTGAACGTTTTCAGTTGCAACGGAGAATTTTTTTTTTCGTTGTTCGAAAAGCCTGAATAAAACACAGACAGCAGGAAAAATTATGAATCGTGAAAAATAGTGAAGAACAGTTTCTAGTACTCAACTTTTTAACTTTTGGAAGGGTATTTCACGTGGATAACTTTTACACTCTCGGTTCTTGATAAGTGAACATAAGTTTAGTACAAGAGTCAAATAGTTTACTTTACATTCATATGACAGAGACGTCAAGTTCGTTTGTCAATTTCACGCCCCCTCAACCGGTTATTATTTACCGACAATTGCTTTTACAACTGCATTAGACAAGTCAGCTCGTTCAGTCGTTTCCTAGATAGGTAGATCTGTATCTCGCATACAATAGTGTCGGTTTCAGTCTCTCAACGTTTTATGTCATGTGGGACAAATTTACCTTAAACAATTCATGGCCCTGATTTTTTAATAAAGTTGCTTCTACAAAACTTGTTTTCAAATTTTAAAAATTGGTAAATTAAATAATCCTTGCGTATACGAGTATACGAATATATCGAATTCTGTTAACATGAAGCAAACCATGTATTCCCATACCTGTACAAGAAACCTACGGTATTTCGCAACCTTCAAGTGCAAGTTCTGTATAAAGTACTTGTGACAAACTCAGATAACACTGAAACCTTTACGAACAAAAAATACTAAACATTCGAATATATGAGAATATTAAATATTGTATAATGACATGCTTATACAATCCAAATCTAGCTTTGACTGGTCGCGAATGAAAGCTGATGATTATTTAGGTTGTTAATAATCATGGATATGCTTGCACTGATACTCACCATGTCTCGCTATTTATCAGGTACCTTCGTCGTCTTAGGGGTTTGGCTATTCATTGACCACTGAATCAATTGATCTCAAAATTGATAGCACTGCGAACAAAAACTTGATGAATAATTACCTTGAGCTTGATAATGGTTGAATCGGAATCAGTCTCTGGGGCTGAGTGATCTTAGATATTCGGGGAGATATAGCAACAGTAGGCCCCGGGTTGTGAGTAATGGAATGCGGTATGAGATCAGCCAACTAAGCAGCTTCGGTTATAATTCTATATGTTTTACCACCCATGTATCCATGCAAGCGATCCGACATAGCCCATTCAAAAGTTCACCGAACTGGGATTTTAACGAATGATCACCTACTTGATGGATATTTAGTTGTTCTTCATCAATATCAATACCACTGTGTATATCTGCCATCAGACTCTCCCTCCCTACGACTGATTGAGAATGCAGAACTGAGATCGTGCGACACGAGTTGCTGACCGAAGTGCATGACAAGCCAGCGCAACAACAATCCAAAGCTCACAAAAATAGGCCAAACATTTTGTCATCCGGTAATAGCGTCTCCAGTCATCATCACTCAACTTACGGGCCACGCTTTTGAAGTGACATCGAAGACTACAACAGAGTTTATCCACTCATGTCATGTAATGAATCAAACACAATAACAATAATTCATCCTGTCTGACAAAGACTGGCACATTTATGTGTGTCACAGTCTCATTGTTTTGTTATCTCTTCACTTTTTACATGGCAAGTTATGCATATAATAACAATTTTGTAAATGAGTCTGTAAGCCAGTTGAAATCAGCATATTGTAGAAATAAACGCCAGAAACGAATTTAGGAAAACCTATGTTTACCTCCCTTTCATATGTAATTGAAATTCACTTAGAGGTTCACCAAGAACAGAATTGTTCGAGTCTCCAAAAATGAAATCCCACACCCAGTGAGGAGAATTCTCATCTACAATTTAAACACTGAGTTATTTAGGAAGGACAGATATACGTTTGGACTTTGTATCAACGGTCTGGTCGAGTGAAGAATGTACAAACGAGCTTCCACCACCGATTTCAGTTGGATTCTTTTGTCAGATGAAATGGGAATTCGAAAAAGTTTATATGATCTACGGATTTCATAGTTGTCTTCCTCTTTAGATAGACCGTGCGTCGATTTATAGAGAGACTCCCTATAAATCCAGAAGACATTCGCCGCCACATTGGCATAAACACGTTGAGTAGTATAACAAGCTTCACGAAATGTCAAGGAATCTATCTGTTAAGATAAGTTAGGCAGATACATAGAACAGTTCGTACGACTCAATAAGTCATTTAGTGAATTCCATTGTGCTCCCCGCCTTAACAGCAAGGAGTAGCGAAACTCCAGTAAAAAGATTGTTGATAAATACAACGCATTTCAATATGCTACGTACTCATTTATAACAGCTTCTTCTTCCTTTACTTCGGTCACTGTAGCTGCCGCTCTGTCAGTGTTCTGACCACCACCACCTGCGGAAGTTGTTGCATTATCGTGTTCATCAGATGTTACTTCAATTCCACTGATTGTTTTCGTCGCGATTTCGACAGCTTCAACCAGTAATCCTGGCAAAGCTATCTCCTTCTTTCCAGAAAGCTCTCTCACATGTTTCCAAAGGGAATGCGTCGCACTGACTAATGTGGTGAGACGATCCAACTGCTGCTCACTATCATATGATACCTGAAATTAATTCCAATGAGAGCAAATGTCAAAACATTTATATTTGTATGAGCTGTTGCATTGATGACACTTGTATTTACAACAGGATGCTGTTAAAAATATTTGCGCACTTCTTTCATTGCACAAACATATTCCATTACTGAGAGGATACATCATTCCATGCGTAAATCTGCTTTTTAAAAGCATAATCATGACTATGATTGCATTACTTTGTATCCTGTGAACAAAAGCACCGATACGAAGAACAGCTAAGGCCAAAAGACTGACAAGATTGTGTAATAGCACGGAAAATTGGCTCATTACAAGTCACTAACACATGGGATTATTCACACTAGCTTCATTCAGTCTATCGTAGGTGTATATATTATCATAGAAATTAAAAAAACAATTCAAATATTGTAGCTGTCGGATCAATCCTGTGCAGTGGGCATGCAGGGACAGTCATCTTAAACCAAACGCGCAAATATCATTTCTATTCAATAAAAAATAAATATCCGAGTTCAACCAAATATCATATAGCTAGTTAATAATGTAAATCTAATTATTATAGTAGAATGAAATACGCTCATAATAACAATACTAATATAATGGAGGAATTCAATCGAATTAGTTCACTCTCTTCGATTTTATATGACTACCTATCTAATCTGCAGCCACGGTAGGAGTAATTTTGACATATGCAATCAGCATGCTAAATTGCAAAATATCCTTCTGTCCCAGTTAGTCAGACAAAAATCATCATTAAATGATGCAGTAGAAAACGCAATGCAAATGGAATCATTAGAAATTCTAAAAATTTGAGTTACATTCTCAGTATAAAGAATGGGAACCGACTTGAATAACTACCATTTTATCCAATATCAGGAATCAATAGGCCTAGATCACATCGTTCGATATGAACTAAAATCCATGTTAAATAGCTGTGATGTCCTTCAGTTCTCGAGAATATTGCTTTCGGCTTTTACATTAGCAGAAACACATCGTTATGGCAGGCAACTTACCTGATTGTATGCATGTGAGGCGTTTTCATTTTCCATTTGTAAGTCCAACTGAAGTTGTCGCAGTTCTTCCACTCGCTTGTAAAGATTGGCAATTTTTCCTTCGCGCTCTATAAATACAAAGAAAGACCATTGCAAGAGAACTACAATTGACACATTAAACGCAGTATGATAAGTCTGAAATTTTGAACTCGGCAATTTCCTGTTCTAGATATTCAACTTACCAAGAAAATGTTGAACAAAATCCGTTGTAAACGCAGGAGCTCCCATTGTTCTGCTAGCATCAACGTTTCGTCCAACACTTTCGCTCATTCCTAGATCTGTTGGTAATCCTAAGGCACCTGCCTTCTTCAAAAACAGTCTCACTGCCATTGGCGATGTCTCAAGTAGACGTGGCATTTTCACTGTTGGCGCAAATGCCGCTGATCTGGACATAATGAGCTGATTGTACAGACGCCTTTGTTCCTCGCATTTCCTTGCCGAGCGTCCCTCCAAGTGAACAGTTCCTTCAATACCACTAGATCGACGTTCTTCGGCTCTTTGCTGTCAATGAACAAGAATATCGATTAATAACTAATCTAAAAATGAAAGTACAATAAGGATCGCAATTTTCTTTTTGCCGAATTTCAACCTGAAACATGGTTGAATGCGGCCGCACAGATGGGGACAGTATTAACGGTGAATTTCGGCCGAATTTTGCATGTACACATTGTTCTTATTCGCTCAATCAATGCTAGCCGCATGATTTCATCTAATTAATTAACGTTGAGGTACACGAGCGTGGAAAAGTTTCATGATGACGTTATCGCAGATTCGCTCTCAATTGAGAGAGATTGGCGCAACGTGCAAGCAGAGAGTGCTTTCTCTGACAGGGAAGTTTGACTGACTTGCCTCGAGTACGCAGCGCTCCTTCACCCTCGCACAAAGCAGAAATGAGTGACCGAGGTATTTTACCCGCAACATTCATCAATTGATATGTCGAAATTTAGGGAAGAATATTATTAATTAAAAGTGATGATCAGCTATACTGCTCATCGGTATACTCTAAAAAGTCTTCGGATTTGACAGATAAGTATACAATGAAGAACTTGGTATTATAGTCAATCAAGCTAGCAGTTTTAATGAAACAAATTGGGATAAAGATATATATGAATAATTGGACCATACTTATTCATAAAGAATAATCGACCAACCCAACGGCGGTGGAAAAAGGACGCTAAACGAATTAAGTAAGTACGTAAAGCACTAATCACATTCCCATGCAAAAGCATTGAGGCATACGGTGGGCGTCGAAAATCAAGTTAACATGCTAGAATGTCAATAACTATTGTAAATGCACGTATAAAGTAAATGTGTAACCGAGTTGTCAGATTCGCTTGATCAGTGGTTTCCAACCTATTTTACATCGCGGCACACTGTTGATCTCTCATAGCTGCACTTAACTCTTAAATTTTCTACTCATAAAGCCTTTTTTGCAATAAAATAGTAAAAAAAAGAAAGAATATCATATAAAGAATCCAGTATTTCATCTATTCTAAATAATCAGCGTATGATAGGATCACAACTCACGTCACGACTGTAGTTCACAAAAGTTGAAAATGCTATGTGATTTCGAATGCGGATTCATCACTATAACAGTCATAGTGTATCACTCACCACTACTCCATTGAGAATAGAAAGAAATTAAGTAGCTGTGTGTACAATGTGAATTGTGTATGAGTCGACAGTAGGAAGACAGTTGCCCTCGAAGGCATCGCCACTGGCACGAAATGAAAGTAAATATCTTCCACTCTCTTCACAGCACACCAGTAATCCTCACGCAGCGCACTAATATGCCGCAGCACAGTGGTTGGGAACAACTGGGTTAGGTCTACGAGTAAATAAGCAACTCGCACATCAAACAAGGGACTTAATTTCTCCACGTTATAAGAAATTTGTAGAGTTCAAGTGAGGAAATCAAGAAGATTTACTGAAATGTTTCAACTTTTACTCATAACCATTTCCTATAAGTCCCCAAGCATGCTTTTTGCACAACATCCGAAGACTTGCTGCTCATTTCTTCGAGGGGATTCCTGTAGGCCTAAGTCATAGCCAATATTTATGAACTACGTCATGGCGATGACAGCATTGATCATTGTCAAAAAACCCACCAATATCACTATAATTTTATGAAAAAGAAGGGGAAATGTAACTTTTTATCACATATTTTGTCTATTTGCTATGGAGAGATTCGAGAGAGGACTCATGAACTAAGGACGTGCCTGATGATTGATTTGGAGACACTGGAAGGACGCATCTATTACATCAAATAGGCTTGATTAAAAATGTGCTCTGCTTTTTTAATTGGCATATTTTAGGAATAATTTTGGGTAGGCGTAGGTCTGAATCTTTAACTAATGAGCCATGTGTAATTAATGTATGTAACTAAATGACAGGCTAATTTATTGAGAATTCGCATCAAATTGAGTCACAGAAAAATATCAGAGATTAAAGTCTCACAAGAGATCTCATCAATTTAATAAACAAAATCTCCAAGATATGACGTAGCTTCTCATAGGAAGTTAACATCTCACTAAAAAAGTCAAGAAAGTTATGGTAAAACAAAATTCATTAATAACTTATTGGACAATCTGACCATCCGCATTTTCTCGTCTGATGGAGATCTATAGAAACACACATTATTGATATTGTTAACACTTAGTATTGCATTTAGAAGCACAATACCACACCATGATGGTGGTCGAACATCTACCGACGATGAAAATGTGACTTCCACTTCCGACGCTTAGTCTTGAGGCACATTTCAACACGTAGCAGCTGTAGCCTCTGCTCTCCATACACCCAGCGAATGAATCCATCTTCCCAACGCCTGTCCGTGATGACGTCATCATCAATTTTGTTTTCGGTTGCTGTGCGCGGACGACGCTGCTTGACAAGGTGAGAAGTGTAACGTTCAACTCAAGAGAAGACACAGACAATGTTGAGACTAAGTTAGAAATTCGATCAAACTACACAATTAAATAATGAGGTGAGAATACATTTTACTTTTATATAATGACTATTTAAATGAGTTTTCCATCCTCGAATCTTGGAGTTTTACTCATGTAATCTACTACATTACTTTAGACATCCGTCGTAGAAATATCTATGAAGAGGACATGCATTATTCGGTACTTGCGAATGAATTGAAGTCAAGTCCTGCTATTTGACAGAAACAGAGAAAACTAGATAGAGCTACGTCTTCAGGGGTAGATCCAGAATTTTCGAAAGGGAGGGGTCCAAACATCGGGGGGGGGCGCACACATATATCCATAGAGGCGCATCGGCCATTACCGCAAGGCAAGACTTTGCTATAATGAACACATCACTTAAACAAGGTGACAGATTTAAAAAGGTTTGTGGTAAATCACTTTTGCAGGGCCAAACTTAAAACAAATATCGCTTAAAATTAATGACAATTTCGTGTGTAATTGAAGTAAAGGGGAGTTGCCGTGTGTATTGATAGTTTCATTCGTGTGACCGTGTGCAGCAGGGCCAAACCGTGTGACACACGAGTAAACTGTGTGAGTTGGCAACCCTGCGAAACAGTAACTAGGGCGCCCTAGAGAGGGTGGATGAAACAGTAACTAGGGCGCCCTTGAGAGATGAAACAGCAGCTGGATGAAACAGTAGCTGGGGCGCCCTAGAGAGAGTAGATGAAACAGTAGCTAGAGCGCCCTAGAGAGGGTAGATGAAACAGTAGCTGGGGCGCCCTGCAGAGAGTAGATGAAACAGTAACTAGGGCGCCCTAGAGAGAGAGAGAGTGACTGAGACAGAAAATGGGGCGCCCTAGAGAGGGTGGATTAAACAGTAACTGGGGCGCTAGAAACGCCAGAATGTCCAAGTGGGGAGTTTCAAGGCACTTATAATCTTTCTTAGCCACAAACACATAATATAAAAAAACAAGGCGCCTATCCTATGAAAAGGGCGCCAGTACATACCAAACGGGGGGGGTCCGGACCCACAGGACCCCCCCTCTGGATCCGCTACTGGTCTTAGCAATGACATCACAAATGAGATTAATTCACACTTGTTAAAAAGAATTATCTACGTCTGACTAATCAGTGAATGGATATTAATTCATCCTTCAATCGAGAACTTTCGTGTTTGTTCTTGTCAAAGTTAATTGATCCATTGCAAGTGAGATATTGTCCATATTAAATTTTCAGTAACTACTCCTCAATGAAGATAAATGTCGGGTCTGTCTTAATGAATTTTGAAACCCGACCCGAACTAAAAGACAACCCAAACCCGAGATTGGGTTGGTCCTAGAAATTCTACGCGAACCCGAGATGACTAGATTAGATTCGAAAACCATTCATCATATTATGCCAAAACTCGCATGATCTGAAAGCGATTGTGTTACATGAATCTGACTAATTTTAAAACTCTATAAGAGCCTCATTTCAGGTTCAAATTGACCTATTTAAACACCGTAGGAAGTCCTGTTAATTACTGTAGGGGCAGTTATATTTATTAAACAATGTGAGGATATATTCACGTTTTTATCATTTCAGTGAGTTATTATTTTAATTTTACATCGATAGAAAGAGTTGCATGTGTATTTAATGAGATCAGGGATTTACATCAGAAGAAGGTTATCAAGCAGCAAACCATGTTGTTCATGGACCCTGGTGTTGATTAACATGTGACATATATTGACAGACTGTATTTCATGGCTAGAACTTAACAGCAGCATTGAGAATATCAGACTGACTGCCTACTGGTCTTTAGCATTAGCTGCTAGTTTTTTTATGTAGCCAATTATTAAGCGCCAGAACGTGAAATGACATTAATTAATTAAGCAAGAAACTACCCATGCACTCTTGCAGTTATTACCAATTTATCAGCAGAAGTAGCAGCTTTCACATTTGCTCCAGACATCTTTCCACGTAGCTGTCATTGTCTACTACAGAAAGTTCTCAGTCGTCGATAACTCAGCACACACAAGATCGTTTGATATATTTGAAACAAAATTGTAGCACACCTTGAGAAAAAGAACCGTAAAGTTGTTTTATCAAATTTCTGAAGCAGCTTGAATATAAAAAACAAATAACAAAGCTTCAAGTGAATAAACAAGAAACAGTAACTCCCAGTATCATTTTCTCGGAACAATGCGAAAAGCAAAATTAGTGATTAAATAAATTGCTCAAACCTTTGCACTACATGCAATAATAATATTGCATCAATGCGCAAGCTTTCTCAAATTTTAAAAATTTGTGTGTTCAAATCCGAAAAATCTCGAGTTCGGGTTTTCTCGGGTTGTTTATGACAAGAGACATAATCCGAAAAGACCCGAGTTCAAAATTGTCCTACCCGAACTTTTGGGAAGGATCGCTCATCTGGACTCCTAAATTGGATATACAGTATTTTCATGTCTCTGTCGACCCTTTCTCCGAATAATTATGAAAATGAAAATCAAAAAACGATTAGTCACTGGTAAGATATAGAATTTGATTGAGAATTGCGCATCACTCCATCATTGTCATTATCAATCGGCTAAACAGATTCCTTGAACATTTCAACCACTCCTCTATATCATCTACAGACCTGGGTCTTATCTTATCATTGTATTTATGGCAACAACAAGTCGGCAATAAATCATTACATGTTTTGATGATTTACATCAATTTCATCATGTAATCAGTCAAACACACTCGGTCTGCGTGAAAAGGTCACTATCTACAATCTTCCATCCAAAAATGATCACTTTCGCAGAAGGATAAAGACAGCTGTTCTGTATTGTTGTAAAATATTCTTTCAATATATTTTAATTTTTGGATTAATTTAGCCTTTTTAAATATTTCCACTCTCTCAAATATTTTCTAAATATTTCTAAGTTTTTCAGACTATCCAAAGTGCATTTAGGCTTACTCAAAATACTTTGCATTTTGCAAAAATCTTCAAATTAATCAAATATTGCAGGCAAAATGCCGAAAATGGGATACATCGGCAGTCAGCATACTACAAGCGTGCCGATTCATTTCATGTGTTTGTCAGTTAAATAGAAGATTTGCTGGGATAAATATAACAGAGGAAACAATAGAATCAAAAAGCGTGAAAACTATTGACATCATGATCTCTTTTGCTCAAAGCATTCAAAAATATGGTTTTTTGAAGCTCCTCAGCAAGTAACAAGCGCTAACTAACTCAAAAGGGAGTGATGACGTACCTCTAATTTCTGTCGATATCTGCTGATTGCGGAGACAAAGTTTCTCTTCCTCCTTTTGGCAGTTGCTTTATCGGTGTGCTGTCGACATTGTGCAAAATAAGGATCAATGGGTGCATCTTCTCCAACAAGCTCTGCCAGTGAATGATGCGGCTCCACCAATAAGCCCTCTTTCTGAGCGCTGCAAGAGTGAAAGATTTTCTGCACATTTTCTTGGTAGGCTACTTCATGTGGTTCGGTACGCAGGTGCAGGATGTCAACTGCTCGAGTCTGTCTTACCCGCGATGCACCACCGTAATCACTAAAGCTTACTAATCCTTATTTGATGAGAACTGCAAGCGTGTGAAGCTGCCCCATCCCCTTGCTGATACCTAGTTAATATCAGTCCAGCGGGCAGCACAGTAAAAATCCTATGAGATTGAAGTTACGAGGGTCAGTCAATAAATAAGTTTCCCTTTCAAAATTTCTGCTTTCATTGAAAAGATACATTAACAAGATTTACATAGGGATATGGTCTGTACATTTACGATTCAAAATAAGCACCATGAGCTTCAACACACTTCTCTCAGAGTTGGGGAAGCCTCGATATTCCACGTTCAAGGTCATCCATGTCCAGATTCTTGATCGACGCACTCCAGGCAGCATTAATCTCTTCCTCGGTTCGGAATCACCTTCCACGAAGTTCCTCTTTAATTGCAGAGAAGAGGGAAAAGTCTCAGGAACTTAAGTCAGGTTAGTAAGGTGGGTGAGTAAGCACTTCCCACTGCCACTTCTCCAACATCTCCACAGCACAAGTCTTCGGGTGAGGCCTGGCGTCGTCGTGATGGAGAATCACGCCTTCAGCAAGAAGATCTCGTCGTCGTCTTCTCAAGGCTGGACGGAGTTTCTCGCGGAGGATCCACTGGTAGTAGTCACTGTTCACCGTGGTACCATGGGGAACAGGCCAATCGAGAATGACTCCGCAGCGATCGAAGAACGACACGTGGAGCACCTTCAATCCAACTTGGCTGCTTCATCGGACGTCCTTTTCCTAGAAGTCGCCACTCAGCTGACTGGCGCTTGAGTTCCGGCTCCCAAAAATGAGCCAAAGACTCGTCTGCTGCAACGATCCGATTCAGAAAGGAAGGATCTCGTTTGAATCGTTAGAGATGCTATGAGGACACCAGGATTCTGTTCACCTTTTGCTCTTCGGTCAGAACATGGGGAACCCATCTCGAGCAAAGTTTCTTCAATCCCAAGCTGTTCCATGGCTGATGTCAAGCTCCGTAGCCATTTGATCCATTGTGATCCTGCGATACTGCTGGATGAGAGCTTAAACCTCGTAAATCTTCTCTTCAGTGGAAACTGAAGCAGGGCGTCCAGCTCTTTGTAGACCAGAGCAGTCTGTTCAGCTGTCATGGAACTCGCGCACCCATTTCCTCACTGTTTGGATTGAAGGACATTTCTCCACCATAACATACAATTGAGAGTGAATGTCAACTGGAGGAGTTCGTAATGCAGTCAGAAACTTAATGATGACACGAATGTCGTATCGATCGCGAGTAGTCGGAGCTGGACATGACGGAAAGAATCACTGAAAACAACTTATGTCAAATCGAACATTAAAACCGGAAATAACTGAGAAGTATTCATAAATCGATCGGTTGTCAAACTGATGATAAGAATCACATGAAAACTTGCTTGCAGTGAAATGATAAGAATTCACTTAGGAATCATTTCATCGCAAACTGGTGCCTATAAAGTATTTGCGTTGTGCGTGACAAGACAGGAAAACTTATTTATTGACTGACCCTCGTATATCTGATTCAATGGAAAAAGACTATTAAATCCATGTCAAAAATATTTTTAACAAAAGAAGAAATAACTTGACATATCATGCAAAATAAGAAAAAAAGACAAGAGCATGAAAAGTTAAGAGCGAACACCGCCAGCCATTGATACACTTAAGCCATTCCCTTTGATTATCGCGACACTGATGCGCTGCTGTAACCAAGAATGTTCAAGTCGGTCGCCAGTTGCTTCACTCATTAGATTGCCAAGTGACTTAAGAAAGGTCTTTGTTGATTCACCGTACACTCCAGTGGTCTCGATAGCAATGGGTTGGAACAGATATTGAGGTACGAGGTCACGATACTTCAAACGCTTGCGATCTTCAGCTGCAGCAGAGGCGGTTCCCGAATTGATTGCAGAATCAACTAGATTGGAAGCAGCATAAGTGTCGGTACAGGTGAAATCCCATAACAGGTGCTTGCCATTTTTAAATGGGAAGGTGGTGAGACCGTCAGGTCGCCTGCCGTCATGGTTGCTTAATCCAATCGGTTCAAGGACTGTTGGGATGCCAGCAGTTTGGAAACCACGTCGAATTACGTCATTTACAGCAGCATGACGTGGGGCACGTCCGGAATTAAAACGACAGGAAAATGGATGGAGACCGAGAATGTCAATTTCTCCCCAACAGCGACATTTATGAGGAGCACAGACACTGGAACCAATACGCTGAATGACCGCTATTCTAAAATCATTATCATCCAAGTGAGTTCCAAGGGAAGGACAAGGTAAGGCATTTAACCAAGATCCTATTTCAGGACAAGACGCAGTCAGTAAGCTAGCCCTCGAAATTTGGTTAGATTCCTTCATCAAAGATTGAAGACGCTGTTTTTGCAACACTTTGTCCCACGAACTCTGTTGTCCAAAATGATCCGACTGAGGTAACTCCAAGTCATTTGCCACTCAACTTTCAACCAATGCCTTTTCTCTGTTCGAAGGAGGAAGATCCGGTATTTTTTTAAGTATAGATCCGACCAATTCAGAAGTTGAAAAAACAGAAGCTTGATAAGCAGGACGAGCGATATCGCTAAATAGGCGGATGCCCAGACCACCCATTTTAGCAGGCAAAAATGCTTGGACTAAACTGGACCCAGAAATGTCAACATTTGTAATGAAGCCAAGACTGGCTTTCAACAGATCATCTAATGGATGTAATAGCCTGATGTTTTCATGAAAGAGAGTTGTTCGCAAAAATTAGAGAAACTTTGGCACATTACGACTTTGTTTCAGCAGAGAAAAAGCTGTGTGTGAGTCGAGGTACTACAGATTCTTGTTAAATGGATATAAGCCGATCGTTTATCATTCAAAGCACCTTGAACTGATGGTCGAGTGATGGGAGCTCCAAGTAAGTTCAAAGTTGTAGACGACATGAAGGCTGGAAGGAGCTTTCGAAATTCATTAATGCACTCTTGGTCCAGAGGTGGTGAATTTGGTGGAGTAAATATGAGACACCTCGACTCGTTGATTTCTAAGCCAATTCGCTTAAACGATGGGATGATAACTTTCAAATCATCGATAACCGTTTTGGGGTCTCCAGCTATTGTCCCATCATCAAGGTACCACACAGAAAAGTCAGACGACACATTGTGAATGACATCGTCAATCCCAATAGCAAAAAGAGCAGGAACAGTAGGGTCTCCCTGCTGTATTCCACTCGATGAAAGTATGGTCTCGTTCCCATAAGTCAAGAAAGATTCCTGTGAATAGGCTTGCCATAGCAGATTGTATAAACCCTGAAGTCTTGATTTAGCAGTTTCAAGAAGAATGTCTCTGTTGAATGTATTAAAAGCATTCCGAATATCCAAAAGTACCATCACCCTGTTGTCACTTGCCGTTTCTGTAAAACGACGGACGGCATGAACACCAGCTTCACATCCGTTCCTCACTCCAAAACCTAGTTGTTGTGGCCTCAACTCCTCACAAAGGTGATGACCTGCTTTTCTAAGACCCACTTTAGGAGCAAGTGGTCGAAAGACATTGCCAATTGCTATATGTCTTATTCTACCACCCTTCTTAGTCAAACCAATAAGACGAACACCATGAAAGAGAGGAGTTACCTCTTCGGCCACTCTACCTTCTAGAATGAAGTTCACGAAATGTGTCAGTTCTTGCTTGAGGTTTCCACCAGCTGCACCTGCTTTCTTTGAGACAAGGTCAAGTAAGTGGCGGGGTCTGAAACCGTCCATACCACCAGATGAACTGCTTGGAAATGACATCAAGGCAGCAAAAACATCTTCTAAACTGACAATGACGGGATTAGAATTGGAAGCAGGAGGTGCGGGCATTTTCAGATTAATAGGTGAAGATGGATGCTTTGACCGAAGGGCTTCGAAAGAGCTAGTGTCATAAAGGGCCACATCAGAGTCAGAGGACAGGATTCGAACTGCTGCAGTAACATCGCCATCAGCAATTTTTGATGTGACGAGTTTGCGAAGACGTGTTTTGAACATTTCCTCCTTCTCGGCCTCATCCTCCAGCCTATGTCGGACTTTTGAATTCGTAAGAAACAATTGCTTTACCTTAGAATCAGCAGTTGGCAAGGCATTGCTTTCCATAAACTTTGAAGTTTGCTTTTTCACCAGAGAAGTAAGATTTGTATTTTCTTGATTCGTTTTGTAGTCCTGTGAGGGCTTACGCAAACACAAGAAGCTGAAGGAAAAAGTCTTGACCATGCAAGTAGATTGCCTTGTGGCACTTATGGGTTATCTCTCCCCCCAGGTTTTCAAATTTGTCGATCATCTGCAAAAATGTATCAATCGCCACCAAACTTCAGGTACACGTAATTAAGCATATTTTCTACCCACATGCAAAATTTCACGCAGATCGGACAAGCACTTTTTGCATTATAGACGATAACGTGAAGTGTAGCGATGTCAGCTGCTTGATCTGACTTCGTCTGTTCGACGCAGTATTGCTACTCGTGTGTGCATTGTTCTCTCTCCCTCTTGGTCTCATTCACTGTTATTTGAAATCTTCCCACGACCAATACCTTGCCACACCTTTATTAAGTTGAAAATGTTAGAGTAAGGGATATGGCTTGGTCATCATCACTTCAGGAGTTGTCGGGAAATGACTTTGTTAACTTCAGGTGCTTTCCGCTCAGACGATGAGGTCAGAAGAAGTCAGATCAAGCTGCAGCAACGCTTCACTTCAAGTTATCGCCCCTAATTCAGAAGGTACTCGTCCACTTTGGACAAGTTTTGGTATGTGGGTAGAAAACATCCTCACTCACAGGCACGTAAAGTTTTGTAACGATTGATTCATTTCTACGGATTTTACACAAATTTGAAAACGTGGGGGGGGGGATAACCAACAAGTACCTGTTTTGTGATCTTACATAGTGAAGTGTATCTGCCAGAGTTTCGGCTACCAAAACTCGTGCACCTTTTTGAATGAGCCTAAGTAAAGGAATTTTCAATCTCCATTCAGCTGCTAGTCTTTTCAAATCATCAATTGAGTTTATCGGCACTGATGTGGGTTTATTGGTGGAATTGACCGAACCGGAACGATTTAAACAAGGATTACAATGCCATACTGAAATGGCATTCGCTTTAGCCTTGGTCAAGCCAACACAGAATAGATGAGCCCGAAGGGAACAATTGTCGCATCTAATCAAATTGTGCTTCCTACGATTGATGGTGCTGCAATGTAAGCATCTGATCGTTTCATCGCATGAGTCATCTCTGCTGGAAACAGAGTCCACGTGATTCGTGTGGTTGCGTTCAGAATTATCCATAGGGTGGGTAAAGGATTTCTACGTTTAACAATGTCAATGGAATTGGATGCACATGTAAATTACATTACCATCCGAGATAATTTGAAAAAATAGGTCCAACAAGATATCCTAGAAATCATGCTTAAGAGTGACAAAAAAATAGCCTGAACAGTAAACCAATAGAAATTCTCAATTATTGTAACCGAATAATTATGCCAATAATAATTTCGTCAGAATTATCCGTTGTACTACGCGAACGAAAGCGACACAAAAAAGATCAGCACAATATTTTAATCCAAAACTATGCACAAATCGAACCTGGTCTTTGAGCGGTGAAAAACCGCTAGGTAATACTAGAATTATCCACATTAGAAGAGTGAGCTCCCAGTAAAGATATCCAACCTGGAGCAGATGGAAATATCCGACCTCAACCATGGACATCCATGAAGGAAAAAGGAAGAAGCAGGTCATCTTGTCAAAAATTATGGCGAGATCAAGTATACTTCTCGCTATATCAGAGAAAATATAGAAAATCTCATTTTTAAAGAAAACTTCTGTCTGCTTCCCATTGGATTTGTATGTGCTTCTCTTTGATCCTGCCTGACAAGAAAAGTCATTTTCGGCCACGTCCTAGTGGCCAGACTAACAATGCTAAAGTTGTGCCTTGGATTGAGCAATTCGTCGACCGGGCGTTAAAACCTGTTAAACCATTGGAAGTAAACTGTGCAGCAGAAGCAAAATATTGAAAAAAAAAATTTAAGCAAGAACCATGGGACTGTGTTTATGATAATTTTTGGATTCTGTGCGATTAGTATCATCACAATCATCGCTGCTGTCGTAGCGAGAGGTGGTCTCTGGCTCCTCTCGTTCAGCAATTCCCTTTCTTCATCTGACCGCCTGCTCATCCTCCTATCCAACTCAATTTTTACATGAACGAGCTCCTCGTCGCCTTCTTTATTTCATCGTGATAGTTTCTCCAGCACCCGCGCATGCCCTGCTTCGCTATGTGCTCAAACTCGCTTACTTGGGCTATTACATGTAACCTTGTGTGGCAATGACTCACTCTCTCATCCTTACTTGGCTGACGACCTGCTGACGACATTGACTGCGTTCGCCTGCAAACCATGACCTCTCGCATTCGCTACACACGTGAGGAACTGCTTCGCCTTCAGTCTCCCATTTTGCCCTTGGGGAGAACAGTGCGCCTGTGGTTCCTGCGACAGCTGACTAAGGAGGCCAAGTGTGCCGGCCGCACAGATCTAGAAAGGGATAGATGGACTGCTTTCCGCGTTTCCCTATTTCAGCCGTGAAGCCTGAAAACTTCCCATCGCCGTCACGCCTGCTCCCGATATGTAGGCAAGAAATGACGGCCGCTGAGCTGATCGCAATTGACACCTGTGGTGTTGTTTTCAATTGATGATGATTTATTTGATAAGGGTGACAAAATTTGTGTACTTAACGAAGCTGGGATGAGTGTCATAACACAGTGTGGCGATGTCGCAATACTTCAACAAGATAAAATTGAATTTGACATGCATTCTACCGACGCTAAATGGCGTCGGATGTTTATGATTCGTTATCAATTATTATCGTCGCTGAAAGTTAATGCGCTTATTATCATTACATTCTCACAG
This sequence comes from Prostheceraeus crozeri, assembly GCA_907163375.1. NCBI lineage: Eukaryota > Metazoa > Platyhelminthes > Polycladida > Euryleptidae > Prostheceraeus > Prostheceraeus crozeri. The sequence goes on from CAJQUW010000977.1 coordinate 221,858, forward strand.
ACACGTGCATGCCAACATTTGTTTCTTGCCTACATACCGGGATTGTGCGCGCGCGCGTGGCAGGGAAAGCAGGCTTCACGCAAATTGGGGAGTAGTCCATCTATCCCTTTCTAGATCTGTGACCGGCCGTCACTCAAGAACTCCCCTTTCACTCCTTCCTCAACGCAAAGCGCTCTCAGCGGCCAAAAATACTGATAACGACGTGAGGGGAATTCCAGTCCGGATTTCCCATCACTTGGCAAGCTCTGATGCACAATCTCAATCAAATCGCCCCCGCCTTCTTCGACACTTGAGAAGAGTGGAGCGGCACCAATCTCCACTCTCCTTTAAACTGTGTGTCTGTAAACTGTGATGTCTTCTCAACATCAGATCACTACATAACAAAGTTGACGATCTTATCGACACACTACGTGATAACTCGATCGACGTCATCCTTTTGACAGAGACGTGGCATGATACCAACTCAGCGTGTCTAGGGCGTCTTATCAACCATGGTTACAGCATACTGGACCGTCCCCGCCCTCGTTCTGATCCTGACCTTACCTTGTCGATCAACCACGGTGGAGTATGTGTTATAGCCCAGTGTGGTATTGTTCTTTCTGAACTTCCTGTTGCTGTTAACTTTTTAACGACTTTTGAAGCTGTCTGCTCACGCATCACGTCTGCGTCATCGTCCTGTATAGTTCTGCTTATCTATCGCACTGGAACTCTTACTTCTCGCTTCTACGAGGAACTCGCCGATGTGCTCGAACAAGTTGTAGTTTACGCCTCCCCGATCATCGTTGCAGGTGACCTCAACATCCACATGGAACGTACAGAAGACCCCAACACACGAAAACTCCTTGACACTATGTCCACTTATGGCCTAAATTTTTGCAAGAACAACTCACCAACCCATAACCTCGGCGGCACTATTGATGTTGTGTTATCTACAGCTCCTCTCCCAACTCCAGTAACCATACTCGATCCCAGTTTATCTGATCATCGCCTCTTAAGGTGGCACGTAGACCTCCCAAGGCCACGCCTTACCTACAAAACTACCTCTTACAGACCCTGGAACCGACTTGATATTTCACAACTGCGTTCGTCTCTCCGAGATTCTGTATTGTGTAGTCCCGAACTGTGGTCTACTCTTGATACTAATCAGTTAGCTGAAGAATATAACTCTACTATCACGCCAGCTCTTGATCGTCTTATACCCTTGAAAACAATAAGACGTCCTTGCAGGCCATCGGATCCATGGTTCGATGAGCAATGTCGCATCCTCAAACGCCGTGTGAGGAAAGAAGAACGCCGCTTTCGTCGTCTTTTATCTTTCAATTCACCTTCATCGGATTTGGCTTTCTCGGAGTGGAGGTCACATCTCCATGAGTACCGCGCGTTGCTCAAGTCAAAGCGCTCAGCCTTCTGGTAGTTGAAAGTCGACAATACCAGTAATAATCCTCGTAAGCTTTGGCGAACTTTCGATTCTCTACTTGGTCGTTGTAAACGCCCTCTTCCACCCTCACTTACCGCAGAAGACTTCCAACTAACGTTTCTACAGAAAGCAGCTTCTGTTAAACTTGCTACAGCCAACGCTGATCAACCCGTCTTCTCCTCAGCACCAGACAACTGTGACTTTCCACTACTTCAAACAATCACGGTCGAGACTGTCACGACTGCCATTTCGAAACTGCCGGACAAATCCTCTTCCCTTGATCCTATACAGACGTCTGTGTTGAAAGAATGTGCAGACACTTTGATTCCTTTTCTTGTCGAGCTCTTCAATCGTAGCATCTCGACTGGTTGTTTCCCGGAATGTTGGAAGATGTTCGAATTACTCCTGTACCCAAGAAATACAGCAATGACCCCAATGACACCTCATCTTATCGACCAATTTCCAACTTGCCAGTCCTTTCAAAACTTCTGGAGAGAATTGTTGCGTCCCAACTTCGCGAACATCTCAATCACTTTAATCTTCTTCCACGCTTTCAGTCAGCATACCGCCATCATCACTCAACCGAGTCCGCTATGCTTAACATAACATCTGACTGTCTCAGCTCCATGGACAATGGTAATATTGTATTACTATCTTCCCTCGACCTAACCGCTGCATTTGATACCATTGATCACTCAATCCTTATTCGACACCTTCAACTGTCCTTCGGGCTCTCAGGCACAGCTTTGAAGTGGTTCGACTCTTTCATCCGTCAGCGAAAACTTTCAGTCTTCCTGCGCAAAGTTCTTGTCACTTCGTTAGTGTTATCTCGGCTTGACTATTGCCTTTCCATTCACGCTAGCTTACCTGCGTCTTCTCTTCATCGTCTTCAGCGTGTAATTATATGCTGCCGCTCGAATTATTTTTATGTCCTCTCGCTATGACCCTATTTCACCCCTGTTGTCGCAACTCCGATGGCTCCCCATCAAAGGCAGAATTGAATATAAAATTGCTGTTTTTACTTTTCAGTGTCTTAACCTCTCCGCCCCAGAATACCTCTCTTCCAAACTTACCAATATTTCTTCTCCTCCAAGTCGCTCGCGCCTTCGCTCTTCAAGCACTGCTAAACTTCTCACCCCATTTACTCGACACCAGACCCTAGGCGGTCGTTCTTTCTCCTCCACCTCCCCAAGCGTGTGGAACTCTCTTCCCACTTCTCTAACCTCCCCCATGTCCTTTTCTTGCTTCAAACGCATGCTTAAATCCCATCTCATAAATAAATACTTGTAATCTTTTTGGAATGTGTTTGTACTGGTACTACATAAATATCTGTTGACCTGCTGTTTGGCAACTAGTGTACGAATCTTTGTTGTACATTTTTCTATTTGTGATATGGCCTTGAAGTCCTTCATGGACAAAACGCCACACTTTTGTGAAATTCTTTGCATAAATAAATAAATAAATAGTATTCATGATTATTTTGTTGTGATGTGTCTAAATTTGAAGATCGTAGTGGCTTAGCAAAATTAAAAATTTTGGGTATAGCAGGTTTTAACACCCGACCGACGAATTAAAACAACCTGCCGAAGTAGACAAAATATCATTTGTAGTTTGTTCTACAGGACTGCGGCAAAAAAAATTCGCCCGAACAGGGACTCGAACCCTGGACCCTCAGATTAAAAGTCTGATGCTCTACCGACTGAGCTATCCGGGCTTACATCTAACAGCAGATTTTTAAGGTACATATTTCAATGTCTACTTATTATCTTTAAGAGTAGTAACCGTTGATTGTATTAATGAAATTCAGGAGCAACTCTAACATAAAAATGGAAACCTTTAAATTGCTTCTCGACATGAAAATGCTTCAATCGATGTTACTTCTAAACGTCCTCACGCCTGTTGATATAATTTCTAATTCAAGACATTGCTCAGCAAACTTTATCTGCATGACGCTGGTAGACGACATAAAACATGCTTGAAGGCATCCTCGTGCCTTGCAATCGAAATCATTAATTTGGACACGGATATTTCAGCTAATTAAGAGCAATGCAGATAAGGCAAATAGTGCATCTTTTGCGTGCATGCGCTGTAAACACAATTCTGTAAACTAGTTAATGAAGACTTTCGGCAATTAAGCTTTGACTGTATTCATTATTACATTGTTTAACTCTATGCACTTCATATGCTATTTTATTACATACATGTATAAATCGAGTGTGAGGCATTAATAAAGTGATTATTCGAAGCTCGAATCCGACACGACGGATTGCTCACATTACTTAATTAATTTTAAACACTACAGACCTAGAAAATCTAGGCTAGGTAATTGCGATTACGTAGCAATTTGTTTAAAACGCTCTGTATCCTAATAACCGAACGCTTCGACATTTCCTGGCTGTTAGGTGAATTTAATGGCTACTTGTAAGACATACTGCAACTTTTCATGAGAGATCCATCTGCATTCACAAAAGTCCCTTCATCGAGCAAACCGTTTTCATTTGCTGATGACTCAAGACAGGATTAAACAACAACGGAATACAACGGAATTACATAAATAAAATAAAAGCCGTGCTATTTGAAGGTCTTTATAAACAACATTCCAAAAGTCTTTCACATTTTCAGTTTATTTCGAGATGATTCATTAGACGATATTTTTATTAATTAAATAAGTGAATTGCGATTATTTTTAACATTTTAGACGACATCAAAATAGTTTAATTGATGGCAATAAATTCTAAATATGTAGAAAATCATTCAAACTGATTCTTGAAAAAAATCGATTCCACAAACAGATATACAATGTTTCTGAAATCCACAATTGTTGGTGAGAAGTATTTAACGGTGTAGCCGCGTGTGCCTGTAGATACCTTGTCTCAGATTGATACATGTGATATCTCGGCATGATTCTGCTAACTCGAGACTGAAAAAGGTGTTTTCTACATCCAACTTTGAGAATCGCTTCGTCCTGCAGCAACTTGAAAAAGGCGCTGCTTAGTAGGGAACACAACTGGCGGAACTTAAATATGTCTATTTAAGTCTGAGAAATCCCCGGTTATTCGGACGGAACCATCTGGCATGTGAACAATAGCGATTGGGCTGGACCATTGGCTGCATTCTACAGGCTACAATACCTCCTGACCAACAACCTGTTGAATAGCTTCTGAGATTTTGTTCTCCAATGAATAAGGTATTCGTTTGGCTGGACTCCAAATAGGTTCTATATCGTCTGATTTCAGTTTCAATTGCACTTTGATACGTGACGGGCCGTTTGCATTTTCTAAGACTTGAAACATTTTGGGAATCAGATTGAACCTGTTAGGCCACTCTCTTCCCATAACGGGTGTGTCATCTCTTGAGATGTATATGGGCAAAGTCTCTTCATTCTGATCAAACAATACACGAAGCTCGCCGATTATATCGATATCGTTATGATTGAAATCATGTAGCTGAAAAGTGGGAGGTCGGATCTCCTTTTGAAGATTTGAGACGTAAGTCAATGGCACTATCGAAACAGGTGATGCAGAATCGATTTTCATTTCAATAATACAGCTTCCATTCAAACGAACTGAGATTATATAAGGTGCTAGGAAACCTCCACCTATACAAAGGAACTTGAAATCATACTCAATTACAGATTGAACTTGATTTTTATCTTGCTTTCATTCGATCACCAGGCCTCATGCCGAGTGGTAGAATTGCTAGCGGTCTGGCAGCGTCGTAAATACTTGTATTGATTGCTCAGTATGTCAGTGGAACTAGTGCGACAACTACGCGTGAAGAAATGTGTCTGCCTTAACCGCATTACTAAAAGACATCTGAAATACTTTGGTCTCTCTGTTGATCACGCACCTGTCCAGATTTCAAATTCAAGTTCTAATCGAAGATGCTGTAAACGGGAACCTATTACTGATTCAAAGACTGGAAGAAACTGGATAATTTGCTCTGACTCAACCACTACGTCTGTTCAAAGGCCGAAACCTATTACTATTACTGATGTTCCAAGTATTATGCTCTCCAATCTACGATCATTGTCGAACAAAATGGATGAGATCGAGCATCGCACTGGCAAATTGAAGCCTTCGATTGCGGTTTTTACGGAGTCCTGGCTGGATGATACGATCCCTGACCATTGATTTACATAGTTATCACATTCTGAGGAAGGATCACATCTGAGCATAGAGGTGGTGCAATCATCTATACATCACATTCATTTGATTTTAACGTTGTTGAGGAAAATGATGTTCCTTCAATGCCTACGTGTGAAACTGAAATTCTTCTAGTGATTTATTCAGAGTTGAATCTTTTGTTGGTGACTCTATATCATCCGTTCTAGAATGATTGTGATAAGCATTTGGAGGCTGTGTCTTGTGTGACTGACATTATTGAGTATGCTTACTCATTATCTAATTTTGATCCGTCATCCACCAAGATTGTGATACGTGGCGATTTCAATCATTTAAAACCCTCATCGGCCCACCTCTCTACATGTGTAGAAACTAAGTATTCACAGTGCTGTCATTTTTGTTCTAAGCCCCAATCAAGCTGAAATTAAGTTTCCATGCGTGACTTCTGTCATCTAAACTTCTCCCATAATATTAATTGATTTTAACAATGGAACATGGGGTAAAATATTATTTTGTCATATTTGGCCCACCTCTCTACAGGTGTAGAATTGCATTTCCTGAGAAGTTGGAGACTTCATTCCTCACTTTTGACAAACAATTTTCAAAATTCCTCTTGAAATTCCTCTTGATTTCTTATCATGATATCATGAATAAGTAACAGAATATAAGCCCTAATGTCTGACAAAGTTTGTTATTACGTAATGGGCAATTTGGTGTTGACGCCAATTTTCAAGTGATGGACAAATTTGACAGAACGGAACGATATCAACTATCGACAACTTCTGATTGTCTCAAAATTGCGTAATGGTGCCCCAACAACTATCTTGCATCAGATTTAGTATGTCATCTTGATATCAGTAAAAGTTTTAGGAAAATTTATCTACCGGTGGCTTCCATGATGTAATTGAAGAATCTGGCAGGAAGACACAGCAACTCGAATAGAATTGCGTCATTTATTTCATTGATTTTCTTGACGTCTGAGATAATTTCGACACTATCGAGACTGCTATCTAAACGTTGTAAGTTATTTTCATGATTCAGTCTTCCACATTGACATGCGTCCGACGCTCGAAAACATTGTGCTGCGACTTCGGCAAGAAAGAGATGATGAAGCATCCAGCGATGATGGCGAAGATTCCGATAACACCTCAGGCAGCAGCGACGGTGAACCAGTCGAAGAACCATATTTGTATCTGCAATCGAGTGACGGCGAATTGGTTGAGGAAGCAAGCAGTATTGATACCAGTTCTTCAGACTCCGACGATGACAGCAACGAAAACTCTAACGGCGACGATTTGACATCACCTAGTGGCGTAACATGGAAACCCAACGCTCCTCCGCCCAGACGCCTGAACAGAAATGTGATCAATTTCCACGATGGACCTACAAATGCTCCTGCCTCCGAGGAACAGTCATTTAGCTGTTTCATAACTGAAGAAATGCTGAGGACATCATTGCGCTATACCAACAGAAGATTGAAGGCACTGGAAAAGAAGAAGTTTACTTTCAATGAACTGAAAGCAGGAATAGCTGTGATTATTCGCGCGGGTGTCGATCGTGACAATATGTCATCACTGTCCTCTCTTTACGTTCCATCAGACAGTAGACCTTTTTACCGCTGCACCATCTCTAAAAATCGTTTGAAAATTTTGATCGCACATTTGACTTTTGATAACAAAATAAACAGGCGAGAGCGTCAAGAAATTGACAAACTAGCGACCATCCGAGAGTTTTGGGATTTATTTGTTCTCAACCTGCGTCGTTACTACATACCATCATTTTCAATAACAGTCGACGAACAATTATACGCATATCGTGGCTATTCCCCAGGCAGAACATACATGCCTCAAAAACCGGCAAAGTATGGCATCAAAATCTTTTGGATATGCGATGCCGAAAATGGCTACGCACTGAATCCGTTACCGTACTATGGAGCTGATGGGGCTAGGGCGACCGGTCTAGCAAAAACAATCGTCATGGAATTAACTGAACCGTATCATCAAAGTCATCGGAATGTTTATTTTGATCGCTATTTTACATCGTATGAATTATGCGTCGATCTTTTGAATAGCGGACTCACCATGACGAGGACAATTCAAGCTTCGCGGCGCGATGTTCCGCATGCTATGAAAAATGCAAAAGACATACCCGTGCATGAAACGAGAAACTTTTGGAATCATGACCACCGTGTCCTCTTGACATGATATGTTCCAAAGAAAAATAAAAATGCTCTCCTAATGAGCAGCTATCATACAACGAACCGGCCATCAGAAAGAGAAGATCGAAAACCAGAAGTTATTTTGGACTATAACACTGGTAAAGGTGGTGTTGATGTCATGGACTCAAGAGTGGAGGATTTCACATGTCGCCGAAAGACAAGGCGGTATCCTCTGCTTCATTTCTTCGACATGCTCGACGCCGCATTGCTGAATTCCTTCTTGATCATGGAGAAGAATGGGTACGACAAACCTCGCTCCTTTTTCATAAAACAGGTTGCCTTGCAACTTGCTAATGACAACATCATGACTCGCTATAACACTGCAGCGATCTACCGTCAATTCAAGGCTGCATTTTCATCGATGGGATATCCCGCCAGAATACCTTCAACAACCACCAATGACAACAAACCGAAAAAGTGCCAGGTTCCTCGTTGTGGAAAATCAACTCGTAAGCGCTGCGCTAATTGCGCATTGGTTGTATGCTCCCAGCATCACATTGAAAAGATTTTATGTACTAGCTGTGCATCCTCACCGTAAATTCATACCTTGGAGTAGTGGACGATTTATATTATGATTGTCAAGATTTTCAAGAAAGTTGTTGCTGTTATTGTTTTTATGAATAGATAGGTAGATGCATGCAGTTTATTGTTTTTTTTTCTAATATCAAAATCGGATTTCAGACATGTATCATTGATTATAGCCTACTTATCGATAAATACAACTAAAACAGTTAATTATGAATGGGATCATAATCGATGCATAGCACATAAATTATATTAGTGATATTGCCCTCTAATTGATTTAAATTAATTAGCTGATTTAAGTGCTGATTTCAATTATCTTTGAATATTATCTGGCCAATTGTCTTATGGGATCGATACTAAATTCTAAACAGTTGATTAAAAATGCAATATTCTACACATGTAGAGAGGTGGGCTGAATATGATGGTTGAATTTGCCGGTCCGATGAGGGTTAATTGATAATGTTGATGATTTGCTGGATGCATATTCCCTCAAAGCGATTGTCAAGGAAAGTACTAGGAAAAATCGTATTCTTGATCAAATTTTTACGAACGTTTATTCAAATTCTTCGCCTAGTGCATCATCTCCTTCTGAAAAATCAGACCATGCTGTTGTATTCTGGAACCCGGACCCCATTACTCGATCTACATTTCATAAGCAAAGAGTTCGCAATTTCTCGAAACAGAATGCTTATTCTTTCCACAGAATTATCAGCCTTATTGATTGAGATATCATTTCAAACTTTGTTGATATGGATGTTGCTACAATGGCATTAATCAATGTACTCTGATATATCATTTAGAATTGCTTTCCTTTAATTGCGGTCAGATTCCGGAAAACGGATCTGCCTTGGATGAATGGACAACTCAAGATCTTAATGGACCTATGAGATGGAGCTTTTGCTAACAAACATACTCAAAAATATCTTCGTTTGCGCTCTGAAATGATAAATCTTAATTGTGACTTGAAACAGAGATATCTGAATAGCGTCAATATCGTTTCTCAGAGCAAAGTTGCTTGAGAAACTAATCATCTCGTATTCGTTTGGTCTCGAGGAATTCTTTGAAACACAACCAGTCATCCAACTTCTCTGCTTCATATCCTAACGAATCAGTGTTGCGATTCTTGGCGTAGGGTAAAAAAAACGCGCAAGGTCGAAAAACACGCGCACATGTATTTCCTTACAAATAAGCCAAAATGGCAACTATGATCGCTAATATTTGATGAAACGAATTTTTACAAAGCTTAGATTTGCAGATCAGATAGTAAGAGCTTTGGTATTTTTCAGGACAAGTCAAATACACACGTGCCTTAAGTGGTAGATGCATACGAGCAGTGGGCCTATAGGCTATCCATTGAGTGAGATGTTAATGAACCTAAATGATCTTTGATAGGCTATACAAGTGGCTTATCTAGAAACTGCATGTAATTTGAAATTTTGATATTTTAGAACCAAAGTTTTCTATTATCAAAAATTAAAAATAGAAGTCGAAAACTTAAAAAACGCGCAAAATGGATAAAAATGGAAAAAAACACGCTTACACGCGCAAATTGTCAAAAAAACGCGCGCGCGTGTAAACACGCGCGAATCGCAACACTGTAACGAATGTTTCTCAGATGTCCTTGTGACAAATCCCTTGGACATTGATGCTGACAATTTACCGTCGTTATTGCCTGATGAGTCATTGCAGGTGATGGATTATGAAGCATTTTCTTATCTTAGTAATCTGAAAAGGGGTAATGGTGGACAAAGTCGCATCCCTTACAGGATTTACAAAGAGAGTGCATGCTTTTTGGCTCGTGCTGTTTCACACATCCTAAATCGTAGCTTTGCATCTGGTTATGAGCCACAATTACTCAAATTTGCTAACATCATACCTATTCCAAAGTGTTCAAAGCCAACTTTACCATCCAACCTCAGGCCTATTTCAATACTGCCGGTTCTTACCAAAGTTATGGAAAAAATCGTACTTTCAAAATGGATGTTGCCATTTTTGGTGCCTCAGTTGGATCCTTTGCAGTTCACATATATCCCGGATCTGGCAGGGGTACTTCTACAGCTTTGTTAATCAACCATCCTTCATTATCTTGATGACAAATCATGGGTTGTTCGTTTGATGGCAGCTGATTACTCCAAGGCGTTTGATGAGCTCTCTTTTTCCTATATTGGGTCAGCTCTCTTTAACTTTCAACTTCCTCAACAGTGTATTTCATGGATACTTAATTTTTTACTAAGTCGTAAACAAAGAGTTTGTTTTGAGAATGACACTTCTGAGTGGGTGGATATTCTCAGTGGTGTCCCACAAGGGAGCACGATAGGGCCTATCCTCTTCACAGCTGTAGTAGATTCCTTAAAGCCGGTATGTGATGATCCTTTGATATAAAATGCGCCGATGATATTGCTTTACTACATTTTGTGCGTCAGCAAGGGCAAGATCGGTTACAGCAAGAATGGGATCATCTGGACGATTAGTCCATGCAGGTTGGACTTTATTTGAACTTCTCCAAGAGTTGTGTTATAAACTTTGTAACTAAGAAATCGCTAAGTTTTGATGATGTCATTTCGGCTACTGGTATGCGTATCTCTACTTTGTCTGAAACTAAACTTCTTGGTGTTATTTTTTGTAATGATTTTAGTTGGAATTCTCATATTAAGATCGTTATCACTAAATGTCGTCGTAGAATTTTTATCTTGCGTGATTTGTGTTGAGCTCGGTGTCCTCAGCATGTTATTCATAAATGCGATGTTGTATATATCCGTTCTCTTATCAGTCATGCATATCTGTATTTCTGTAATCTCAGTGACTATCGGATTTCTGACTTGCTTCGTGTTGAGTGCTGGTTAGCGTGCATTTTGCAAGTGTTCCCGCAATGACTCTTTGCCTGGACATTTTGCAACTGTCCCGGGGATGTACAGAGTCATGAGAAAAATCTGTGCATGTCTGGACAATCCCCATGGAACCGTCCCAACACTTCTGTGGAAACGTCTGGTGGCTGAGACAGAGCCTGCTTCAACATAGCTGTCTAACTCCTCAACATCCGCCCGCATGACTCGCCGCTGCATCAGGTATTGTGGTTGGAAAGAATCACAAAAATCGAAAGAATCGTGTCTTTGTGTTTGTTCCCGATCACAGGAATCGCTGACGCATTGAAGTTGGTGGCGACCGACGAGTGTGACTGCGGCTGTGAGTGTACAACAAATGAAGCAACCCTATCACGACAGGCCGATGATATCGCCTCAAAATACCAACATTTAACCATTTGAGCTGCCCTGAGTTATAAGTTTAGATAGGGAATGACGACATTCAGACCAGAGAAGCAGAAGAATGGAATTGATGAATGTCATGCCAATATAAAATAATGCAACAATGTAGTAAAAATAGCTCACCATGTAGCATGAAAATAAGTGCGACAAAGTCCGGCGTCGCATGATATACAAACTCCAGTACACGCGTACAGACGTTCTTCACAGTGGCAGCATTCACGTGCGCCCCACTCCCGTGAGGGCAATTCAGTAAGGGTAATATCACTCAAACTGTCAACATCATTGAAAGCAACACCAGGAGTATACAGCGCGCACAATAAATGAATCCATCGTCCATTATCAGTTCGCTTAAATGCACCATGTCGAACAGGACATACTTCACACAGCTGAAAGAATATGAACATTTGAAAGGAACATTTTGTAACGTTTAGCTGTAATGCAAGAGAACTTCTTCCATTTTGGGAACCCAAGGTTTAACTAGAAATCAGATAAAAAAGAGACATGAATTATTGACAGGGAGCCCCGGTGGAGAAAAAGAATAATCAGGAGGCCCCATGGACACGACGCCTTCAGATCTCCAATAGAACGAAGCATTACTTGGGTTATTCTTAGATTTTCTTTATAACTGTCAAAGGAAAAGCTACAAAATAAAATTTTAATGACAGAAACGTTTTCAGCAACATATAAAACCTAGGCCTGTTAGAATTACAGCTAGACAGATTTTCCCTTTAGTCCTGGGGCTGAGGGGGGTTGAGTGTGCAAAAATATGTCCCCGCATTTTGACTCTTGATTCTTGTAAAGGACCCCTAGGATGATAGAAAAAACTTGGGTAGACATTCCAGATCGAGGACCTTGATCCCTAAATTCAAAATGGCGTCCAAATGGCCGCCACGTCATTGCTGTCATAATAACAGAGCATAGAAGTCACAAAGCATAGTGATAATGGAGTCTATTCCTAGGTTATCAGGGTCGAGCAGTCTATTGAGACTATTTACAAGCCAATTCAACCATCTCATGGTCAAATAAATGCAAAATGGCCGCCCCATGAGGCCACCAAAATCCAAGAAATATTCATTTTTCATGATAATTTTATGCTTTTGCCTACAGAAGTGCCATGGCATAGTGATAATGGAGTCTATTCCTAGGTTATCAGGGTCGAGCAGTCTATTGAGACTATTTACAAGCCAATTCAACCATCTCATGGTCAATTAAATGCAAAATGGCCGCCCCATGAGGCCACCAAAATTCAAGAAATATTCATTTTTATGCTAGTTTGATGCCTTTGGTTACAGAAGCACCATGGCATAGTGATAACGGAGTCTGATCATAGGTTATCAGGGTCGAGCAGTCTATTGAGACTATTTACAAGCCAATTCAACCATCTCATGGTCAAATAAATGCAAAATGGCCGCCCCATGAGGCCACCAAAATCCAAGAAATATTCATTTTTATGATAATTTTATGCTTTTGCCTACAGAAGTGCCATGGCATAGTGATAATGGAGTCTATTCCTAGGTTATCAGGGTCGAGCAGTCTATTGAGACTATTTACAAGCCAATTCAACCATCTCATGGTCAATTAAATGCAAAATGGCCGCCCCATGAGGCCACCAAAATTCAAGAAATATTCATTTTTATGCTAGTTTGATGCCTTTGGTTACAGAAGCACCATGGCATAGTGATAACGGAGTCTATTCCTAGGTTATCAGGGTCGAGCAGTCTATTGAGACTATTTACAAGCCAATTCAACCATCTCATGGTCAAATAAATGCAAAATGGCCGCCCCATGAGGCCACCAAAATCCAAGAAATATTCATTTTTATGATAATTTTATGCTTTTGCCTACAGAAGTGCCATGGCATCGCGATAATGGAGTCTGATCATACGTTATCAGGGTCGAGCAGTCTATTGAGACTATTTACAAGCCAATTCAACCATCTCATGGTCAAATAAATGCAAAATGGCCGCCCCATGAGGCCACCAAAATCCAAGAAATATTCATTTTTCATGATAATTTTATGCTTTTGCCTACAGAAGTGCCATGGCATAGTGATAATGGAGTCTATTCCTAGGTTATCAGGGTCGAGCAGTCTATTGAGACTATTTACAAGCCAATTCAACCATCTCATGGTCAATTAAATGCAAAATGGCCGCCCCATGAGGCCACCAAAATCCAAGAAATATTCATTTTTTATGATAATTTTATGCTTTTGGCTACAGAAGTGCCATGGCATAGTGATAATGGAGTCTGATCATAGGTTATCAGGGTCGAGCAGTCTATTGAGACTATTTACAAGCCAATTCAACCATCTCATGGTCAAATAAATGCAAAATGGCCGCCCCATGAGGCCACCAAAATCCAAGAAATATTCATTTTTCATGATAATTTTATGCTTTTGCCTACAGAAGTGCCATGGCATAGTGATAATGGAGTCTATTCCTAGGTTATCAGGGTCGAGCAGTCTATGAGACTATTTACAAGCCAATTCAACCATCTCATGGTCAATTAAATGCAAAATGGCCGCCCATGAGGCCACCAAAATTCAAGAAATATTCATTTTTATGCTAGTTTGATGCCTTTGGTTACAGAAGCACCATGGCATAGTGATAACGGAGTCTATTCCTAGGTTATCAGGGTCGAGCAGTCTATTGAGACTATTTACAAGCCAATTCAACCATCTCATGGTCAAATAAATGCAAAATGGCCGCCCATGAGGCCACCAAAATCCAAGAAATATTCATTTTTCATGATAATTTTATGCTTTTGCCTACAGAAGTGCCATGGCATAGTGATAATGGAGTCTATTCCTAGGTTATCAGGGTCGAGCAGTCTATTGAGACTATTTACAAGCCAATTCAACCATCTCATGGTCAATTAAATGCAAAATGGCCGCCCCATGAGGCCACCAAAATCCAAGAAATATTCATTTTTCATGATAATTTTATGCTTTTGCCTACAGAAGTGCCATGGCATAGTGATAATGGAGTCTATTCCTAGGTTATCAGGGTCGAGCAGTCTATTGAGACTATTTACAAGCCAATTCAACCATCTCATGGTCAAATAAATGCAAAATGGCCGCCCCATGAGGCCACCAAAATCCAAGAAATATTCATTTTTCATGATAATTTTATGCTTTTGCCTACAGAAGTGCCATGGCATAGTGATAATGGAGTCTATTCCTAGGTTATCAGGGTCGAGCAGTCTATTGAGACTATTTACAAGCCAATTCAACCATCTCATGGTCAATTAAATGCAAAATGGCCGCCCCATGAGGCCACCAAAATTCAAGAAATATTCATTTTTATGCTAGTTTGATGCCTTTGGTTACAGAAGCACCATGGCATAGTGATAACGGAGTCTGATCATATCATAGGGTTATCAGGGTCGAGCAGTCTATTGAGACTATTTACAAGCCAATTCAACCATCTCATGGTCAAATAAATGCAAAATGGCCGCCCCATGAGGCCACCAAAATCCAAGAAATATTCATTTTTCATGATAATTTTATGCTTTTGCCTACAGAAGTGCCATGGCATAGTGATAATGGAGTCTATTCCTAGGTTATCAGGGTCGAGCAGTCTATTGAGACTATTTACAAGCCAATTCAACCATCTCATGGTCAATTAAATGCAAAATGGCCGCCCCATGAGGCCACCAAAATTCAAGAAATATTCATTTTTATGCTAGTTTGATGCCTTTGGTTACAGAAGCACCATGGCATAGTGATAACGGAGTCTATTCCTAGGTTATCAGGGTCGAGCAGTCTATTGAGACTATTTACAAGCCAATTCAACCATCTCATGGTCAAATAAATGCAAAATGGCCGCCCCATGAGGCCACCAAAATCCAAGAAATATTCATTTTTTATGATAATTTTATGCTTTTGCCTACAGAAGCGCCATGGCATAGTGATAACGGAGTCTGATCATAGGTTATCAGGGTCGAGCAGTCTATTGAGACTATTTACAAGCCAATTCAACCATCTCATGGTCAAATAAATGCAAAATGGCCGCCCCATGAGGCCACCAAAATCCAAGAAATATTCATTTTTCATGATAATTTTATGCTTTTGCCTACAGAAGTGCCATGGCATAGTGATAATGGAGTCTATTCCTAGGTTATCAGGGTCGAGCAGTCTATTGAGACTATTTACAAGCCAATTCAACCATCTCATGGTCAATTAAATGCAAAATGGCCGCCCCATGAGGCCACCAAAATCCAAGAAATATTCATTTTTTATGATAATTTTATGCTTTTGCCTACAGAAGTGCCATGGCATAGTGATAATGGAGTCTATTCCTAGGTTATCAGGGTCGAGCAGTCTATTGAGACTATTTACAAGCCAATTCAACCATCTCATGGTCAAATAAATGCAAAATGGCCGCCCCATGAGGCCACCAAAATCCAAGAAATATTCATTTTTCATGATAATTTTATGCTTTTGGCTACAGAAGTGCCATGGCATAGTGATAATGGAGTCTGATCATAGGTTATCAGGGTCGAGCAGTCTATTGAGACTATTTACAAGCCAATTCAACCATCTCATGGTCAATTAAATGCAAAATGGCCGCCCATGAGGCCACCAAAATTCAAGAAATATTCATTTTTATGCTAGTTTGATGCCTTTGGTTACAGAAGCACCATGGCATAGTGATAACGGAGTCTATTCCTAGGTTATCAGGGTCGAGCAGTCTATTGAGACTATTTACAAGCCAATTCAACCATCTCATGGTCAAATAAATGCAAAATGATCGCCCCATGAGGCCACCAAAATCCAAGAAATATTCATTTTTTATGATAATTTTATGCTTTTGCCTACAGAAGTGCCATGGCATCGCGATAATGGAGTCTGATCATAGGTTATCAGGGTCGAGCAGTCTATTGAGACTATTTACAAGCCAATTCAACCATCTCATGGTCAAATAAATGCAAAATGGCCGCCCCATGAGGCCACCAAAATCCAAGAAATATTCATTTTTCATGATAATTTTATGCTTTTGCCTACAGAAGTGCCATGGCATAGTGATAATGGAGTCTATTCCTAGGTTATCAGGGTCGAGCAGTCTATTGAGACTATTTACAAGCCAATTCAACCATCTCATGGTCAAATAAATGCAAAATGGCCGCCCCATGAGGCCACCAAAATCCAAGAAATATTCATTTTTCATGATAATTTTATGCTTTTGCCTACAGAAGTGCCATGGCATAGTGATAATGGAGTCTATTCCTAGGTTATCAGGGTCGAGCAGTCTATTGAGACTATTTACAAGCCAATTCAACCATCTCATGGTCAAATAAATGCAAAATGGCCGCCCCATGAGGCCACCAAAATCCAAGAAATATTCATTTTTATGCTAGTTTGATGATTTCATTTGTTGAAAGTCTATCTAGGCTGCATTGGTAAATATCGTCGTGGCAGTGGTGCTGAAAGCATATGGATCGAAAATGAAATATTTGGACCACATACTGCCCAAACTGTTCTCAGGAGTTCTCATTATGCTCGATCTTTGGAAGGAATGGTTCTTCTTTCAGAAGTTATGGAGAGACTACAGTGGCAGGCTTTTTTTGAAAGTTGTGGAACACGAAAGTATTTGGAACCACTCAAATTCCTCAGAGAAATGAAAGAGTCAATATCCAAGAAGAACAGATTGAGATCCAAGGAGCTCCTAAGTTCTTACATGGAAAGTGCGAGTGATTTGATTTACGATTTCAAAAAATTCAGAAAGGAAGGTCAGGAACAGAGCAAAACATTTGCTTACAAATTTCAATTTCAATTTCAATTTCAAATATGCACTATATTTAGAGTGGCATTATGCTACGAGGCTTCAAGGCCACTTTACAATTTACAATATAAGAAATAGAAATAAAAGAGATACAAAGGAAAGTCATTTATAGGTAAGATCGATAAGGTATTTCTTCACTTGTTTCTTGAAGGAACGCATATTGTCAATCGCTCGCAAGTTCTGGGGAAGTGAGTTCCAACTCCTCGCAGCAGCTACCGGAAATGATCTACCACCAAAAGTTGGGCATCGATAAGATGGGACCGCAATGCAGAATGAATCTGCAGACCGCAATCGGGATCTTTCAGGCATAGAGGAGACATCCACCAGGGAGCAGCTGAGATAATCAGGAGCACACTCTCGACGACAACAGAAGGTCAGAACTGATAGTCTATAAGCAATACGTTGACGAATAGGCAGCCACTGTAATTCATTTAACAAAGGAGTTATTGACGAATAGCGGGAAGTGCCGTAAATCATACGGGCGGCTGCATTTAGCACAGATTGTAATCGCTTCACTTGTTGCTCAGGGATTCCATACATGACAGGAATGCAGTAATCCAACTTTGAGATGACCATGGAAGTAATCAATGTCAGGAGTAGATCACGTGGGATATAAGGGATTATACTGCGAATCTGGCGCATCATCCCAAAGCACGATGACACACATTTCGAGATATTTAGCTTGAATGAAAGTTCTGAGTCCAAGAATACTCCAAGACAGCGCACTGAATTTGATGGAAGGATATGAGAGGATCCTATTCTCAAGGGCGCTGTTGGGACAGAACGCCGACGTTTGCCTGAGTGACACCATAGAAATTCAGTTTTCTCTGTATTCAATAGAAGACGATTTGCACTGCACCATTGAACAACATCATCTAGACAACATGCCATCTCGGCAGCTAGATCATCAGTCGCATTTGGCGAACACGCTCCATAAATCTGCACATCATCCGCGTAAATATGCAACTTGAAGTTATGATCACGAACAACATTGATAACTTCTACCATATACAAAACAAAAAGAAGCGGCCCCATCACTGAGCCTTGAGGAACACCCCAGTTCCACATCTTGGAATCGGAAGTTGAAGCGCCTACACGAACAGACACTGGTCGATCACTCAAGAATGATTGTATCCATGAAATAACTAGACCAGAAAAACCAAAGGATAGTCTCAGGCGTTGTGTAAGAATTCCATGGTCAATGGAGTCAAACGCAGCGGTAAGGTCCAAAAAAGCCAAAAGACACAATTCACCATTATCCAATGACGAGAGAAACTTACTGGATAGAGCTTACTGGGATAGACTGATTCAAATGGTCTTTGAGGCGAAAAATTTGGTAAAATCTGATAGAGAAGGCGATTGGCAGCTCCACCTACATACAGTTGAGGCAATATTACCCTATTTCGCTATCTTCGATTCAACAAATTATCTTGGCTGGTGTTCTCTTTACTTGGAAGACATGAAGAAACTATCTACGATCGCACCCGAGATTCATGACAATTTAATGGATGGCCGATTCGTGGTAAAACGTTTCTCAATTCCATTTTCCGCGGTTGCTCCCGACATGTGTCTTGAACAAACGATCAACAGGTCCTCAAAAGCAAGTGGTGGAATTATCGGTAATACAAGAAGAAAAGAATACGTAACGCGATGGAACATCATTTATCATGAATTGATGTCTGTTAATCAAACTTTTCGCGAAGCAACAGGCGTACAACCACTGTGAATCATTCATTTACTGTTCGTCATACGCATGAAACTGAAATCAAACTAAACAAAATGATCTCGTACAAAATGATCTCCGAAGATGACTACTCAACCCCTGCGAACTGGGGAGACATGCAAACTGCATATATAGTTGATGTTATGGCGTATGTAAGAAAATTAAAAACGTCCGCCATGAAGACCTTTGGGGATGTTTGCGCTCATTTGCACAGTGCTGTCACAGGAACATGCAAAAATGCTTTCCGCATTGATTATGTCTTTGATTCATACAAAGAGGCCTCGGTAAAATACAATGAGTGACTACGCCGTACTCGGAACTCTTCTGTTATGTTCAGCAATATAACAGGGGAAAGCAAATTGCCGAAAGACATGGAAAGTTTTTGGTCGTCAACACGAAACAAATTCGATCTGGAAATTCTCGTAAAAGATTGGCTGATTGACTACCATAAAAAATCCGAACGACCTTATCATAGTCTTGAGCCGCATAATTGGCGAAGAAATGGAAAGTTCAACATCAGCGCAATCGATAAGGAATGGCACAGTACAACAACACCCTGAATTGGATACGGAACACGAAGAGGCAGACATCCGCATAATTCCCCATGCTCTGCACGCCATCAGAAACGGATGCAGCGAATCGCGATTCTATCGAATGACACGGATGTTTTTATTATTGCCTTGCATTTCTGCATATTTTCGCATCGAACGGACTCCAGGAGCCTTGGTCGAGAGGTGGGGCTGGAGACAAAACCAGGTGCATCCCATTACACATTGTGTCAGCCAAGATTGGCCGTTCCATGTGCGAAGTTCTCCCAGCAATTCAAGCATTGTCTGGATGTGATACCACCAGCAAGTTCGGTACGAAAGCAGCTGCAATCAATGCTGATCCAATTCGTTACTTGAAGGATTTCGGACAAGCCCAGATTAATGTGGAAGCGTGCGTTCCAAACGCCGAGAGGTACTTGGTACAAGTTCTTCATCGAGGAGATCATGGTATCGAAACTATGGATTGCTTGCGTCATCACATGTTTCTCCATAGACAATCTACATCCCTAATCGATCTTCCGCCGACCAGTTCTGCAACGAGGGGCCGTGCTTTCTACGCTGCATACATTCAAATAAATTGTCTGAGAAATACTTCGCCCAATCCACGACTTTGGGTTCATGACAGAGAACGGATATTTGGTACCAAAGAAACATGAACGGGATCTACCTGAAGAGATGGTGCTGAAGTGTATGTGTCAAAAGTGTGCTACGCGACTATGTCCTTGTAGGGAGGCCAACGTTGACCGTTGTGAATACTGTAAATGTCAAGCATACGCCACTTCTACTGACAATAGCTGTCGAGATCCTAATTAGGCATATATCTTCTTTCTGATAACTCTTGCAGAACTTATTCATACTGCATCAATTATTTGTTTCGAATTCCAACTACGCTTCTGTATTTCAAATGTATAAAATGCCCAAATGTATAAAATTGCAAATATTAGAAGATCTTCAAATGGTGCGAAGCCCGTGCATGATAAACTTCAATGGAAAATACCATAGCAAAATATTTGAAATTTTCTATTGTTTTTTATCGCTTAAGTAAACATTTTGGGAAGTAGAAACAAACGGTGCCGTAAGTCGATCTAAGAAAAAGTCTCAATAGATTGCTCGACCCTGATAACCTATGATCAGACTCCATTATCACTATGCCATGGCACTTCTGTAGCCAAAAGCATAAAATTATCATAAAAAATGAATATTTCTTGGATTTTGGTGGCCTCATGGGGCGGCCATTTTGCATTTATTTGACCATGAGATGGTTGAATTGGCTTGTAAATAGTCTCAATAGACTGCTCGACCCTGATAACCTAGGAATAGACTCCATTATCGCGATGCCATGGCGCTTCTGTAGGCAAAAGCATAAAATTATCATAAAAAATGAATATTTCTTGGATTTTGGTGGCCTCATGGGGCGGCCATTTTGCATTTATTTGACCATGAGATGGTTGAATTGGCTTGTAAATAGTCTCAATAGACTGCTCGACCCTGATAACCTAGGAATAGACTCCATTATCGCGATGCCATGGCGCTTATGTAGGCAAAAGCATAAAATTATCATAAAAAATGAATATTTCTTGGATTTTGGTGGCCTCATGGGGCGGCCATTTTGCATTTATTTGACTATGAGATGGTTAAATTGGCTTGTAAATAGTCTCAATAGACTGCTTGACCCTGATAACCTAGGAATAGACTCCATTATCACTATGCTTTGTGACTTCTATGCTCCGGTATTATGACAGCAATGACGTGGCAGCCATTTGGACGCCATTTTGAATTTAGGGATCAAGGTCCTCGATCTGGAATGTCTACCCAAGTTTTTTTTATCATCCTAGGGGTCCTTTACAAGAATCAAGAGTCAAAATGCGGGGACATATTTTTGCACACTCAACCCCCCCTCAGCCCCAGGACTACTTGGACAGATTTAAAAAGACCATTTTGACTTGAGACTCATTGCTCTTTGTGTCATTCCTCAATCGATGATTCAACTCTTAGACCTTTTTTAATTTTTATTTCCGGTGCTTATTTCATTTTTAAGCAATGTGCTGGTCTGCCTAGTCCTCTAGACTTTTGTTTTATAGTTTTGGCTTCAATGACCTCGATTACAAGTTGTTCTCACTCTGTGACCGCTTTGAGTTATGATTGCTGAAATTCAACTGGATGACGATGACAATCGAAGATAGCATGAAAGAACTCTCGAAAATGTGACCGGTTTTTTGATCTGATTTCAAACCAAATCTTGGTGCTCCCACAATGGAATAAATGCATGACAGTAACAGCCCGAGCCCCTTATTTCAATCAATGCAAGAGAATGTACTTTCTCAGATAAGTTCATCCACCAGTATCCGAACGGAAAGGATCCGGATCCCCAGATGTGAAAAACAATAATATCAGCAGACGTAGCATAGTCGCAAAACCATTAGTGCGACCATGCTACTGCTGTATTGATCTAGCAAATCATACATAAATATAGGCAAGTGGCTAGATGCAGGTAGCACAACATCATGACAGCGAATATGGCAATGTTGTGGCGCAATGCTCTGACAGCCGCTTGAGATTCCATTAACACATCATCTTAGTGCCGTAGCAGCTCAAAATAAGAAGTTCCACACATCTTCATGTACAAGATTTGATTTTTCAGAAATATCCTGCGATAATTATTGCGATACAACATTTGTATAGAATATGATAGGAAATGCTATCTCGTGGATTACAGCATAAAGTTACAAAATTTGCAGGGATAATGCCACTGTTACTATTTATAGCATGGGTATAATTTTTCTTGGTTACCTTATTGACAGAAGGAAAGCGGTATCCTGGATGGGGTTTCTATTTTTTTATGAAAGCCATATTACACAATGCAACAAAGCATGCACGAATATTATGTCCACCAATATCAGGTCTTCCATAACGCAAGATATATTTCTCGGTTGTTTATGAAAAATTCGCTAATTTTGCAGTCATTCATCAGAGACTACGAAGCTCAAAAAATATCATAATAGATTCAAAGTCTGTAATAGCTACGAATTTTGGTATTCAAGCACTGTTGAGAGTTATGAAATATCTGAGTTCTAAGCAACCTATCATTTAATTTTCATCCAACTTTAAGACAATTACAAAATAATGTTTGAATGGCCAGTGACTGATCATTTTATTGTGGTTTTGGAAGAAGTCAAGTTGATTTTTTATATAACCTCAACATGTTTTAATAGCCCAGCATTATTATCTGCAGGAGCAAAAGATTACATGATAATTTTACATTAATAAAAAGAACAACGAAATTCATCAATATCTATTGGCATGAGGCCCTTTGTCCATTCCTATCCGCGGGACGGGGTCGGGTATTCCTGCCTGCCCTTCGTCCAATCTCTCTCCGCACTTGTAAATCACAGAAAACCTTCTTCTGAAAGCCTGCCGTGGAGTAGCATTTTGCACGCCTGGCCTACATTTCATTCTCTGCCGTGTCAGCTATCAAGAGATAGCGACAAGCTTTGTTGGCAATAAATCAATGATTGACTCCCGCTTTTTCAGTATTTCATTCACGATAACGAATACGCACAGAATATTTTCATAAACGATGATAGAGTACCGACAACTATTTTTTATGGATAGTACTAGACTGTGGTCTTTGGTCAATCGCAGCAAATTATGGAAACTAAGAAAACATTTTCCTCACTGACAATATTCAGAATACTTCAGTAAGTGCAGACATGTGTGTAATATTTACATATTCCTCTAAGCGACACAATGATAATATTTTCGCATGTTAATTCTCGATAAAATCTAATTTCTTCGAACAAGAGAAACACATGAGGAACAGTAGTTGAACAGACGTCAAAATGCTATTAAATATTTTCTGGCGATAAATATTAACATTTTACTAACTTACTGGATCTGCAACATTAGCCAAACATGCTTGACAAAACCATGGTTCTGTGCTCGCTGAGCTTTGACCACTTTCAATACTTCCAACATCAGAAATTCCGTAACATCCTGAAATAAAGACCAGAGATATAGATAAGTGATACATAAGTATTCATTTAGACTATATTATGAAGTCAATGTTTCAACAGACACATTATCCTTCTTATTTCCATTTTGCTAAATTAATCGCTATCATAAATCTAGTCACAGTAAATTTATTTCATGCTCTAGGTGCACTATGCATATACAGTTTCGCTAACTTTATTTTTGAACAGACGTAATTAACCAGGCCCTGGGATAATCTACTTTCTGCATTACGACAATTCACGTTGATCAACCAGGAGAAATAGAAGTTTAGGTTTCAAAGTTTAACATATTCGTTAAATAAAACCGTGACGGGCTCTCGGCGTACTGCGCCTATTGAGGTCGGCAGCGCATCTATTATACCATCGATGACCTCAGAAGGAGCACGACGCTGAAAGAACATCGTGGTTTTTGAAAGAATAAACTTTGAACTTCAAAACCAAAATTTTTCCTATTTTGATAAACTGGCAGGTATCAAAATTTTGAACTAAGTAAATGAATTATGAATTAAGTAAACATCATCACCAGCGCTTTGCATCCAGCTCTTCGCATCTTGGTTACATAGTGACCAATGGTGGCTAGTCAAATTGGAGATGATAATTCGTTTTGAACATGCAGGAGTTTTTTTGCATTTGCAAAATAGCAACTGCTAAAATATCTGAGAATCTATCTTAGATAAGCTTTGTGAATAGGGCTGAACTTCGAACCCAAATCCCAACTCTGATTCGTTTATCGAAGTGGTACATATTCGATAAACATTTCAAATTGGTGGAAAATGCTTGTGTTTTATGAATGCCGTTTAGATTGTTTCATACAGTAATACATACAGGAAATCATTAAGAAATAATAGAGTGTGAAATAAAAGGAATTATAGAATTTATCAGCAAACTTATCTTTCTCAAATGCTCTGATTTGTTCATTACATCTCAATCTCAATAAAGAACAGATATATATCATGAACATTCTCTATAATGAACAAGCAGACATATAATAGAATATTTTATAAGTCAAATTAGAAATTAATTGGCTAAATAGCGTTAAACTTATGCATATTTTGCACATGATAATTGTCTTTTCACAGCGAATTATCAGCTTGATCTCCCTATTATGATCGATGCTTTTTTATTTTGAGAAAATGTATTATAGTAGACTTGCAGAGCCCTCTCTCTTCAAATTATCTTTATCCTCTTGATCAACGGAATGATAACAGAATTCTGAAAAGACTGCCGAATTATGAAGGACACATTACTCCGTACTAGACTAGCTGTTCATAAACGCAAAGAAAAAATTTGTATGATATTTGATGAGAATTCATATTGAATTGTCAATCACTCTCACCTTCATGTATTACTATGCTGCATCCATCACACTCGATAAGCTCATTGTCATCGCTCGACTTTTCTCCCAAACAGAGCATGCATATCAAAACATCAATCTAAAAGAGAAATACAAGAGGGATGACAACGAATTTTCAATAATATTTCATTTCAAATTTTACATCACCTTCTTGGGTTTTATCATTTCCATTCTTACTTCCTTTGAATGTTTTTCCTCTTTTATGGTTGTTTCAACAACCTCTTTCTTCACTACTTTTTCTGGATTCTCTGCTGTGGACCCTTTATCCACTGGCTGATCACCATCTCTACGATTCACTTGCGCGTCAATTCTTTCATCTTCTTTATCAGCTTCCACTGACTTTATTTGATTCTCTTCTTTTTTCTTTTCTCCCTCCTTGACATTGTCATCATCCTCATCATCATCGTCGTCGTCATCTTCGTCATCATCATCATCATCATCATCATCATCATCATCGTCCTCGTCATCACTATCGTCATCATCATCATCCTCTTCATCGTCATCATCATCCTTCCTATTAGGATCGAATTCTTCATCGTCTTCATCATCATCATCATCATCTACTCCAACTGCAAAACATAATATCAGAACAATTTTGCAATTTGCTGAACTTGCAAGATTTTTCAGTTGTTGAATTTGAAAGCATGGATTTCTAATTCAAAGTATATTGACAGTATAGACCTACATGTATTTATAAGCAAAGGGAATTAAAGGAATAGTTTTAGCATTACTAAGAATCCTAGAAGCCACAAGCCTCGATATCTCGACCTGTGTTGTATCTTCAATCTGCATACGTCCTATTAGCAGAGATGCAAAGCGGATAGGAATGTGCTTAGTGAAAGAGGAAAATGGCGGTAATAATAGCAACACCACAAACATCAATTTTTCCGGTGAGCAAATTTAGAACATCCATCCGGAAAACAAATAGGGGAAACATTCAAAATGGATAGAAAATCATTCCAGGAAAATCATTATCTATCATTATTGTGGCGAATAAGTTCTGAAGAAATTTTTTTTGTATAATATAAAACGAGTCTTCGATAAGTTAATTGCCAGCGCTTGGTTATTCTTTCACTTTTAGTATTGTTGGTAAGACTAAAGAGTTCAATAACTAATTACCAGGATAGTAATAGGCACATTCTGGTTTTTCATGAACAATTCAAAATGTGCTTATTCAATGCTATTTTTGGGTTTTGGCCATCGGTCGGCAGAACAGATTAAATGTAAGTAAGAAAAATCAACTTTTCTCGACCGAAAATGTATTAAAACAAGTTTTTGCAACTTGCTGCGCAACGTTTCGCTACCGCTTCGGCTGGCGCAATAAAAATGAATGACTACCGGACACGTACATTCAGAGAGGGATGTCGTGATTTGATCTGAAAAGGTTCCAACTGCCTACGCTCATTAGTTACATTTTTGTAAAGGATCGTCAAAAATATCATGGATATGTCTAGGGTACTTCTATGATCATTAACAAAGTGTTGATAAAACAATGAAGATTCTACCGTTAAATCTTCACGAAGCCGGGAACGAATATTTCTCACTGTTTCACCAAAGTAGGTGGCCTGCGAGCACAAAGGACAAATGCAACAGCGAAGAAAGTACACGTAACCTTTCCAAGTGCAGCTGACTCGCCCATCCCCGCAACCACAGTAGACGCAATTAACTTTATTGCAGTCATTTTCGTCCTTAGCATATACAATTCGATACAAGGGTCCTTCACAAAAATGTAATTAAGCTCACTGAGCGTAGGCAGTTGGAACCTTTTGAGATCAAATTGCGGAATCCCTCTCTGAATGTACGTGTCAAGTAGACATTCATTTTTATTGCGCCAGCCGAAGCGGTAGCGAAAAGTTGCTGAGCAAGTTGTAAAAACTTGTTTTAATACATTTTCGGTCAAGAAAAGTTGATTTTTCCGACTTATATTTAATTTATTCAATGCTATCACACACTTAGCCCGGTAGGCGCACAAAACTCAGAAACTGAAAGGGGTGAGTTGATAAACCGGTGATAGTGAACTAATTCTTTCAGTGGAACAAACGCTAGTCGTGAAGACTATTTATGTATTTTGATTGATTATATTGACCGTGAAATTTTAAATAGTTCTAGATTATCATTTTTTAGTAATCACGACGCGGAGAGTACAACCAGGCTTATTTCATGTATTTGACGCTAGAATTGTCACCACGAATGGTCAACTCCGGAAAACTCCTCATGTCCGTCGACTCAACTCTTTTGTTCCTTACTGCACACGTCTATTTAATCGTCTTTGACTTTAATATTTTATATTGCGTCAATTTACATTACTTTTGTGTTTTTTCGTCCATTGCCGCGTCATTTTCTTTCTGCTAATGTATAGCCTTGTACTGATGATTTTCATTCAATCAATAAACGTTTACTACTACTACTACAGTATTAAAAAATATGCTGCTTATCACCAATATCCATGACATTGCTTGAATCGCAATCGAATTAAATAAATGAAAAAATAATAGTGAAAATTCCAATGGTCAGGGTAAGAAGTCTGTTTTCGATGTTCTTTCAGAAGCTAATCCTCAAAATTAGAAAATCAATAAGCCGGCAATTTTGCATGAATAGTCTTCTTGGTAAATACACGCAGTGACATGGGAGCAGATTGTGAGTGATGCGGTTACCAAAGTACAAAAATTGTAAACCATGATAGCAAAATTCACAACCGAGATTCCTTCTATTTTGATGTATCAAATTATCAAATGCAGATTCATTGTTAAACAGACATTTTTCATTACGCGCAACAGACCATCATCGGTAAATAGAAAAAGGTGGAAACAAACGTTGGGTCACATACACGACGGAGTTCATTCATGGAAGCAGCTGCTATTGTCATCCACAAATAGAAGGATCAACATTAACAAATGAAAAGTATAAACAAGATCAACATGAAAATAATTGCTCAGATTGACTCTGGTTATTCATGAGCTTAGCATTGCTATTTACATGCAACGATATCAAAATAGCTTCACCAATACGAGCGTGTCTTGTACTGAGCAGAATGGAGAGATATTGCTCGGACGGTGTGTGAGTATGCAAGGGGGCATCCATATAGAATGCACGCATAAAAATCCTCATTTTATTGAATACCCCTCCCTCTCCACTCATTTATCTACCCACCCCCTCAATGCGTGCGCACGGTTTTTTGACCCCCCCCCCCAACATTGGGAAGTTCGAGACCGGTCCCAGTATGCCTCTGATTTTCATAAGCTTAAATAATTATTAAACAGAAGAAATCGAAATCCACCACAGTTTGCATCTCTTGATTGTAGGTTCTAGTCATAGAAATTTACAAATATTTCTACAGGATGAGATGTGCTGTGGTAGTCTATAACGCCGCTAATATCAAAACACATCATGTCAAAGCATATCTTTATTTTGATATTTGCAAATAGGCTAGTGGTTTATTCATAAGATTTAATCGGTATAGAAAAAAACAAAACAAAAACAAAATAGAGAGCGTATTGCAATAACTGAACAAAAAAAGTCAGGACTGTCATCAAAATTAAGAGTAGGGTAAAGCTTTTGTGTCTAGAGAGCGATAAAGGAAAAACGCTACGCCGTGACCGTGGAACAGTAGCCTAATTGCTGCATGTAGTTGGTCATTAATGCCTACATAGGTAGCAATGAACATAGCCTAGTCTTAGATGTTTATAGAACTCAAGTTAAACAATAGTAGTCTGCAAGAATAGGATTGTTGGTGACTAAATTATGTATAATTTAAGCCCAAGTTCATTTTTCATAAGATAGAAAGCGTACGCACGCATTTTGGAAAACACCCCCTGCCCTTGCACGTAACTGCACGCATTTTGCCTGACCCCAACCCCTCTCTAACTGCGTGCACACTATATGGATGTCCCGAAGGAAATTTCCGAAGCTGGCACCTTTCAGGTGTTCTTTCATGCAATGTTAAACTCATGAATAGCCAGACTCAATCTGAGCAATTATTTTAATTCAAATTTTGTTTATCCCTTCCATTTGTGAAGGTTAGTCCCGCTGATTGTCCTGTATACAGCCCAACGCTTGCTTCCACGTTCTGGTGTTCACCGATAATGGTACAGTATGCGTGCGGAAAAACGTCTGATTAACAATAAACCTGTGCATTCACTACGGCATTTGTCTATATTTCAAAATGTTAAACCAATAAAGATCTGAGACGTTTTTCACAAACTATTTCATGGGGTTTAATCTAGTTTAGAACTGTTACCGGAACCATTTCTTGCAAATTAGGAACCGACTTAGGTCCCGGAACCGGTTCTTTGTAATTCAGGAATACATTAAACTCTAGTTCCTAGGCATCGATCAAATCCCATGGCATCAGGGTTTTTCAAGGTCAAGTCATATGAAGTTGTTGATCACCTTCATCTAGACGGGGTCCACTACAAAATTATGGAATTTTGCAACTTTTATGCTAAGATGACAAAACATTTTCCCAGTTGTTTTTGTATTACATTATTGAATGACATTATGAATAGATACAGCATATATGGTGTCTGCCAGGGTGCAAAATCAACTCTAATTCAAATTGCAGTATTTAAACTAGTGTTAATGTTCAAGTAAATAGTTTCAACACATCTACTCATGGAAAGCTTGTTGTGTATTAGGTCAAGTCAAAATTCTACATTATACACTAAATCAACCTAGCACCAGCCAGAACACTGCATTAATAAGGCCTGAAGTCGACCTAAACAAGCAAGCCAGAACACTACATTAAATTGAGCTGATACCGACCTATGACAGTTCGGAGCCCTACACTAAATTGGCCTGATGCCTGTCTAAAGTTATCTGTCAGATCTCTGCATTAAAGCGGCCTGAATTCGGGTCAAAGCTAGCGTGAATCTTGCACTAAATCGACCCGGTCTGAAGTTGCACCCATGCCGGTCTGTAAATTACTTCCGGACAGACCTGAATGCCGTCGGTCGACGAATTGGACCAATCTTGGCAGGCATCTCTAGTCCCATGCGCACATATTACTTCGACAGACAGCTTTGCGATAAATAAATGCGTAACCAAACCAAAGATCTTCTCCAGAAGCACATAGACCTAAAGTACTCATGTAGCCTACTATTATGTGAGCTTAAAGCGCACACACACTCGTTGTTCGGAGTATTTTTTGAACGCACAACCTTGGAATGAACTTCCACGAGACACTTAGTCTTACCGTTTTCTGATGGAGACAACTGGATAAGCTTAGAACTGTAATTTTTCCTTCGATCACTTTGCCAATCTATCCCTTTCTATGAGTGTCGCTAGAACACTGTCAGACAATCAGCATAGAGATTTGCAGCTTCATTACTATTATTTGCATTCATTACAAATAGATTAAATAACTGCTCAAAAAATGCTCTTACTATTATAATCATTACTCACATTTCCCAGGATCAAATTCTTCATCACTTTCATCATCATCAGGCATATTCTGAAACATCGCCATCAATCGAGGATCTGTTGGTTTTATTCGCCGCTTGGAAGGGTCTCGTTGAGTGGCTACAAAGCAAAAGGTACTTTAAGGAATTGAGTGAGCTGCATATCATTGATCTAATGCTCTTAACCTAAGATAACCGATTACCGAGCTACTGAAACCGCTCCTCATACAGTCACAGAGTACGTACTGCACCTATTTATATGAGTAATGCATTACTTGAGCTTCAAGATAACAACAAAAAGGAAATTATACCCTACTAATTATCCCATTTTCTATTCTGATCAGAAATATAACAGCGTGTTGATCCAATGAATTGGATCGTAGGCTATTTCAAGAGACAAATACATAAGATGACCCTAATAAGAACTAGAGTCCGTCATCCAATTTTCCTTCTGTTTCATAATTCACTGTGAGAATTTCCATTCACAAAACATTCAGATAACTATTAATACAGAAAAACGGGGATTTGAAAGAAATCGAAAATATATCCTTTTTAAAGTTATAGAATTTCTTCACTTACCAAATACTTTCATGATCAGGGCGTGATCATCATCTTCTGACTTATCTCGCTTCGACATTATCTGAAGATCATAGGTTAATTGATACACAATGTAACTAAAGTTAAATAATCAAAAGTTGTTGATAAATAGATGAATCAATAATAGAATGTTTGAAACAAATACATAGTGTGTTAAACAATATTTACATGCATAAACCTCATGTCGTTCCGACAAAATCTGAAATCAAAGCAAAACTGAAATCGATCAGAATCAGTAGTGGAATCAGTGAAAACAAGAATTAAAAAATGGCCTTATTGATCAGCATAATACATTGCACTCCAAGCAAGCGGGAGTTTTGGAGCAGCACCTTACTCCAAATTGTGCGGAAACACTTCTCCCCACTTCAACTTTTATTACTACTTTTGCTGCATTCGGTTGATTCATGACCAAAAGCATGACATTTTGATAGTTGTAGGTTATATCATTTGCTGCCCTCAGTTATCTCTAGGTGCAAATATGTATTATTTACATGTATATAAATACACCAGGGCTTGGCCACGCGAAAGTTAACATCTCGAGTGAAAAATGAAATTCAAGTTATGTTTTCTCCTTCATACTTCTGAAAAGCTCTGATTCTCTAGTTCCCAGAACATGTTTCATTTTTGTCCTATCTTCTGTGGTTCAATAGTAGTCGATGTTTTTGTTGTCACTCAAAATCATTTTTGTGTGAGGAACTGAATTTTATCGGAAAAAGAGCATATTGATGCATGTTAACACGCTGTATCTTCAGCTATCGACATTTTGATATTTTTCATAGTTAAATGAGGTAGCATTATTATGAAATTCCGTTACCGATAACGGAATTTGAATGTTCATCAAGTCATACAATCGCATAAAAGCTTCTCTTACGCTGGTTTCTACTTCGATTACAATACCCCTTTGCCAAGCTATCTTTCTAAGAGTATTTTCGTTTATTATCAGAACTTGCAATTCCATTCTTGGTTGAGATTGCAAAACAACAGCTATCACCTAGATATAGGCCTACTGAGTCAATATTTTTGTTAATTTAAGAAAGCAGAGTGATGTAATTATTTAAGGTAAAAATAAAACAAATAGATAATATAACTCTATGATTGAGGATGCATTGCTGTCAGTGTAACTACACATAACGTGGGTACACAGCCTATTACTGAATAATGTCTGACGTTTGTCATCAATGGAAATATGATTTGCATATTATTAAGATAAAATAATTGTGCAGGGTGTAGATGGGAATCCTTTCAGGTGTTCCTTACATTTTTCATGAATGTTAATTAATCACATTAAATTAACTGCTACCTCATTGTTATACCTATCTTGACAAATATTGATGGTTGTGTAGGCCTACATGCTCCTTAGTCCAACATCAAATGCACAAAACGGTGAATATCTAGGAAGGATTTGTCTTGAAGTAATAGTCCGGGAGCTAGCGCGAAGTTGTGCAGGGAACGAGGTAGTACATAAAACCTTCACATAGCATAGTACACCTCTAACCTACTGCAAAACTTCGCGTCTGCCGGATCAGATCATCTGCTTTTCAGAAATAGAGAGGATAACACAATCCTATGTATTTCCAGTGGTAAAATTGTGACATTTAAGGTGTTGACTCCATTTTTTCGAATTTTTGCTCATAAAAGTTACACAAATTGGTATTTTGTTGAACTGGTTATTATAGAAATCATCTACAGATCATGATCTTTCAAATGAGCTGTCATTCTGTGACAGAGGATGAAGTAAAGTGTACAAACAGACACTTTTCGTTGGTGTAGCTGCAAATTTTAACATAGAAATTTCAGGAAAATTGTTGATATACTTTAACGAAAAGTGTCTGTTTGTACACTTTACTTCATCCTCTGTCACAGAATGACAGCTCATTTGAAAGATCATGATCTGTAGATGATTTCTATAATAACCAGTTCAACAAAATACCAATTTGTGTAACTTTTATGAGCAAAAATTCGAAAAAATGGAGTCAACACCTTAAATGTCACAATTTTACCACTGGAAATACATAGGATTGTGTTATCCTCTCTATTTCTGAAAAGCAAATGATCTGATCCGGCAGATGCGAAGTTTTGCAGTAGGTTAGAGGTGTACTATGCTATGTGAAAGTTTTATGTACTACCTCATTCCCTGCACAACTTCACGCTAGCTCCCGGACTATAAAGTTCAAATTTTCAGCTGCTACCTCTATTTCTACTGCCTTCGGTACATTCTCTCCGCATCTGTACCCTCCCTGTCACTTAATATGAGGACCAATGTCCACTTTGACAGAAACGTCTACTGTGAAGACCACTTTTTTGCTTGAAGCGAGCACTGCATCCTGTAGTCATGTTGAATGCCATCGAGCTTCATGTCAACAAACATGAGTTACGATTGTGACTTATTCATCACGCCGTTCAAATCTCAAATGTTTCAAGCATACACTCCCACATTAAGGTAATGAATAACGTTCTAAAATGAACAGAGATGGTTGCCTTTCAGTCATGAAAAAATGTGAAGGGGGACCCGAAAAAAAGCTGTGAGTAGGGGGGAAATAATAGAGATGCATTTTTACCACCCACTAAGTCAATTCAACGGAATAATAAACGGAATCAATAGGAGTGAGGAAAAAAATTGGCAAAAGGGAACTTTTGTCTGGTTATTGGACCTGATGAACATTTGAAATTCCGCTACCGTGAAATTCCGTTACCAAGTATCACTAATTATTTTTTGATTTTATTAATGGAATAATATTCACAACTAGGACAATATTTGGTGATAACTGGACAGCGACAATTTAGGTGAATCACCTAAAATGAATTTTTTACCTAAATTCTGGATATTTTGTGAAAAACACCTAAATCACCTAAATATTGTCATTGCGACAAAAACGTGAAATTTGATTAACTCATCTACATATACTCACATTGGAAAACATTGAGAAAATCGTCGTAGCGAATTACTTTTAAAATCGAAATAATGAAGACATTGATGAGTGATTCTGGGCAGTGCCACATGTTTCTGGTCATAGTTTCTAATTCTTTTATATACATTTATAGAGTTTTCATAGAGTTTATATTGCATTTGAAATACCAGTAATTTTGATCTGTTTGACACATACACAATTGTACAATTGAATTGTCAATATACCTTTTGAAACATACACACTTAGTTGCTAATGTTTCATCTGTGCAGTTGTTGTAGCTTGAATAAATTCGTTCTGAATCGCCATTAAATCTAGGCTTTACTTGTCATTATCTTCTCTATTCTTTGTTTTGAAACTTATACGTAGATTATTGTCGCGGTATTTGTTTACAAATTTGTTACCGAAAAAAGCACAATTCATGGAAATAAACAAAATCCACCATTGCTCTCAATGAATCTAGATATTTTGATGGATTTTTGATTCACCTAGATGAACAACCTAAATTTGAAAAATTATTCACCTATTAAAAACCTAAAATGACAAAAATATTCACCTAAGATGTCGCTGTCTAGTGATAACATTGTCTACTAACCCTTAAACGATGTAGCATTCACCATATGCGCATTTTCATAATGTAACATTATGTTATGAGACAAAGGCTATATACCTGTAAAAACGATGTTAACTTTTTGAAGTTCCGGTACCAAGCAGTTTTATGGACACAGATTGAAGAAAATGAATTTCTCAAAAATTCTTGTCTGCGTCATTGAAGAGCCTACCGAAGTGTCACACATGACACATTTCAAAAGGAAAATAGATCTTCATTGAATGAGTAGCAGTCATGTTAACAGTGAAAATGAAATTCCGTTGCCGCTTGGCAAGCCCCACCAATAAGTGCAATAGAGCATCAATAGAAGCAGTTTACACTTAAACAGTTTCAATGAGATGATTTCTTCAGGAAGTCCGTTCCAGTCAAACAATGATCCTTACGAGAAAAAATGCAGCAGTGTCACAATTACACAGTTGTCTCTAAAGCTTTAGGCGGTGTTTACGGGTTACAATTTATAAACGCATTTGAATGAAAATTGTATTTGGATCACGGCGTGTGATGTCAAAATAGTTTTGAACACGTCCGAGAGGTCCATTACAAGTCGACGACATTTGAGAGATGAAAGATTCAAGTGTCTCAGTCGTTCTTCGCATGGAACGGAGGTTAAGCTACTTGAATATTACGATTCATGCGCCGTTGCACATGTTCAGAGCAATATCTTTGGTTAAGGATGGATTCAAACTGGAACGGCATTCTAGGTGTTGGCAACCTAGGGAAGTGTACTGCTTAACAAGGGCGCTAGGGTCCGCAGAATGGAGGAAAGAACGTTATTACTCAAAATAAAGTCTTGCTGCTGAAATACAAGTTAATTTAAATTTTCGTGACATGACGGTTTGTTCACAGAAGCAGGATCATACAAAAGAGTTGGGATTTGATAGAGTGGGAACTCTGTTAGGGACCTTTTACTAATGAAATACATATCAAAAGTCATCATTTCACCTAAAAATGAAATATATTTAAGGGTCATTCCACATCAAAACGTCAAATGGCCTGTGGCGAAGGTTCTCAGATTTTCTTGAAATTCACATGTTTTCATCATTTGAGTCCATCTAGATGAAATCCAAAATACTTCGGAAAAATTCCATCGGAAAGGTCGACTGCGTGGCCTTGACTTGTTCGTATTTTTCTATTTTTAAAGAATTTGTGAAAAATCATATACATCTTTGACGGCCTACATCACCGATCTCGCAGCGAAGTAGAGGAAAATTCTTCTTGGACTGCTTAATTGATACCCAACCATAGATGTTCCAAGCGGAATTCCCAACTTTTTCGCTGCGAGAAAATTTCTGTGGGCCCTCAAAAAAGTAAAAATTTAGACAAGTTTTGGAAAAATCGAAATGTCTAACATTTCTTAAAAAATGCTTAAATAATTTTACTGTCCCTTCTTCCACAGGCGATCACAAATACATCCAAATCATTGCAAAAAGATATCTAGAAAATCACCAGGGATCGGGAAAGTGGTTTTTGAATATCAAATTATACGTGCAGTATTCAATTTTTGCAATCTTTGACTCAGTCCTGACAATTTCTCGTAGCAGCTGCTTCAATTCTGATAGGTCGGGTGCACTACACCTCATATCACATATCTGAAACTGTAATCAGAAGTAGCCTTTTACACCCACAAGTGTGATTTTTTTAAAATTTGAATATGTGGTAAAACTAGTTTGTTTTTGTGTTGTCACTATAAAATTTATGAGTAGCATGTGCTTTGTAATAAACATATGACATGCTTTTATTTTCGAAACTCTTTAATTCGAACTCGGATGGATTATATGTTCGACTTATGTTGTCTATCCCAGCCTTGATCATCCTCTCAAGTTGTGTTATCAAAGGCATCTTGTATTAAGACTCGTTAATTGGGGCCTCTAAGGTCTTACCTCATTCACGGTCTTAATTAAGGAGTTTCGATCTCTAAACAGTTAAATGTTGAAACACGTTTTGCATTTACCGGCAGTCGCGGCAATTATTCATGGAAAACGATCATAATTAAGATATGATAACAGGTAAACATTTCCACAATTTCTACTTACATATTGTATATGCCGGTAAGTAATCACGCAGTACGCATGGTTTCTGGTACAAGTGTCTATCCAGTCTTTCCACAATTACAGCTTGATAAAATTGTATCCAAATTATTTCATGCCTGTGCTGAGAGTAGGTGTGTATTAGCATCGATGACGTCTTGGATCTCCCGGAATTAGTCTTATCGACGAATACTTTTGAGCTTCAAATTTGATGAATAAATGAGAGTTTTTGCTGTAATGTGCTAGTCTCTCGCAATTTCCGCTTATAACGGACTATCAGAAAATTTCAGGGAATCCTTGAAATACACGGCATCGAAGCTCTCGTGACTCAATCTAAACCAAGCAGCATACTTGAAAATTTATGAATATTTATGCACATGTAGGACCTATATTCCTCGCATACTGCATGGTTACATAAATGCATGAAAGAGGCTATCATTCTTTTTAATCGCTATAACTGATTAGTAGGAAATGTCTTAAGACTTGAAATAAGCAGGAACTATTTGGCTACTGTTGACGATGGGCTTCGTCTAAAATAGGACTCGTCAGTTCGGCTCGAAGGGCAAAAACTAGCTTATAACTACATGTATTGGAAATTTAGGCCCATTGGAAATATGCGTGTTGAGATCAGAAATCAACTCGGCTGAAGTGCTCAAGACATTGAGCGCCCACTTCGAAGAAACAAGCACCAAGGAAGTTTGCATAAGATGCTTGACTCCTTGAGAGTAAGGTACTATTTCATTCACACATGAAAGTAGCGCACAGCACTGCCGACTAGAAACTTAGAAAATGTGCTAATTATTTTATAAATGACCATCTTTCATTGACATACTTCTTTTTTACAACCTGGAGGTCTACAATCACCAATGCTCAAATGTGACTCTTCTGGAGCATTTCTTAAGGTGCAAGAATGGTGGGGTATACCAGCAGGTAAGTCGACACTATGAAAAATTCTTGAGTTTGTTGTTGACTTGAGACAGAAATGAAGGGAATGGTCATGTAATGAAAGTGGCTGATTCCTCTTTTTCAACGTGGGTTGTTATCAAGCTTGACGTTTGAGGTTTCTATAATGGAGTCACGAGGTCCATCGCGAGGCAGAGAAAGCTTTACGTGGTGACGAATTAAGTCTTACATTGCTGATGAATTTAGCGTTGTAAGTTCAGCATATCGACGTAGTTCGCGAAGAAAATGACAGATTGTTTCGCGAATGAACCAATTGCAAGATGTAAAATATTCCATCGGATCATCTGGCATTGCACTTGCCAAGGGAGAGATTTGATCTTTTCAATAATTGGATCTACTGATAGTCGTTCATCGATGGATTCAAGAGACGAATCAAATGGTATATTAGGGAAACTGTTTAACGGGGTAAAATGCTCAATTGTGATTCTTCACTCAAATTCATCCCTTCTGTATATCTTCGGATTTTCTTCTTAAACTTATCAACCGACACACCATTTTCACGCCATGGTAACAGAATCGAGATATTCCTGCTCATCTCTTCATCCAGTATGCGCGGTACACGCACTGCTACCAATGTAGAACACGCAAGCTCGACGATATTTCATTTAATGAGGTCTGGCAGTGTACATGAACATAGCTATAGAGCACTGCAACGAATGGTCTACAAAGGACAACCAATGTCTATCACCATACTTCCAAGGTGTGAAAATTGGCAGCTTCCTTCTGAAGAAAATACGATGCGCCCACAAAGTTCTGTTAAGCAGCATGGAAGAAGATGCACCGGAGTTAAGTAGGCATTAAGGGCTCGAACTGAATGTCGAGAAGCAAAGGAGAGGGTAACTGGAGGGAACGTAAGTGTCAGTGCTGACGGAGCAGGTGTCAACAAGCGCCAACTCCTCTACCTACTTGAACTCTGACGACATATGACTAGTAAAATGGCAATGAGAACTGTGTTGAAGAAAAATTGACAAGATCGAAATAGAAATAACCACATGTATTTTGCACAAAAGGTCTCCAACTTAACTGTAGGAAGTTACGCTGAACCGTCAGCGTGGCCTAGTGAAGAAGGTGCGAGCTCGTCTCCACCGCGGACTTCGGTTCGATTCCTAGGTCAGGCGAGTGCGGTCGGGGAATCAAGGGTGTCGGTGTCTTGTATTGACTTAATAGCTGTCATTCTCTTTCGATAATGTAGGAAGTTCCATCTATCAAAAATATATGTCTTCGAGCCTTACATTGTCTACTACGACTAACTTTGGACCAGTAAAATTCTCACATTGCTTTTTGATGTAGCATATATCAACTTAATCGCATCGAATTAAATCTTTCAGATACATATTGCTGATTCGTCTTTTGTATGCACTGTGTCACTGATTTTTGATTTCGTGCCATACTTTTTTTACGAGGGGTGCAATAAGTCGATTTTTGACTTTTTGTATATTTTGAGTATGCAAAAAAAGTCTTCCCTGATTTAGTGCTTTTACAATTCCGATTGTCTTGAAATCGGCGAGGAAGTAAAAATAATTCTCGCAAAGGATTTCTGGTATCGCTTCCTTTTAAATCAAGCACATTGAACTCTAAAAACATCTACTGGACAATGTCGGGGAAACCAATTTAATGAATTTTTCCCCTCACTTTGACGCACCTCCAAGGACATGATAAGGTTTACCTCAGTTTATTCAACTATAACTCATTATAATTACCGGTATTTTTCATCGGCAGCTAATTAAATCGATTTTTTACCAGTTCGGTGTCACTTTTGATTTAGATTTCAACGTTCTTAAGCAGATTCGTCGAAGTCATATGATAAAAAAAACGATAACTCCGGAGGGATCCCTCTATAAAATCTACCTAAATCTCGATTCCCCAGTAAGTTGAAAGATCTTGTCCACACTCCAGACTTTGGAAGTCAGAAATGGGTGATCAAATGACATTGCTGGAATCAATAATTGTGATTTTGTGCCCCTATACCGACATCGGATTCTTTAATTGCTTCTTGAGGGACAGGAGCAACTGTCCAGGACTCAAATTGTACGTTGACGCGCATTTGATTGACCAGTGATAAATGTGACAATTAAATGAACCCCGACAGAACCGTCTCCGTGCGCGCGGCGAATTTCAGTCATTCCAGGGCGCTCTATTTCAGAATGATGAGAATGCATCTTCATTTGAAGAGGAAGAGTCAATTGTCGATGTTAATGAGAATGTGCTGATTCGGAAAACACAAGCAAAAATGTAACGACCAAGTTATGCATGCAGTGGATCTCCCATCAGTTGCTGATATTTTTTGGGCCTCCTGATAAAGTAGTGGAAATTGGACATGAAAAAATGTAGACAACGACAGTAACCAAAGCTGGAACGGACTGAATATGGCGGAAAATTAAATTATGGCTGTCCGAAGCCACAGGGCATCGCAACAATCATGTAAACAAGTTGAATGGGCTCATTCCTGACTGCACGCAAGTGAATTTTGGAACTGTCAGTTAGTCTTACTAACTTTAATTGTGCTCTATACAGGCCTCCCACG
Organism: Prostheceraeus crozeri; assembly: GCA_907163375.1. Lineage (NCBI taxonomy): Eukaryota > Metazoa > Platyhelminthes > Polycladida > Euryleptidae > Prostheceraeus > Prostheceraeus crozeri. Next base: position 261,846 of record CAJQUW010000977.1, read on the forward strand.
CCTTGGAGAAAATTTTTTTTTAGGTTTTATAAATATGAATTTGTAGGGATAGTACATTGAAAAAGCAAAAAATCTGACTGTTCATCAATAAAAATATATTCTCCTTCTCAAAAATAGGAATCAAAATGATAAAGTTTCATATTAAAAACACAAACTTATAAACTTAACAAAGTATAGATTATTAAAAATATGCTCAATCAATCAAACGAGTATAACGCATGAGTTACAAATGTAATACTCTATGTATTCGAACACAAGCATTGTACGCTCGTATTATGATTCTTAGGCATATAATTGTTTAAAATGTTCGCGCAATCAATTCAGAACGTCAGTCAAGAATAGAAAACCATAACGAGTTCTATTATTCTTTTTATAATACAAATTAACTCTAATATAAACGATTATTAGAAAAAATCTAACCTTCAGTCTTGTGAAAACAAATAGGTAGAAACGGAATGTAAATCCAAAAACTTGAAGTGTTCGAAAACATATGAGTAATTACAGGAAGGGAGTACACTTATATAATTCATCACTACTGCTTGTCTAATTCTAGTCTTTGTTTCTTTAGAAGACCTATCTCCTGCTGAAGCTTTCTTTTTCTTTCAGCTCCCATTTCAATCTGGGAGCTTGCAGCTTGCAATTTTTGGGAGCTCAGAGACCTTGCGCTTAATACAGCTTGTAACTTCTTGTTCCCGTCTGACATGGCCTCATCTGCCACTCGAATTCCTTCCTCCTTACTCATAATTCTCTCATCTATCTCAGATAATCCACATTTCTTTTGTCGTTCAATTTTGTTCTTATCTTTATTTAGTGTACTCTGTTGTGATTCAGCTTCCGCTTATCTTCGTTTGGATTCAAGATCATTGTGATATCGCTGTCTTGAATTTTTAACAGATTGCAATAATTCGTTTGTTATGATAAATTTCGTGACCTTCCCTGAAACGATCAGTTTGTCACGAACATTTCTCAATGCAACGAGCGTATCCTCATTAAGCGACGAACCATGAGCCTGCAAGATAGCTTTGTTTAGAGAAAACCTTTCTCTGGACCGGAATTTCCATGTGACAGTGACAGAACACATTTAACCAAAGCAGAGAATTGAGGAAATTTTGCCCGACCATTTTCATTTTGAATCTGGAAGACGCGAGCCCAGTACTCATCAATTGGTACAAGGGTTTCATTTTCATCCTTTTTGTCAATTTAGCACCATTGAGTTTCTACTTCTTTCCAATAGGAATGCTGGTTTCTTCTACTTTGATGCTTGTCCGTCATTGGAGTTCTGTGCCATTCTTTGGGGATATCCTCAGTTTGATATTCACGCCACTGACATCGAATAATATCGCATATGTCTTCATTGGTCAAGTTTTCATTCACGGAAAATACCCTATGCATTTCTTTAGACATACTTGGTGCAATTGTGAGTGCCAGCCTAGAAATTGCTTTTAGCGACCAAGATTCTAAGCGATTGTGTGAGTGTAAAGCTCGGGCATCTTTGATAATCTCGTTTGTTATGGGCAGTTGTGCTTGCAAGTAACCTGCAGCTTTCATAAAAAACTTCAAACAATTCGATTGGACATCATATTTCTCCTTTTCAGATACATTATTCTCGCACAGCAAAACCAAAGCTCGTGTTCCTATGTCAACTTTGTTGAGATGTTTAAGATGTTTCGAGAAATTCATGGAGGAGAAGTCTGATTTGCTATTAACATGAGACGCCTTCATGAATTTCTGGGTGACGTTGCTCATCAGTTTGATCATGTTATCGTGCATATTGTGTATCATTGGCTCACTTGTTTGATGCGCTGTGAGATACCTCTCAAAATCCGTTGCAGCATATGCTACGAAGCTGATGTAGACTTGTGCGATCGGATCAGTCAGAGCTTTAACAATCCTTTGGTATCGAGGCGTGTTTTCAATCTCTCTTTTGAAGGATTTTTGCTCTGGGAGATAAACAAGAAAATATTGCTTTAAATTTGGATACTGTTCAAGTATTCGCAAACACACCTTCCGAAGAGACAGTAAGGTATACCAGTAAGACGAAATGCTATTACGAGTTTGTCTATGTCAAAGCCCAAAACAGTCAAACCTTGACGAAAAGCTTTATGTACTTTATGTAAAGTACATGTACCAATGTCTACAATAGTTGTCTGCTTATTTCCGCAATGTCCCTGAAACATGTCCTGGAATGCTTTGTTCACATTTGGACCATCCATACCGATGTGAATCAGCAAATGGGAACTCAACTGCATTTTATCTATCAACTTGAAGAAATGCTCCAAGAGTTGTTCACTGGTACAATGACCGGTAAACAGTGAACCACAATACACAGAAACTATATTGTTTTCTTTTTCGGACCAGAATTGGGCATATCCATCGTACTGTTTCTTGACCTGTGATGTTGTAGTTTCGTCAAATTTGAAACTACAAGGACTGTTTCTCAAATCTCGAATATTTTCCTCTCGTATATAAGGTGATATCCCAAACTGGATGACATACTTCATCTTCGTTTTACTCATCTGGTAGCTTTTAACAATTTTTGAATCTGGAAATTGTTCTCTCAATATTTCTGTATCCTCAGTGGCACTCGAGAAGGAATAGTTACAATTGACATATTTTAAAGCTTGCAATATTTCTGCTCTCAGAACCTTGTTTTCCTCAGTGAGCAGTATCGTATTCGGCAATTGAATTGCACCTTTACCACTCATGGTAAAAGTTTGTTGTCTTTTCCTTCCAGAAAACACATTAGCGGCAGCTTTGTGTTTGTCACCTCTGGCATGAATCTCAATTTGTGCAATACCGGATTTATCAATCTTGATAATTTTGTTACAAAATGTACATAATGCAGAGTATTTATCAGAAGCTGGCTTGATGAAGTCGAAATCATTCTCCCATGATGTGCAATAAGAAGTAGTACTATGCTTGCTCTCAGACATTTATGACCTGAAAATACGAAAATAAAGAAAACATTGAGTAGAATTAAGACTATTTAATTTAATAATTGCAAATCACGATCATTCTCACAATTAATGCAATAATGAAGGTTCTCCGTTTCATAAAGTGTTGTATTTATCCTTAACTAAGATTTAGAACTCATCCTAATATGGTATAGCGGCCTAAGCAGCTTCGTGTCACAAGATAAGCAAAATTTAGAATACTAAATGAAGAGCTGATTTGAAGTTCAGACTTCAGACAATCAAGGTAGGTGTTAGGATTGCAAGTAGTCAAATGCTGTATTTAAGTCCTTGAAAGTCTTGTGAATTTGTGTTTTTAAAATCACAATCGACTGTGACTGAATGCAAAATTAGTCACAAATAGTAAGTTAATTTGCAGTACATGTAAAATGTTGCCGGTGAAACATGATAATCAGTGTACAATGACAATTTTTATTTTATTTAAGTTAAGATAACTTACAAATGATAAGTAACCGGTTTACGACAAGGAGAACTTTCCGGAATATGAAATGCATACATAAAAGCCAGGGGTGCAGAGCCTCGGAAAAAGGGGTAATTTGATAGACAAATTACAAGTTAAGATCTGTAAGACCAACTGATAATAGATCTAGGCATTACATATGTACATGTTCTGAAGCAATTAATTATCAACATCATTCGATTAATTTTTATGCTCTCAGATCACATCGCAGATTCGTTAAACTAAGAAAAATGATCAATGAAAATTATAAATCATAATATCAAAATACACTCTCAGGGAAATGGAAATAGATGAATATGGAAGATCAGTTACCAAAAATATACCCTTATAAATGAGTAGCAGTGGATGTCGATGTAAATTACCTCGAAGTCGAAAAATAGGAGGACCTTAATGATTGAAGTCGTAGTTTCATATACATTTTTGTACATTTAGATAGATTTGGTGGCTCTATAATTCGCATCCCTGGCTGCTATCACCTTATATTCTGAGTACAAGTATATCATAATGCACATTGATATAAATAAAAAAGGTCTGAATTCAATATATGTCGTTGCACGAGCGTTTATTCTCAAGTAACAGATATACGAGTACAAAAGCAAATAAGAAAAATCAGCAAAATTACATTTCTGTCAAGAAGGTTGACCCCCATAAATACATACCTTGAAAAAAAGCTGCAACAGATTGAACGTTAAACCAAACAAAAAAGTCACATGAATCCATAAACAGTTCTATTCAATTTTTGTCCGCTTGTAGGATTTGAATATTGATCAATCAAATCAAATATATTCACGAGTCACTCGATGTTTTTCTCCACTTTAGGATGCACATTTTTGACGTTTCTCACTTAGCATATCAAGACCATTGTCCAATTGTTTGATAACTTGGGTATCCTTAGAACGAATTCTCACATCGGCAAAAGTCGAATAAAATATAACAAACCGGACGAACAATTGCAAACCTTTTAATGGATAATGGATTTCCTTGAAATAAGCTGTAAAAGGTGATTTTTCTGTCGAGAACATATACATGCGATGGAGGATAAATTGAGGTGTAGTCGCTGAAATAAAGTTCATCATCAGAAAACATATATTTAATTTATTTAGGTTTTCTAGGTTTCTTATAAAAATTTAGGCCATTTTTAGGGTTTTTCACTGAAATTTGAAAAATTTAGGTTTTTTAGGTTGAGTGGGAGGCCTGTCTATATTTCACATCTGGTTTTCTTTTATGCATCTATGAAACCTAGCTGCTTTTTACAGTTCCTACCAGTGCGGTGAAAAGCTTACCAAAGTCTCATGCAATTCAAAAGCCACCGCTGTAGAGAAATTTTTGCATGTACAGTTGCTTTCTAATACATCTGAGGGATTCTACAAGGGATTCTACACTCTACAAGGTCTCTAAATTTTCTGGAAGTAGTTTAGGAAGATATAGTAGATTTGTGTTGCTTCAAAATGTTAGATCATGGCAATAATCTGAAGTGGACAATGTTAGGAACATGTGTGCCAAACTTTGACCAGTGACACTTTGCTATAAAAAGTCAAGTTGTCTTGCATGAATTCCGCCTTTGATGTGGAATCTCAATATACCATCTCGACACGCTTTTTTAATGCCCTAAAATCATTGATTGATATCTCAGTTAAAAAGCAGCCCGATCACAAAGTTAAAAAGTGCGTCAAAGGGTGCTATACGGCATCGTACTCTGCCTTTAGTTTCAGAGATGACAATCATCATACATGTCCATACTTTGCGGTATGTGTACGGCATTCAAATCAGGCAGTTTATTTTGTCAAACAAGGTTGTTTATTTATGTGGGATACATTTTGAAACCTGCTAACGCAGAAGTACCAATCTCTTCAAAACAATAGCCCATGTAGTGAACAGTTGGCTGACACTAAACTTCTGAGTCCATCCGAGCAATAAGAATCACACAGGTTAGCGCCACACGCCATCAGTTAGTAGATTCGATATGCCATTCTTTGTTCCCGGCTGCCAAGTGATCTTCGTACCAGCAAGAATCAAAGTTAGGAGCCTCTTGGAATAACATAAGCTTAGTTCTTGCAGAATATTCTGTGATCACAATGAGAATAAGTTTACATGTAGGACATCAATCTACAACCAATCACATGTACACCGACACTGCTGTAACTAATAATAATAATAAACACCAAAATTGCCTAGCAATACATCAGGGTTTTTTTAAAGCGTTTTAGGGACCCGACTCGGTTCCCTAGTTTGGAAAATCGGGTCCCTAGAATCAGAGATGTATGAAATGTAGTATGTAGTATGAAATATTTTCGGGTCCCTACAAGGTCCCTAGAATTTTCCTTTAAAAAAACCCTGCAATACATAGAAGAAATTTAAATTATTGAGCAATTTCTCTACGATCATGAATTCAATTTTCATACAAACAGTAGGTTTAACATTAATTCAATTGCAAAATCACAGATAGATTAATTCCGGCATCCCGTGAGAATATGCTAGGATTCTAGGATCAACAAAAGCCTACGTGATTGAAACTTTTGAGAGTTCATGAATGATTTCGACAGCAATGGGAAAGAAAGCAAGGAGTCTAGAACTCTGACATAGGCAAGCAGGCAAACTGACCAAAACGAAAATGCTCTCAATCACATGCAGAGAGGAGTTCAAAAACGTAGAATGAGTTATAGAACATGCTCAATTTTGTCAAACAACTCCAATTTGGCAGCAGCTGTAGTTGCAGAAAGGTACTTGGACAACATCAACTACAAGAAAATGGAACTACAACAGCAATTATCAAATGCGCGTTGATCAATTAACTTAGCAAGTAATTTAGATGGTTTACATAGGTGTTGACGCTAAAAGGAGTCACACAAGTCTCAGAAAATGTTAAAACCGAAACCAATTTTTCACAATTTTAAATTTATAATACTACAGTTTACATTATATTAATAAGGCATTCAAAGTATCTCAATTCCGTCTATGAAAGAAGTCTGTTGTAAATCTATGAGACTACTGCTCATGCAGTAGTAGTTTTGTTGTCACATTTCTCACATGAATTTTCTTGTTTTGCTGACAGATGTGCAAATCTCCCAACAACGATTAACAGGTGATGTGGGTACAGAGTAAATACCATAGACATCGGATAACATTATTATCCGATGTCTATGGTAAATACTTATCCGACCATATCCGACTTTTGACTTAAAACAAATTAATGAGGAGAGATTGAGAACAGTGGAAATTCATTATGTGCATACTGGCATGCCATCGTCAACCGTGTCTGGTAGCCGCCGATGGACGGAATGGTTATATGCATAGACATCGAACAACAACAACAACAACAACCTTAATGATAAATGTTCAATGTCTGTGGTTATATGTCCCGCTACTGCAATGCATACAATAGGGATATATAGGTAGAGTGTCGTCTCAAAAAAAGCATCCATAGACGGTGATGAAAATTTTCCAGAAAATGTTGGAAAATTTTGGAAAAGATAGGAAAAAGTTGGAACATTTTGGAAAATTTTGATTTTTTGTGATAGGCCCTATAATTTGACCGCTTCCACAGCCGAGGCATGGACACATCAATGGAATTTGTTCCAAAACTCTTGATTTCATCATATTATTTCGATTAAAACGATCGTAGCAATACGACTCCCGTCCACGGATTTTGAGCATTCCTTTACCGCCAATGGGCAATGGCTTGTGGTAATTTGTTGGCATTTTTGATTATCACAGACACCGTTTGGGATAACGTGACTTTTTCCCTTTACAATGGGGGTGTAATATCATGCAATGTGAAAGATCTGGAGCAAAAATAATGCAACTGATTTGTGAGCTTGCTTATAGCTTGAAAGTTAGGCTTAATTATGCAACCTTGATTATCATGACACAAATTCTCCATGTGTTGATGAACATGTGAAGCATAAGCATACAGTCCGACACAGCATTATACATAGGCGACCATAATGGAAGATATATAAAGACTGTAAACTCGTGAGATATTTAGAAACTAAATAAATCTGTGATGAGTATAGAAGAATATCTATGACAGTTTCTAACTTCTGGCGTATTAATTGTCCGATATTCGATGAGGACAAACTGCACATGATGGATGGTGTGTGTGATGATGATGATGCACATGATGATGATGATCACACACTAGCTCAGATGGTTCAGATAGTTCCAAATCGATTTCAGATCTACCCAAATGAATTTCAGACATTTCCAGATAAATTGGAGATTCTCCAATTGAATGTAAGATCCTTTCAAAGTTGGGTTTCTGACAGACATCTGAATTTCAATTAGAAAAATCTGAAATCCATCTAATGTCTGAAATTCATTTGGAAAAATCTGAAATAGACGTAGAAGGGTGCAGTTGGTTCCAAAAGGTAGCATGCAGGGATGATAGAGAAGTTTTCGGTCTTTGAATATTACATAGTCATTTCAAGCGACTATAACAAGTCTCCAAGACAAAGGAAGAAACGTCAATCACCGAAAAATAAATTTCAAAATTTGCCAATTCCATCACTATATGCAACAATTTGGATATCAAAAGGTATGAATATTTGCTAATAAGCATCCTAACTAAGCGGAAATCAAGCTGATTATCAAGGGAATTTCATGAATTGCATTGTAATGAAAGTCTTCATGAAAAAGTGACGATATTATTCGTGCTTTCTTGGCTGAAATTTCAAGTTTTTAATTCAAATTTCACAAGAATGATTTTATGATTCACAAAATTCATGTTTCATTTCTAGAATCTGTCGAATAGTGATGTGGACCCATTTACATCTTTCAAAGTTAATTGAAATCATTGTTTTTTGATTCTGTTATTTTGCTCTGCCAGTGACAGGTTGCCTGTGATATGATCTCCTTTAAGAAAACACTCTTGAGGTTCAGCATGAAAGTAATAGGAATCTATCGAATTGCCAATTTAACAAACATTAAATCTCCAAGGCTGTCATGACACTGAGAATCTGTAAAATAACATAATTCCTTCTGTATTACAATCATGATCACTCAATTCCGTTGCAATTTCTTTAAAACTTCAAAACTTTGCCTATCTCACATTTGGTGACAACGCCACCTGTATCTCCCTTGAGTTCATATAATAAAATCGAAAGTGTATACACATTGGGGATTTAATAAATGCGGAGTTATCACTCTACTCTATGGTTCTGACGTTCTACGCGCTATCGTTGAGTTCCATTAATTTCTCCTGGACATCCAGTATCAATTCTGAAAGTGCGATGAGCTCAAAAAGGATATCAAAAGGAATGGATATCTGCTAACAAGCATCTTAATTCAAGCGGACATTGATCAATGAAATTTCATGAACTGCATTATAATGCAAGTCCCTGCACTTCAAGGAAAATGTGAGATCTTATTCAGAGCTTCTTGACTGAAATGTCATGCTTTTAATTCAATTTTCAGTGGCATAATTTAATGATTCACGGCGTCATTCCTTGAATATGAATAGTAATGGACCATTTACATCTTTTAAAGCTCATTGTGATCAGTTTCTTTGTACGATGTTTTGCTCTTTCAGTGGTAGTTTGTGATATGATCACGCATAAGAAAATAATCTTATTATAATAAAACTGGGCTTTTAGTTATGGTAGTACATCGAATTGCCAATTGAACAAGCTATATTACCTCTCCAAGTTGTCATGACATGGAGGTTTTGTATAATACTTTTCTTTCCTTTGTATTGCTACCATGATTAGTCCATTCGTGTACAATTTCTCCAAAAGTGTAAAAATTTGCATATCTCATATGTGGTAATGGGTCTCGACCAAAGATATTTAACACTTGTTTATCCATTGGACCTTATTAATATATATCAAACATATTTGGTCTTGAGACTCTCGACTCATGTTCCCTTAAAGAAATCGAAACTGAATACACATTGGATTTAATAAATGCTGAGTTGTAATCTACCTGATCTGATTTTTCTCTTCAGATTTACTGCGACTGTCTCTATTATGATGTAAATAAACATGAGGCACAAGTAGTAAGTAAAGGTCCATAATAAACACAGCGCGCTCGAAATGGGGTGGGTCCAATACAAACGCAGCGCGCCTCGAAATGGCTAGCTCTCATACAAACACAGCGCGCCTGGCCGGCCGCCCAGGTTGGAGTGAGAGGTTGTCTTGGCCGACCGTCCAGGTTGACGTGGCCGACCGTCCAGGCTGACTTGGCCGACCGACCAGGTTGACGTGACCGACCGTCCAGGCTGACCTGGCCGACCGACCAGGTTGAAGTGGCCGACCGTCCTGGTTGACTTTGCTGACCGACTAGGTTGACTTGGCCGACCGACCAGGTTGATGTGGTGGAGTGAGAGTGTGTTATGAGGGTGAAGGAGGCATCGGAGAGTGAAACGGACTTCAGATTCGTGATCAGCGTCAAATTCTGCATCGGTATGGTGAGTTTGAAAGGAATCGGAGAGAAAAAATTTTTCTATAAAATTTTTCCGAAAAAACAACAGACGTAAAATTTTGGACGTTTTGGGCTGTAGCCTCAAAACGAAGCATCGGAGAGCAAAACGGATGTCAGATTTGGAATCAGCGTGCAATTCTTCATCTGTATGATGAATTTGAAACCAATCTTCCAACTTTGGTTGTAGTGATCGTAGAAAGTCGTGCAATAGCTCGTTTGAAAGCTAAGAGTGAGACAACTTCAGTGAAAGAAACGGCTTGTTCATATCTGTCTTCGTTTAGATGTGAGACGCCATTTAAGATTTGGGAGATTGGCGAAAAACGACAGAGTTAGAATTTTTGCGATGGCTGTGGGCTGTAGAGCCAAAACGAAGTATCGGATGGGAAAACGGATTTCAGATTTGGAATCAGCGTGAAATTCTCTATCAATATGGTGAGTTTCAAGTCAATCGGAGAGAAAAAATTTTCGCTGACGTCCCCCCCTCGGGAGAGCTAGCTTCGATCTTGGCTTCCAGTGGACGGATTTAGTCGTGCTATAGCTCGTTTGAAAGCTAAGAATGAGACAAATTCAGTGAAAGAAACGGCTTGTTCATATCTGTCTTCGTTTAGATGTGAGACGCCATTTAAGATTTTGGGAGATTGGCGAAAAACGACAGAGTTAGAATTTTGGACGTTTTGGGCTGTTGAGCCAAAACGAAGCATCGGATGGGAAAGCGGATTTCAGATTTGGAATCAGCGTCAAATTCTCTATCAATATGGCGAGTTTCAAGTCAATCGGAGAGAAAAAATTTTTCTTCACAAAATTTTTTCGAAAAAACGAGTCAGAATTTTTGCAAATTGCTGTGGGTTGTAGAGCCAAAACGAAGCATCGGATGGGAAAATGGAGGCCAGATTCGGATTCAGCGTCCAATTCTACATGGAAATGGTGTATTTCCAGCTCAATCGGACCTCTAGAATCGGCGATAGAAGCGTTTTAAGTTTTTGGATGATGGATATTACGTCATCAGCTGATCGCAAACACTTTATAAGCGGGAACCGACACAGACTTTTCATTTAGAGGAGAGCGATTGTCAAAGGTAGGTCGTCTCTCTGAGCTCCGATGATAGCTTCGGACATTCCAAATTCCAGGTTACAGTGAGAAACCGACTTAGAAAATTTCATTGTTGAAGTCAGCTAATCCGTCAGACTTAGAGGTTCGTCAGGAGATGGCCTTCGTCTCCAGGCCATAAAAGACTCCAAAACGTTAATGGCTTGTAACTTTGCTTCTACAAGTCCGTTTGACTTGATTCAAAAAAGGTTCAGTCGCTATTGACCTGCCCTAAGTGATAGACTACTTACAAAATTTCATAAGTAGTGCTAAAAAGTTGAAAATTTAAATTCACTAGTTTTGGAGGTTTTCTGGGGTTTTCGACCCTGCTGAAGTCAACTAGATGACTTTTAATGATGTCTGAGCCAGTCTTCTCATGGTATAAGCGGCTTTTCACTGAAAGCGAGCAAGACACGGAGAGTTTTGCTGTAATATTCCACTGACAGGGTGTTCCTTCGGGACGGCGGACGATGCCGTAGTGATAAGTGTGGCAAGGGAGTGTGTCATATTTTAGACCGAAACCGCTGGGCAACTTATGTCTCATGTTGGGCATTTGACACAGTTCTCAACGTAGCACTTTGAACGCCAATCGGTTGAGTCTTAGCTATCTTGTCATGGGTGGCCTCTAAACATCTCCATTGCAAAACGCTAGTGAATCAAGCTCTCTACGGCTTGCTATCAAGCTGATCAAAGTCTGTCAACCTCTTACCAACTCTACAGGTTTTCATGTCTGGCGATCAAGTCATGGACGGTGCAAGTCACGGAGATTTTCGGTGTGATGCTTCCTGTGAGTGGGTGTTCTTTCGAGACAGCGGTGAAGTCCGTAGCGATGAGTACTGCATGGGACGTGGGCAATGGTAATCCTTGTGAAACCTCTCTGCGTCATGTTTGCAAGTGATTGCCTCTGTCTCAACGTTGTACTCTGACCGCCAGGGCGACATTTAGCCAGCTGTCGAAGGTTACTTCATAACCTCTCCATTGCACTAATACTGTGAAGGTCGGTATGAGTGAGGGATAAAATCCTCCATCACCTTAGGCGGCTTGATATCAGGCTACAGCATGAGCGATGCGGAGATCTTTGATAGTGTACTTTCTGTTGGTGGGTTTGCACGGCGAGTGCTGCCGCAGATGGAAGGAGGGTCGTGTCATAGTCAAGACCGAAACCACTTACCCGGTGTTGGACAACTTTCCCAACGTCATCTTTTCTCGCTTGGTCATGAGTGCTTTAGATGTCTGCAGCAGGTTTTTCAAAATTTCCACTCATCGTTTGATGATTTACAAAGTAGGGCACATGTCAAGTAAATTTCTCATAATGATGTCTTAATCAATTCCTCCTTACTACATGCTTGTCGTTTCTACACTCCGACTCTAACCTTTTAGAGCATACACATGTAGCACATACTATCCGTATCGAGAAAGTCTCATGAGTTCTTTTAAGAACCACTACCTCTTCGTGTCACCTGTGTATATTCCAAGTAGAGAGTTGAGAAACACAGAGGGCATTGACGAAGAAATGATGAATGGAATGATATGGGATTTGGACATTCACACGCAAAACGTATACAGCAAAAACACTTCTCTCTTCTTTAGTGAGCAAGCTCTGAACACATAAGATACCGTAGTAAAATCATCAACGAATAAATCATATCGCAATAGGAATGTACATTGACAGATTCAAATAGATGCTCCTGCGTTCATAAAAGAGAGCTTGTAACATCAGCATTAATTGGAAGTGCGTGGGCGCACTGGAAACTCTTGCTCGTCTTGTGATTGGACGAGAGGTCTCATCCATTCACCGCTTAGGAAAATCTTATAAAAGGTAGTGCACCAGCTCTGCTCTTCACATTTATCTTTCACAAGGTGAGTGTTGGTGAGCTCCTGCTATCAGATTGTTTTGACTTGCTATCAAGTTGAATAGTCTCTTGCTATCAAGAGATTCACTTCTGCTCATAAGGCATATCATCGCTGTAATACTTCCTTTGCTCGAGCGTTCCTTCGGGACGGCGGGTACTGCCGTAGAGGGATTGCGTTGCACGGGTTGTTCGTCGTTTGTTAGACCGAAACCTCTGAGCTGTTGCTCATGTTGGGCGTTCGACTTCATACTCAACGTGACACTTTCTCTCGCCAGGTCAGAGTACTTCAGCCATTCCACAAAGGTTAGTCTTTATGATATGGAGTAGAGTGAAATGTAATTCATTAGATGTCACTTCAATGATTGTTCCCATGATAAACGTTGATGAGACAGATGAAACACTTATGAAGTACGTACATGTTTAGATGAAGTATGTGAATTTTATTTTCTGTTGTTTCTCGAACAACGTATTCATATGAAGGACTAAAACTCTAACGTTGAGCATTTCGTCGTTATGCAACGCAAAATATCTTGAACTTATAAAAATGAAACACCCCGTTTCTCATGCGAGTAAGATGTAGTAGGAATTATGCATGTTGGACTTAACGCGATTGATCTGATGAGTCATTCCAGTCTGACTAAGCAAATTATTTGAACTTTGTTTGAACTTGAAAGTGCGTGGGCGCACTGGAAACTCTTGCTCGTCTTGTGATTGGACGAGAGGTCTCATCCATTCACCGCTTAGGAAAATCTTATAAAAGGTAGTGCACCAGCTCTGCTCTTCACATTTATCTTTCACAAGGTGAGTGTTGGTGAGCTCCTGCTATCAGGTTGTTTTGACTTGCTATCAAGTTGAATAGTCTCTTGCTATCAAGAGATTCACTTCTGCTCATAAGGCATATCATCGCTGTAATACTTCCTTTGCTTGAGCGTTCCTTCGGGACGGCGGGTACTGCCGTAGAGGGATTGCGTTGCACGGGTTGTTCGTCGTTTGTTAGACCGAAACCTCTGAGCTGTTGCTCATGTTGGGCGTTCGACTTCATACTCAACGTGACACTTTCTCTCGCCAGGTAAGAGTACTTCAGCCATTCCACAAAGGTTAGTCTTTATGATATGGAGTAGAGTGAAATGTAATTCATTAGATGTCACTTCAATGATTGTTCCCATGATAAACGTTGATGAGACAGATGAAACACTTATGAAGTACGTACATGTTTAGATGAAGTATGTGAATTTTATTTTCTGTTGTTTCTCGAACAACGTATTCATATGTGGTGGGGTCAGTAAGTCCGTAGACTCGCAAAGATAAAAAACAACTGGATTTTTCCACTTAAGGTATATTGAACCTATGGTAATGTAGGCAAAATAAATCTGTATGGCAAATAAATCATGACATTGTGTATTTATAAAAATCACTTTTCTACATAGGAACCATAATTGTCAATGCACAGTTTCCACCGTCTCACTAGCTCGTCGAAAGCCGTCGCAAACCAACCTTCTGGACGTCCGGAAAAGAAGCTTGCAACGTCCTCCTTCAGTTCTTCTTTGCTGGAAAACTTCTTGCCCCTGAGGTGCTTTTTCAAATGTGAAAAGAGGAAAAAATCACTTGGGGCCGGGTCCGGACTGTAAGGCGGATGTGGGAGTTGGACGAATCCAGCACTTTGCAGGGAGGATTGAGCCCGTCTACTCGTGTGGATCGGAGCATTGTCATGCAACAGGTACAGATCCTGGCCAGATTCTTTCTTCTCAGTTTCCTGGATTCTGCAACGAGCTGCGCGTAGTATTCTCCCGTTATCTTGGTGTTCTTGTCCGCGAAGTCCAACTTAATCACTCCTTTGTGGTCCCAGAAGATGGTCAGCATGGAGGCCCTTTTGTGTGAGGTTCCAGGCCTCAACTTCCGAGTCGCACGTTCACCAGGGAATTTCCATTCCATTGATGCACGCTTGCTATCCGGCACGTAAAGCGAGAGCGGTGTTTCATCCTCTGTAGCGATGTTCTTCAGAAATCGATCACCAAAATCTTCATGGAGTTCCAGTTTCTCGCGCAACATTCAGCCTGCGCGAACACATTTCAGCACTGAGAAAATAAGGAACGAATCTGGAAGACAACTTCCTCAGACCAAGTTCTTTGAGCCTGTTGTGGACAGACCCGTAGCTGATGTTCAGCAGCTCCGACAGTCTATGCTTGGTTATTCACCGCTCTTCCGTCACGATCGCTTTCAGCCTCACAAGAACTTGATCTCCGATATCTGAGGGTCTGCCCGGGTCAGTCTTCGTCTTCAATGGAAGTGCGGCCATTTCGGAATTCCTTGATCCACTTGTACACCGTTGACCGTGCTGGGGCTTCGTCCTGGTAGGTCTCATCAGTTGCACCAGCATCTGTTCAGCTGGTATCCCTCGCAAATAAAGAAAGTGTATGACACTGCGTTTTTCGACATCAGAAATCATTCTGCAACCAAGAAATGTGATGAGATAAGACAACAGATCTGTTGTTGCTTAAATGCCGCATGACAACTGCTCACTCAGTGATAATCGAGACATACATGCACACGGCTTCCACTGACAGCAGTGATTAGATAAATGAACCATTATTTCATGTCGAGTCTACGGACTTATTGACGCCACCACGTAGCTTCGATTTTGGCTTCCAGTGGACGGCTTTTGTCGTGCCATAGCTCGTTTGAAAGCTAAGAGTGAGACAAATTCAGTGAAAGAATCGGCTTGTTCCTATCTGTCTTCGTTTAGATGTGAGACGCCATTTAAGATTTTGGGACATTGGCGAAAAACGACAGAGTTAGAATTTGGGACGTTTTGGGCTGTAGCTTCAAAACGAAGCATCGGATTGGAAAACGGATTTCAGATTTGGAATCAGCTTGAAATTCTCAATCTGTATGGTGAGTTTCAAGGCAATCGGCGAGAAAAAGTTTCGCTGACGTCCCCCCCCTCTGGACAGCTCGCTTCGATTTTGGCTTCCAGTGGACGGATTTTGTCGTGCCATAGCTCGTTTGAAAGCTAAGAGTGAGACAAATTCACTGAAAGAATCGGCTTGTTATTATCTGTCTTCGTTTAGATGTGAGACGCCATTTAAGATTTTGGGACATTGGCGAAAAACGACAGAGTTAGAATTTGGGACGTTTTGGGCTGTAGCTTCAAAACGAAGCATCGGATTGGAAAACGGATTTCAGATTTGGAATCAGCCGTAAATTCTGCGCCTATCAAAATGGTGTGTTTCAAGTCAATCGGAGAGTAAAATTTTTGCTGACGTCCCCCCCCCCTCGGGAGAGCTAGCTTCGATCTTGGCTTCCAGTGGACGGATTTTGTCGTGCCATAGCTCGTTTGAAAGCTAAGAGTGAGACAAATTCACTGAAAGAATCGGCTTGTTTTATTATCTGTCTTCGTTTAGATGTGAGACGCCATTTAAGATTTTGGGAGATTGGCGAAAAACGACAGAGTTAGAATTTGGGACGTTTTGGGCTGTAGCTTCAAAACGAAGCATCGGATTGGAAAACGGATTTCAGATTTGGAATCACCTGAAATTATGCATCGTAAGTGAGTGATTTTACAAGTCAATCAGACAAGAAAGTTTCGCTGACTCCCCCCCCCCTCTGAAGCTTGCTTCATCTCTTCCAGTACGGCTTAGGTCTGCCAGTACTCGTTTGAAAGCTAAGAGTGAGATCAAATTCACTAAAAATCGGCTTGTTCCTACTGTCTTCGTTTTAGAGTGCGACGCCAGTTAACATTTTGGAGATTCGAAAAAACGACAGAGTTAGAATTTTGGACGTTTTGGGCTGTAGCCTTCAAAACGAAGCATCGGATGGAAAAAAACGGATTTCAGATTTGGAATCAGCTATGAACACACACATTCACTATCACAAATGGTGAATTTGAACGCAATCGGAGAGAAAAAGTTTCGCTGACGTTCCCCCATCTCGGGAGAGCTAGCTTCGATCTTGGCTTCCAGTGGACGGATTGTGTCGTGCAATAGCTCGTTTGAAAGCTAAGAGTGAGACAAATTCACTGAAAGAAACGGCTTGTTCATATCTGTCTTCGTTTAGATGTGAGACGCCATTTAAGATTTTGGGAGATTGGCGAAAAACGACAGAGTTAGAATTTGGGACGTTTTGGGCTGTAGCTTCAAAACGAAGCATCGGATTGGAAAACGGATTTCAGATTTGGAATCAGCGTGAAATTCTCTATCTGTATGGTGAGTTTCAAGTCAATCGGAGAGAAAAAATTTTCGCTGACGTCCGGGAGAGCTACCTCGATCTTGGCTTCCAGTGGACGGATTTTGTCGTGCAATAGCTCGTTTGAAAGCTAAGAGTGAGACAAATTCACTGAAAGAATCGGCTTGTTCATATCTGTCTTCGTTTAGATGTGATACGCCATTTAAGATTTTGGGAGATTGGCGAAAAACGACAGAGTTAGAAATTTGGACGTTTTGGGCTGTAGCTTCAAAACAAAGCATCGGAGAGGAAAACGGATTTCAGATTTGGAATCAGCATGAAATTCTCTATCAAAATGGTGAGTTTCAAGTCAATCGGAGAGAAAAAGTTTCGCTGACGTCCCCCCCTCGGGAGAGCTAGCTTCGATCTTGGCTTCCAGTGGACGGATTTTATCGTGCAATAGCTCGTTTGAAAGCTAAGAGTGAGACAAATTCACTGAAAGAATCGGCTTGTTCATATCTGTCTTCGTTTAGATGTGAGACACCATTTAAGATTTTGGGACATTGGCGAAAAACGACAGAGTTAAAATTTGGGACGTTTTGGGCTGTAGCTTCAAAACGAAGCATCGGATTGGAAAACGGATTTCAGATTTGGAATCAGCGTGAAATTCTCTATCTGTATGGTGAGTTTCAAGTCAATCGGAGAGAAAGAATTTTCAACATTTTTCGAAAAAACGACAGAGTTAGAATTTGGGACGTTTTGGGCTGTAGCTTCAAAACGAAGCATCGGATTGGAAAACGGATTTCAGATTTGGAATCAGCGTGAAATTCTCTATCTGTATGGTGAGTTTTAAGTCAATCGACAGAGAAAACGTTTCGCTGGACGGCCCCCCCCCCTCGGGAGAGCTAGCTTCGATCTTGGCTTCCAGTGGACGGATTTTGTCGTGCCATAGCTCGTTTGAAAGCTAAGAGTGAGACAAATTCACTGAAAGAATCGGCTTGTTCATATCTGTCTTCGTTTAGATGTGAGACGCCATTTAAGATTTTGGGAGATAAGCGAAAAACGACAAGAGTTAGAATTTGGGACGTTTTGGGCTGTAGCTTCAAAACGAAGCATCGGATTGGAAAACGGATTTCAGATTTGGAATCAGCATGCATAATTCTTATCAAAATGGTTGAGTTTCAAGTAATCGGATGAAGAAAAAATTTTCAACACTTTTCGTAAAAACGACAGAGTTAGAATTTGGGACGTTTTGGTCTGTAGCGCCCAAACGAAGCATCGGATGGGAAAACGGAGGCCAGATTCGGATTCAGCGTGAAATTCTGCATCGGTATGGTGAATTTGAAAGCAA
>CAJQUW010000979.1:0-16677 GCA_907163375.1 Prostheceraeus crozeri
CGTTCCACATTATTAATTACTCTCTCGGCTTTCTAGGTAAATCGTTTTTCACACAAAAATATATAACACCTACAGCAAAGAGAAGAAATGAAAAATGATCTTTGCCGAAAATTAATAAACCAAAATAAGTTTGGTACGAAAATAACTGAAACTACATAATCCGCAGCAATTTTACATCACAAATGTGTCATTTTGACACATCTCGGCATTCTAGTGTTAAAATCGAATTTTTTCACATTTTCCAAGATTTTGGAACTTTTGAAAAAACGACAGAGTTTCTCCGGCTTCTGGTCATCGTAGAGAGTCGAGGGATGTCTGAACTGAAATGTGAGAGCGAGAAGACGTGACTGTCAAAATTTGAAATCAATCGGAGCACTAGAACCGGAGATGGACGTGTTTAAAGATTTGGATGATGGATATTACATCATCAGCTGATCGCCACAAACTAATTAAGTGGAAACTCTACTTGTGGGCATCAGTTCTCCTCCCGACTGGGTTGGGGTAGATGAACTCCGGAGCTCCGATGATAGCATTGGAAATCTCCAAAAACCCAGTTTCCATAGGAAACCGACTTAGAAATTTTCATGGCTGATATCAGCTAAGATGTTAGATTTAAAGGTTAGCCAGGAGATGGCCTTCGTCTCCAGGCCATAAAAGACTCCAAAACTTTAAAGGCTTGTAACTTTGCTTCTAGAAGTCCTTTTGACTTGATTCAAAGAAGGTTTGATCAAAGACATAGCGTTTTATATGATCCATGTCAGCAATAATATCTCAATTGTTAACACAATCAGTTGTTAATCAGCTATATTAACAAAGATTAACAAGTTAGTTACTCTCTCTCTCTCTCTCTCTCTCTCTCTCTCTCTCTCTCTCTCTCTCTCTCTCTCTCTCTCTCTCTCTCTCTCTCTCTCTCTCTCTCTCTCTCTCTCTCTCTCTCTCTCTCTCTCTCTCTCTCTCTCTCTCTTGCACCCGTCTGTCGCATTGCCACCTATACACATTGAATTTTCTATCGCATCTGTCAAACGAACAAGGATGCAGGAACTTATCGTCATGTCACACCTCCCACCTAGCTGATTCCCACACAGCTCATTGCTATCGCACCGGAGAAATCATCGTGGGGGACTGATAGGATTCTCACGTCAACAATTCGTTACTGTAAACTCCGCGCGCGCAAGAAACCATTTGCTGCTAAAGCATGGACACTGCCGATTTGTTCAAGGCTTCAATGCCTTACTAGACAGTCACAAAAATGTTGGAGAAAGATAAGGGAGACGTTCACACTCATTCATCAAATACAAGTCGTTTGATGCAATGTCGTTCGATATAGCTTTCTTTGACATGAGCCGAACCCTTGAGCTCCACTGTGGATGCAGAGTGAAGATGGAGAAAGTCTTACTCCTGACTGCTTTGCAGGAAGAGAAAGGCGAAGCAATTCGCTGCCCCGTCCACCTCATTCCACAGCTTGATACTCTAACGGATATGACGCTAGAGTATCTGGCGTTGCTGAGAACTCAGCGTCCGGAATACTTCGAGTGATCGAAGTATTTCATCGGTCCTTCCGAAGGCCCGGTCACCAATTCGTTGAAGGCCACCCTACTAACAAAAAAAAGTTACAGACTGTGCCACACAAAGACACTAGATTCAATGATCTCTATCTTTCTTAGAAAATGAAGAAACTATTTTTAAATTCATCTGATGAGAAAGCAACTTCATGACAAGTGTTAAACTTGTCCAACACACATCTTGAATGTCCTAAATGCCATGAAATCATCATGTTTAAAGTTTTAAAGCCCTTATGATAAGTAGCAAGGATCTATTGCAGTTACATGGTGTAAAATATAAACGAGTGTAGAGAGAGGATTGGACGTGTAGTCATGAATTTTATTTCTTCACCACCACTCAAATGGAAAGAGCAAGGGTGGTGGAAGAATCATCAGAGCAACATGTTCTATAGTAATGCAGGCAATGACAGTCACGATTGGATTTAGAGATTTAGCGTTTCATATAACATACACCAATGATAACTGTTGTTATAGAGTGTATACATGCATTCCCTAACTTAAACGGTTATGAATGACATAGCTAAATTGCTAAAGTCCATCATCTAAGGGGTAGGGTTACCTACCGTTGGGTTTAGGGATTTAGGGTTTTGGATAACACAAATTAACGATCTCTTTTAGTGTAGAATACGCGATGCATATATTCGCTTTATAAAATGACTTTGAACGCAAGACTCAATTTCATGATGAAAAGACAGATTTCATATCGTTGATGAGATATAGTTTCATGCTCATTATGTTATACACTTTACATTTGATGTGGTCAGCAGATTAATGCATGTTCAATAGAAGAGTTGAATACATCGCATGTATCTTAGTGATTGTAATAATAAGTGTGTAAAGAGTTGATTAGGAAAATATATAATAGTCAACGCATGAAAGTTTCTTGTTATCCGAGCTAGAAATACATGAACATCATTCATCAGTCAGTGTTGTATTTTAAAAGTCGTATTCTGACAGAGACATAAATTTACTAAATCATACAGCAAAACTCCTAAAATCCTAAATCCATAGGATAGGTGTCCCTGTGTTGAGATTTAGAGATTTAGCGTTTTAAAAGTGTATGTTACATAGATAAATCACTAAGTCCATAGCATAGTCAACCCTATGACAAGAAATAGCGTTTTATATGATCCATGTTTGCAATAATATCTGTTCGTATAGAATGTGACTCAATGAGTTTATTCAGATAATGTATCATCAATTTCCTTCACTTGGTTATGTGATGAAGAAAGTGTGAGATAGAAGTAAGTGAACGCGATCTCATAAAGTTTAAAACACATAGTAACATTGTAGGAATAAGCAAAGTAAAAAGTTATATCGTAAGAAATGAGTGATACAAGACTAGCTCACATTGAACTGAATTGTTAGTGTAACAAAAATGTTGTGTGGGTTTCAATAACATATCATGTACATGCTGTATCTTTTTCTTTTCACATTAAATTGGGCTTCAAACAGAGTGGATTGACTTTGTAATAAAGTTACAACCATTTTACTGCTTGTAAAGTTAGGAATAATATCACAATCATTTCAGTGTTTGTAAGATAGGTAAAGTATAAAATAAAGTCAGGACCTTTTCACTGTTTGTAAAGTTAGAAATAAAATTATAGCCATGTCACTGTAAAGTTAGAAATAATGTCATAGACATTTCAATGTTTGTAAGATAGGTGAAAAATAAAGTTAGAATCACCTCACTGTTTGTAAAGTTAGAAATAAAGTAGTTGTTTGTAATGTTAGGAATAATGTCATTCACAAATGGTTAAGTTAATAAATGTACTATACACTAACGGTTAACATTCACTTTTGCTATATAAAACCCTAAATCCCTAAATCAAATCCCAGCTAACCCTATCCCCATAGATGATAGACTTTGGCAATTTATAGATAAAGTATAAAATATAGTCACAAGCATTTCACTATTTGTAAAGTTAGAAATAAAGTTGATGTTTGTAAAGCTTGAAATCATGCTAGAATCCTTTCAGTGTTTGTAAAGTTAGAGATAATAGGTTTAACAAGCACGTTAGAGAGTTGCCTGTACTAAGATCTAAGGATGTGATGGTGACATTAGAATTCAAGTGATTGAATGTCATCTTAATAAAGATAGAAATGTGTTTATGGCTGCATGTTTGGCTTCCCTTATTCCATTTCATCATTCATCCTCCCCTCTGCATACCATATCCGAAGATATGTGGCGGGCTTGGGAACGCTTTAGCTGCATTAGAAGGAAGTTCTTATAAGAACTCATGATGCAATCACGAGGAAATGTGGTGAAACAGTGTGCTGTATGTTTGCATGATGACTTTATGAACTAAAGAATGCCCATCACTCACTCCGTCACTGACAGAAAACATGAACGCGTTGAGATGGCAACCATTCGTATGCATGCGTAAAACTCTTACTTCATCATCTGATATCACAATAACATCTTCACTCGCTTCTACTTCCTCACTTCCCACCCAGTCCTCATTCCACATCATCTACTCATTTTCCACCGTCTCGGCCTCATTTTCCACCGTCTCGACCTCACTCGCCATCGTCTTGACCTCACTCGTTGCCGTCTCTACCTCCTCTTGTAGTCAACGGCTGATATCCTCATTCAAAGTAAAGTATGAATAATACTTCATAAATTCCACAGTGATATCCTCACCGTAGATATCACTGTGGAATTCTTCTCCATGGTGTACAATGCGACATGGCATAACGCACGCTCTTGGCGTATCGGAAATGACTATGATAGTGAAATGCAAGAGACTCTGCTTTATATGAGAATGATACAGCCTTTCAAATGTCTTGTTCGCGCAATCAGCTCGCTTTAGACCATCGGTTGGTTGAAGGAAGGGAAAGACATATTTTCATTGACTGGCATCCTCAGCCACTCAACAAACTTATGTGCATTTATGGCGCGAATCTCCCTCTGGTGCGATAGCAATGAGCTGTGTGGGAATCAGTTAGGTGGGAGGTGTGAGATGACGATAATTTCCTGCATCCTTGTTCGTTGGACAGATGCGATAGAAAATTCAATGTGTATAGGGGGCAATGCGACAGACGGGTGTCAGAAAGAGCGTTATCATTCATCTTTGTGTTCTTCTCTATCTGCTGATGGGACAGCGCGACAAACAGGCGACAGAGTGGGCTCGTGATTCTTTGTGTACACAGGAGGGTTATATGACATTCCAAATAAATCAGGTGATCCTCGTATCCGGAATGGAAGCGTGATGAAAAAATAACCTTCTGCGGATACTAAATTGATTTATTACGATAACCAATATTTCGCCTTGCGGCTTTGTCAAGGTTACAATAAATAAAGCAGAGAGTGGTAAAAGGTGGGCCTATTTAAACAAACTTTGAGTACAGCTGGAAGAAAAACATTAACTTGGATGAACCCGTTACATGACAGTGTCTATATTTAGACCTTGACACCCGTTCATTAGGGAGCCTGCATGTTGCCGAATGTACATAGCTTCTTACGTGAGTCTCTTTTGAATAGTATTCAATCCACGATGCAGTATCGTCCATGAAATAGGCTGCGAACAATTGGGATGAGTCTGTAGATGTTGAAAGACAGCACTATTATTCTGTGAGAGATGTTCTTTTATCCTTGACTTGATGCAACGAGCTGACTCGCCAATGTAAACGGCACCGCATGTATTGCACACAATTTTATACATGATATTTTTTGAGTGACACGAGTTACCTGTATCGTTCAAT
Organism: Prostheceraeus crozeri; assembly: GCA_907163375.1. Taxonomy (NCBI): domain Eukaryota; kingdom Metazoa; phylum Platyhelminthes; order Polycladida; family Euryleptidae; genus Prostheceraeus; species Prostheceraeus crozeri. Next base: position 5,268 of record CAJQUW010000979.1, read on the forward strand.
TTGCAACTTGTGCAGGTATCATGGCATTGGATTTTTTGTTTCGGAGGGCGGAAAGTTCTCTTCAATGATTTGCCTGAATCAAAATACAGAGAAATATATTCTGATAATGAAGTGCGTTTCACGGTATTGACCATTTTGCGTTTTGTGGCTTCGTCAACATATGGACACCGAATATAGATTTTATCATTGCGGTCATTCCTACTTTTAGGTTTTACTTTTCCATGAAACTGGCGTTGAATTTTCCTCAAATATCTTGTAGGGTATCCATTATTTTTCAGTCTGTTTATGACAAGATTCCTTGAATAACTCTCAGAATCTTTGTTTGTGGATCTGGCTTCAGCCCTCCGCAATTCACCCAAAATTGCTGCTCTTTTTATTGAGATAGGAGAAAAGGAATCCCAGGGATATATTGTACCACTGTGTATACCCTTCATATATAATCTGGTGTGAAAACTATTATCCTCTAAAAAAACTTCGGTATCGAGAAAAGGTGCTTTATTTATTGTAACCTTGACAATGCCGCAAGGGGAAATATTGGTTATCGTAATAAATCAATTTAGCATCCACAGAAGGTTATTTTTTCATCAGATTATATGACATCGGTTTCACTGATAGGTTTTATGATAAACATTTTTAGCTGCTTTTGAATGGCAGCGTGTTGAATATTGCAAGCATTGTTAAATGTCAATCAGTGTGCCATTTTCACATCGTCTGCATTAGCACAGAAAATCACTTGATACAGGTTTCAATGTTGATTCTATTATCAACTTACAAGCAATGTACGATTCGTTTAGAAATGAGACACGTGTTGATTCTCTTCATTTGTCATGCACATGAAAAGAAAACTTTGATTCTAACCTTTACAATACTCATGGACAGTCCTAGTGTAATGTTTACTGTTTCATACCCATGAAATAGTTCCACTGACACAGACTTGTCACTCAGTCTTGATAATTCAATGACATTACATGCTTTGCTGTTTCCTACTGACGAGCGTGTTATGGTCCTCTACACAGACTTGTTCATTTTGTTAGTTCAATGGTGGAGTCGTTGAACTACATCTAAGACCTATGCGTTTCTACAGGTTGTTATATCAACTTTAAACGCGACTGTAATCTATGAAAGTTTTACCAACATAAAGTTGTTGTCACTCGTCATGTAGTTTTTTACACCGCGGTTCATGTTTACGAATTTCATTTGAATGTCAGAAAGTTGAAGTTAGAATATATGTTCATCTGTCTATGATGAGTGTAAACGTTTTCGCTACACAGTTCTCCTTTACAAGTTTCCCGTAAAATAGTTGTGACACTTTTGTGAGGGACTCACTTAATCTAGCAGGTTGATTTTTATCTCACACATGCTTTGAGTGTTTCCTAACTCATATGCATTCGACTTACAACGTTACAGGTTTTTATGTGTATACTTGTATGCTGTCGATGCAGAGTGCAAACACGTTTAACACTGTCTTTATTTACAAAACAGTCTACACACGCATTCAATTTGATAAAGGCGAACAATATATTTAGTAAAGCTAGTACGCTAACGAGTGTGACCGCAGAAACATTTCAGAAAACTTTTTTCAACGTTTGCTAAGTTTCAGAACATCATGTCAAAGACTTCTTACAAAACTTAATTCAACGTTTGCGTTTCGACTTTTCAGCGGACATGTGCTTCACGTATTCTACACGATCGGTTAACGCATGTGACATAAAACCATAAATCCCTAAATCCAACCGTAGATGACCCTACCTTTGGATTGTGGACATTAGGACTTAAGGATCCACGCGATTCAATGTCATGAACTAGCTTTCACACACTCAATGTTTGTGACAAGACTTTACCTGGTTTTATAAAACATTCAACACTGTAGTACTTACTATAAGACTTTTAAACACTGTGAAACAATCTACACACTGCAGTAAAACTTTCTAGTGCTGTGGTGAACACGGTTTTCATATAACATTCTAAACACTCAGTCTCACTGCAGTAGAAAACTGCTTTTAGTAAACCTGATTTAGTATTCAGCAATCTAACAGTCATGAAGTTTGAATTTTCTAATAGGGAAACATTTGGCAACTGTCTCCACTCAACACAAAACTTTCTAACACTGTGAAAGTAAGTTACAAAACAATCTACACTGTGCAGTAAAACCATTTCAATAAAACTTTCTAGTGCTGTGATGTGTTCGGTCAGTCATAAAGCTTCGATGATCAAACTTTACTTTCACAAACGTGTGTCATGCTAAAACTATTTGACTACACTAAACTTTGCTTTGCAAACCATGATATACTTTCTGACTACACTCACGAATAAAACTTCGATGATCAAACTTTACTTTCACAAACGTGTGTTGTGGTAAAACTATTTGACTACACTAACGCTTACATTTTATGACATTTGTGTTTCATAAAACGTCATGATCAAACTTTCTAACTATACATCAACCTGTGTTGCAGTAAAGCTTTTGTACAACTTGACATACTTTCTGACTGCACTCACAAGAGCTTGCTCACTAGCGAAGAGAGAAATGAGCTTGTGGTTGCGTGTGGCGCATGAATGACCTTCCAATTCAGTCCATTCATCATTTGGTCTCCGTGATAGAGACAGTTCTTAAAAGAACTCATGGCCCATTCTCGCATGTATGGCCAACTATCGGGAGACAAGTGCAATGGAGATTTTATGAGGCAACCTGCAGCAGATAGCTGAATGTCGCCCTGGCGGTCAGAGCACAACGTTGAGACGAAAGGCGACTACTTGAAAACATGACGCAGAGAGGTTTCACAAGGATTACAGTTGCCGAATATCCCATGCAGTTCTCATCCCCACAGACTTCACCGCTGTCTCGAAAGAACGCCCACCAACAGGAAGTATGACACCGAAAATCTCCGTGACTTGCACCGTCAATGACTTGATAGCCAGACATGAAAACCGGTGGAGTTATTTACAAGAGGTTGGCAAGTCGTTGCTTTGATAAGCGTGATAGCAAGCCGTGGAGAGGGATAGCAAGCCGTGATTAACAAGCATTTTGCAATGGAGATGTTTAGATGCCACTCATGACAAGATAGCTAAGACTCAACCGATTGGCATTCAAAGTGCTACGTTAAAAACTGTGTCAAATGCCCAACATGAGTTGCCCCAGAGGTTTCGGTCTAAAATATGACACACTCCCTTGCCACACTTATCACTACGGCATCATCCGCCGTCCCGAAGGAACACCCTGTCAGTGGAATATTACAGCAAAACTCTCCGTGTCATGCTCGCTTTCAGTGAAAAGCCGATTGTATCAAGTGTGACTCGTACACACTTATACATGCTTTCATTGACTTCAGCAGGGTCGAAAACCCTAGAAAACCTCCAAAAATAATGAATTTAAATTTTTCAACTTTGTAGCACTACTTATGAAATTTTATAAGTAGTCTGATCAATAGCGATCAAACCTTCTTTGAATCAAGTCAAAAGGACTTCTAGAAGCAAAGTTACAAGCCTTTAAAGTTTTGGAGTCTTTTATGGCCTGGAGACGAAGGCCATCTCCTGGCTAACCTTTAAATCTGACATCTTAGCTGATATCAGCTGACTCGGTTACCCTAAGTCAGCCATGAAAATTTCTAAGTCGGTTTCCTATGGAAACTGGGTTTTTGGAGATTTCCAATGCTATCATCGGAGCTCCGGAGTTCATCTACCCCAACCCAGTCGGGAGGAGAACTGATGCCCACAAGTAGAGTTTCCACTTAATTAGTTTGTGGCGATCAGCTGATGATGCAATATCCATCATCCAAATCTTTAAACACGTCCATCTCCGGTTCTAGTGCTCCGATTGATTTCAAATTTTGACAATCACGTCTTCTCGCTCTCACATTTCAGTTCAGACATCCCTCGACTATCTACAATGACCAGAAGCCGGAGAAACTCTGTCGTTTTTTCAAAAGTTCCAAAATCTTGGAAAATGTGAAAAAATTCGATTTTAAACATGCTCTCATTTAGAAACGAAACCTTCCACGCATCTGAAAAGATAGGATCCTAGAGAACAAAGTGCGGACTTGCCCGTAAAAGAAACCCGAGCTCTTCATTCAATTCCAATCCTCCGCTATTTATCGCCAAGGCGGCCACAATTTAACATTTTCACGAAAAATTCCCGTGTGGAGACCCAGTGTGAAGAAAATTTTCAACTATTTCTCTCCGATTTACTTGAAACTCACCCTCTAGATGCAGAATGCACGCTGATTCTAAATCTGGTCACTGTTTTCCCCTGCGAGGCTCCGTTCACCCGCTAGATCCATTTTCGTAAAAATTCTAACTCTGTCGCTTTTTCGGTGATGGGCAAAAATCTGAAAGTGACTCTTACCTCTCAGCCAAGGAAGATATGACCAAAATGTGCTTTCCAATGAATTTGTCTCACTCTTAGCTTTCAAATGAGCTATCACACGACTTTCTACGATCTCTGGAACCAAAGTTGGAAGTCTCGTCCAGAGGGGGGGGGGTCAGAACTTTTTCTCTCTGGATCCCAAAACATCCAAAACCTGCCTTTTTCTAACTGGTCTTTTCAGAGATTCCTACCCTTGCCTCACAGGAAAACTCCTCCTTCCTTCCTTACTAACCCAACATTTCACGTAGTCTCCGAATCTGAACTCCAATTTCCCATCCGAGGCCTCCTTCATGCCGAATTCCAGCCTTTCTCATCCCAAAACCACCAAAAGATTGGGGATGAGAGAGCTCCCTATTGTTAAGTCTTGATGTATAAGGCGAAGTTTGTGTAAAGGCGCATTGCATATTTATCACACAGCGATTACATCTTTATGGGATTCGAGGATGAACAGGATTGGTTTACTTGTGGGAATCGAAAAGGGAAAGATTGATGTACAGGATTTGTTTACATGTGGGAAACGCAACAATTGAATGATGTCTGATTTATCTTTGTGACATATCTTTCAAGACATATCATTACCTATTCAGTATTTTGTCAGCCATTATGTGTGGGACCCCGCTCGTTTGGGTTTGAGTGTTCAGGTTAGGGGTCGAAACACAACTAGACGAGTACCTGCTGATGACTGACGGACTGCAGTATTATGTTTTATATCCCTTAATCGGTAGCTGAAGTAGTGGTTGATGTTGTAATTCAAATGAAGAAATGTGGAATTACATGAAGTACTATAGACGGATGAAGAAACTGGCGATAACAAATTCAAGTGAAGAAATAATATTTTCCATGTGTAGTCTTAGGTATAGTGTGTATATAGTTTCATTGCTTTCGGTGTAGTAGAATGTCATCGTAGTTCTATTGCTTACCTCCATTATCCACTTTCCACTTACCAACTCTTACCATTATCCACTTTGTGTAGTGTCAGATACAGTTCACTTGTAATCGGTGTAGTAGCATCGTTGTATTTCCATATTTTACCTCCACTTTTCCAATTTCTATTCATCGGTTTCCTGTTGTTTTATAATATCCATTTTTAATTTCCTTAACCTATGGTGACCATTGTCTTATTCTATTTCCACTATCAGCATCTGTAATCGGTACAGTATATTAGACGTCTGCTTTGAACGTGGATACGGCAGTGTTTGGAATCTATGGTATTAGTACAAGTCTTAAGATTTCCATTTTTACAAGATATTGGGCCAAAGCTGATCAATTTTGATTCGTTGCCACGAGAAAGCTACATTGAGTTCTTTTAAGAACTGATTAATCCAATAGTTACACCAGCATTGCCTTTGTACACTTGCGGATTGGAGAACGCCATCAGTCCTCATTAGGACTACTTTAACTAATAATTTAAATTAGCAAGCATTGTATTCTCTTATAAATGGCTACTGGGATGACTTTCATCATCGTATGAGAATTCCTTCCTTTCAGGGAGGGGGGTAGGGAAACACTTTCCACCTCACGGACCCATTACTCCCAGCACATCCTTGGCTTGGCGACTTCCTTCCAGAGGGGGGAGTCAGAACTTTTTCTCTCCGATTGAGCTGGAAACAAGTCCCTAAACCCAAAATTGGCCAAAAAGTCCGAATTTGTCCTCCGTTTTCCCGTCTGAGCACTCCTTCATGCCGAAAATGGACTTATCTCATCCCAAAACGTCCAAAACCCGCCTTTTTCTAACTCTGGCGTTTTCTTGCCATTTTCCTCTCTAAACCCAGGAAGATAGGACCAAACTGAGCTTTCCACTGCATTTTTCTTACTCTTAGATTTCAAATGAGCTATTGCACGACTTTCTACGATCTCTAGAATCAAAGTTGAAGTCTCGTTCCAGAGGGGGGGACGTCCTCAATTTTTTTTCTTTCTCTCGGATTTCGCTGAAAACAACCCTCCTAACCCAAAATTTCACGTAGATTCCGAATCTGGCCTCCGTTTTCCCATCCGAGCACTCCTTCGGCCCGAAAAACGACCTTTTTCATCCCAAAACCACCAAAACCCACCTTTTCTAACTCTATCCTTCCCACATTCCTACCCTTGACGCGCCTTCCTTCCTTCCTTCCAGAGGAGGGGGGTTAGGGAACAGTTTTCTCCTCACGGACCCATTCCTCCCATCACATTCTTGGCGACTTCCTTCCAGAGGGGGGGGGCTGAGTCAGCATGATGACTCATCGTTGCACATTTTGGACTTTATTTTGGGACGGGCTTACTACTGTCTTTCTTGATGGTTAGGTCTAAACACTTTTACTATCTTCATAAATATGAAAATGCACTCACCGCCTTCAAAAATCTCCACTTCGCATAAAGCTAGCGCGTGTCGACCGTCTTGAACAATCGATACATATTTTCCGATGACATTATTACACGGCACAATAAAAATCGGCGTCGACTCTGTGTTCTGCACGTTTCCGCAAAGATTTTGAGTTTCATGTTCGTTAGACCAATTGAATCTCTCTATTTCACTTGAATAGATTATGGCTCCTTCCAATCGGTCGGAACAAGTCCATTCGATTGTAGATAACAACTTCTTTGATGTGATAGTCTTGTTGTAGATCGACGATCCAAAAGCTTTTCGTACCCTCGGTATGAGTACAAGACCCAGCTGGATAAGAACTGTGACGTCTTCCATCTACCGCTCGTCTTGGCCAGGCACAACCAAGCATAGTACTTTGAAAAGTCGGTTTATTCAGTGCCAAGTTTTGACGAGTAGAAAGTTTGCTTTCGATGATAAGAAAACATGCAACTACTGACATGAAAATGCATTGCAACATTTTACACTTTGTGCAGATAGAAGGAAGAATGATAGACATGATATTGAGCAATTGATGAGAGCGTGATACGCGCGTACCTTTGTCGTGGCATCACCAATCAGCATGGATTCACGTCATCTCATTGATTTAATACTTATCTTACATGGACTAAAGCATTTTTTTCTATTCTGCTTTGCATTATCCTTAAAATTTGTATGTACAATGCAGAATTGAGATAATTCAGGGGAGAGAAAAGTTTTTTACCATAACAAAATAATTGCTTAGTGACAAAGTCGATGATAATAGATATTGAAGGACTTTGACAATTTTCATATGCAACTTCTTTATACCTCCTTGAAATCACTGTCAAAGTGTAATGCTGGCTTTGAAATACTGACATATTGGTATTAGTAGTCTGGCTGGACGGTTAATGCTATGTTGGCTTGGGGGATGAAGCCATCTTATTGGATTACGCAGATTCTTCAATTGAGGGCTTGTCATACTTGGCGAGAGTGCCAGAGGTCAGTGGTTCAAATCCACCAAGACGCGCAGTTATTTTTCGACTGCTAAATCCATAGAGATCAATTGCTTTGTCTGCGTTGTTTGTGTGCGGCGGGGGCGGGGGTGGTGTCTGGTGTAGGGGTGGTTGGGGCCAGAGGAGCGTGGTGGGGGGGGGGTGGGGTGGAGGGTGGGGGGGCTGTTGGGGGCTGGCGGAAGGTGTTGTGCGGTCCGGGGGGGTTTTGCGGGTTTTGGGGGCGGGGTGGGGTGGCTGTTTGTAGGTGCTGCTGTGTGCGGGGTGTATGGGGGGGGGTGGTGGGGGCGGCTGGGGGGGGAGTCGGGGGCTTGGCGCGTGCGGGGGGCGGGTGGTGGTCTTGATGGTGATGTGGCCTAGGGTGTGGTGTGGGGAGGGGGCTGGATGTGGGGGTGGTTGGTGGGGGGTGCTGGAGGGGGGTTGTCGGGGGGTGGGGTGGTGGTGGCCCGGTGGTTTGGGGGGGGGGAGGGGTGGGGGGGCTGGGGGGTGGGGTTGGCGGTAACTGGGAGGTGGGGGGCTGGTGTGTGGGGAGAGGGGACGGGGCTGTGGGGGGTGTGTGTGGGGTCGGGGTCTGGGTGGGTGATTGGGGGGGGGGGGTTGGGGGGTGGGGGGGGGGGTGGGGTGGAGGGCTGGGACGTGGAGTTGGGGCCTTGTTTGAGGGTTGAGTGGTGGGTGTTCTGTTGGTTTTGGGGCTGTGGTGTGGGTGGCGTTGGGTTGTATCTCTACGGCACACAAGCTTGTGTTGTGTGGTTGGTGGCTGTTGTGGGGGTGGCGGTTTGGATGTTGTGTAATAGTGTTGGTGTAGGGTGGTGGTTGGTGGTTTGTCTTGGTTGGGGTTGTGTGTAGGGTTCGGGGGGCTGTGTTTTGGGTGGCTTGTTGGGTGCTTTGGTGTGCCGATTGTGTTGTTGGTTTTGGGTTGGGTGTGTGTTGTGTTTGGATGGTTTGTGGTGTGTGTTGTCTTCTTGGTGTGGATGGTTCGTTCGAACTGGTTTGTTGTCTCTGTGGGGTGGTGTCTGTGTTTGGTTTATTGTGGTGTGTGTGGCTTGTGGTTGGTTGGTGGTGTGTTTGTGTTTAGGTCGTTGTGGGGTGGGTGGGCCGGGGTCCGGGGCGGGGTTTGCGGCGGTGGTGTGTGTGTGTGGGGGGTTGGGTGTGGTGTGGGTGAGGGTGGGAGGGCGGTTTGGGGGGAGGGGGGGGGGGTTGGGGGGGCGGGGGGGGGGGGAGGGGTGGGGGTGGGAGGCAGGGGGGGGAGGGGTACGGTGGGGTGATGGGGTTTATGTACGTTGGGAGGTGTGGGGCGGGGGGGTTGGGGGGAGGGGGTGATGGTCGGGGGGGGGGGGGCGGTGGTGGGGGTGGGGGGTGGGGTGTTGTTGGTGGGGTTGTGGGTGGTGGGTGGGGGGCTGCAGGTATGGGGTGTTTGGTGGCTTGGTGGGGGGTTGTGGCGGGTGTGGGGTTGGTCGGCGGGGGGGAGGTGGGGGGCGGGTTTGGAGGGGGTGCTGGGGGGTTTGGGTGGGGGGTGCGGGACGGTGGGGTTGGGGGTGTGGGGAGGGGGGGCGCGCGTGTGGGGTTGCGTGGGGTGTGGGTAGGTGGTGGGATGGGTGTTGTGGGGTGGGGGTGTGGGATGTGTGTAGGTTATGTTGTGGGTGGTCGGGTGGGTGTTTTGTTTTGGTTGGGTGTGGTGCGTTTTGGGTTCAGTCTGGTGTGTGGGCGGTCGGGGTGTTTGGTGTCTTGTTTTGTGGTTTGTTTGTTTGGGTGTTTGTTGGGTTGTGATTGGTTGGTGGTGTCTTGGTGGTATGGGTTTGGTGTGATGCTTTCATGTTGGGTTCTGTGGTCTTGGTGTGGGGGAGCGTTATGGGTTGTTATGTCATGTTGTGGGTTGTGTGGTGTTTTGGTTGTATCTGGTTGTGTTTTGGTTTTGTTTATTTGTTGTTGTTGTTGTGTCCTGTTCTTGGTGTTCGTGTGTTATGTTTGGTGGTTTTTTTTCTTGTTGTGTGTCTATTTGTTTGTGATGTTGTGTTTTTTAGGTCTTTTGATCTTGTCTTGTTTGGTGTTCTTTTTTGTTAGTTTTTTTGATGTTTTGGTCTACAGATAACATCTTTCAATAGTGATGGTCATGTCAGGAACTAGTCCCGAGGGGCCGAAAGATCGATTTTCCATTGAACGCAATTCAAATTATGTTCAATGAAAAATAGGAACCAAATCATTGACACCGCATTGAACGTACACAGTCAGTAAATTTAGATCTTGAGGAGTTGAACGATATCAATAATATTTCCATTTGATGAATTTATCACGGAGAAACATTGGGTCAAAGATGACAGATGACGTTCATTCTTAAATGTGATAACGACATCACTCGTGTATCCCTAGAACAACTTTCCTTACATATTGCTCGCTCCTGGCCAATCACGTGAGCCATAGGGAGACGGCTGTTTCACATCTCTATACGCATGTCTTTGCCATCGCATACAATGGATGAGATAGAATCGAGTCCCCTCGAAAGTAACAGCGACAGGCAAATCCGTCTCTGTGGTAAAATCTATATATTGAAGTATCTACAATAGAAATATAGGAGACTCAGCATGTAGTCATAGTTATATGAAGCTGTCAATGCAAAAAAATGCAAGAATGACGCTTTGGTTAATCAAAAGGCTCAGCATGAACATAAGAATTAATATTTTCATCAATTGAATTTGCTCGAACTAGTAAGAGTAATTCCTCTGGTAATTCAAATGAATTAATGTGTCATGAATGATTGGATAAAATGCCAAGGAGTCAAAAAACTTGAATTGCCTCATACTTTCTTTCCATGTTTCAATGAATGAGCAGTTCAGACAGTAGAAATAGCCTTAGCATGTTTTTCCAAAATGCACATGTTTGCTTCAATGCATTTTACAATACATTTTCAATGCATGGTTTTTCTCCACCACCGCATATCAAACGTGAATGCTATAGGAAAATCAACAGCGGGAATATGAGAGGAAGATGCGAGTGCGAATGATTGGAAAATACAATGATGGAAAAGAGATGTGCTCTGTAAATCGTACGCTGCCAAATTGATGAAATGCTTCTACCGCTAGCCCTTTTACTGTCTTGGTAGCAAAACCACCAAACCTGTGCAATTTTTACCAGATACCTCGTTTTTTTCTAATCGCATAAATGCGTTAAAACTTGCATGCTCTTTTTTACTGCGTTAAAAGTAGCAAGATGTCAGCATTAGAAGATCGAACTTGCAATATTAAATTCGATTGTTTACACGTAAAAAAACAAACGTAAAAACGTAAATGAACAAATGTAACTAGGGCAATTCTATAATTGAGATAAATTATAACTAACTAATTAATAATTCTATATATATTAGCTATATCTATAATAAGTCCGGAAATGATAATTACTGTTAGTCTCATAACGTAAAATTAATTCATGCTTGAGATATACAAATGAACATGCTAACAGAGCAATTGGCGTGCTATTGTGATGATCTCATGATCTCAGTCAGTTCGGCACTTAAATTTAGTTGGACACATTCTGAACCTGATCGTGTGAGGTTGTCTGTCCGGCGCCCTCTTGCGAATTCCAACAAATTGGTCCCTTTTTAACTTCTGGATAATTGTTTTTGATAGTTTTTTTCCTCTCCTTGGTCGCCGTCCTGTTTGCTTTATCTCCTTGGCATCGGAATTCATCGTCAACTGTTTGATTCGTCGAAGGTTACACGGAGCA
>CAJQUW010000981.1:0-10000 GCA_907163375.1 Prostheceraeus crozeri
TATATAACAAGTTATTGAAGTGCGCTCATGTATATATTTTTTCAGTGGATGTTGTATAAAGTCATTCCTCCACATTCATGTACATATTCAATAAAACAATATCACAATGCGACTTTCACTTTGTTTTCCGAAACACTAACGTTAATTAGGGGATTCTAGTAATCTTTTCACATGGATGCACTTCTTTGTAAACCATTGGTAATTTTGATAGCAATAGAGGGTATAGTTTTGTCTTGACCGACCGGAACTGATAGAAAATAGATTCAAACAATCTTCTCGACTATCTTCCATATGAAGCGCTTTTATCATGAATGAAATCACGTAAAAATGTATTCTTTTTTCTCACACAACACGAAATAGGTAGAATCAAATTCACTTTGAATGTAAAGTAGGGGGGGGGGTGAGGGGGGTGGGGGGGGTGGGGGGTGGGGGGTGGGGGGTTGGGGGGGGGTGGGTGGGTTATGTGTTTGGGGGGGGGGTTTGGAGTGGGGTGGTGGTTTGGGGGGGGGGGGGGGGGGGGGGGGTGTGGGGGGTGGAGTGGCTGTTTCATGTTTAGTGTCAAGTGAGTCATTGAGAGAGATTTGTGTTCTATATCGCAATCGGATATGCGCGCCAGACAGCAAAGCAGCAGTTCTTTGAGTAGCATTTGCGAAAAGAAAGCCAAAGAGTTTTTTTCAAATTTTTACTCCAAGTTGACCATTGGAATGTCCATCACCACCAGTTTCAGAACAACTGCTAGTTTGAATTTTCAAATATGCGAAAACGAAATGTGGTATGTCTTTACAACATATTTACTTTTCATCACATGCTTCAACTTCTGTTGTATATAAGGATTTACTACATGAATGAAGCTTTCAACTGTATGATATAGACGCGGCATTATATAGATAGCAACTTTAGATTCTTCATAATACATGTAAATTTTCTTTAGATGCGATTCGCCATAGATGTCCACCCACCATTCATCATTAACTGAATCAGCTATTAGTGTGATATTCATGAAAGCATACACCACACAACGGCGTGTGGGCCGAGGCGCCCGTCGCTTTCCCAATAATAGGTCGTAATAATGGTTCTTACAAAATGACGACAAGGTTGGAAGAGAAAATAAACTGTAAGTTTGTCATTATATTTCTGAATAACCAACTTATTTTTGTCCGCCATAATTTTTCTCTCCTCCATACTTCTTACCCACAGTCTCATTCCATCGTTTTAACTAACTCAATAAGTGATAAAGGTTGAAATGGGGGGTGGTGTGGTAATGAGAAATGGCAGGTTGTGGGGGGGGTGTTGGCAGTATTGGATTGGAAAGATAAAGTGTGGGGTATTAAAGGACACCACGCTTTTTCAAAATGATGCGTTCTTCGCATTCTACAACATCTTCATCAAATATTTTAAATCTATAATGAAATTTGTTGATTCGATTTGAATAAACTTTTCTAACATTTGCAGTAGCAATTGACGTTAGATGTAGTCCATGACCAAAACCGAGATGCGGATAGAATTCACTATCCAACCTCAGCGTAAGACCTTTAGTAAAAGAATGAAAGCGGAGGAACTGTCTCCCACTCCAATGATAGATAGTAAACTCATAAGCTTTCTGATTTTTATTCTTCATGATGGAAGTATTACCACTGTTGAATGCCTTAATAATTTTCTCATTCCCAAATGGCTCATAAGAATCTGATTTTATCTGAATCCATTCATAGTTCCACTTTCCATCTGATGTTAAATTGTATGGGAACTGAAATGCATTATTCATCGTTATTCCATCATGGGTGCGAGGAGTCAATATCATTTCTTCCAAATCATTCACATTCTGAATATTGCTATCATAGCAAATACTAGAAACGCCAACCTCCCATTCACCTTCTAAATGCAGTGGGCGATTTAATTCTACTCGATAGTCTGATGGTTTATTTTTGGGAAATTTATTCATAGAAGCATTACTGGGCAAGTAGATTAGAAACGAGTCCTTATTTTCACTTTCCATATTATTCACATTGGAAAAATATATTAGCATACGTTGCATTTAACTCTTCATTCGGAAAATGGATGTGATACTTGTCACAGCATCTTTATGAAAAGGAATCAACGCACCAGCATCGTCATAAATGGCAATATCAATTTGTGGATGTAGTTTGATTTCAGCTTTGTATAATGCACTTTCTTGAAAGTATGCTCAGATAAAATACTGCAGCTTTTGGCTGGTATGGTATCATTGCTAGCAATGGAGCTTCAACATCTCCCACACGTACATCTTCACCAATATTGGAATATATCTGAAAATAGTTAATACGACGCGATAGCGACATGTCTGCGCTAGCTTTGGTTACAGTACCACTTTTAAAGATATTTTGATCAAAACCCAAAATGTCCATTAGAGTTTTATCCATATTTAGTTCAATACCTTTTCCACTTATAGTGAGAGACAAAGTACCTTCTTTTTCAGAAAATGAAATATGTTGCTCATTAATCACTTCATTTAAATAATCTACAACCAATTTAACCGAAGTAATAATGCGAGGCATCAACACTCTTGTTTCATGTAAGAAACCACCAAAAGCTCTACACACTTTCTGTATAAAGATACGGTCCATTCTGTATCAAATTGATTTGGCCTTTCACATGGTAAAATGTTGCATATCAGATTTTCCATGAACAGCTGCAGAACGATGTCGTAAGAACTGATGAAAATCTTTTGAACAAACTAATACTAGATCATCATCATTTAATTTGCTTATTGCAATATGATTAGATGATTTGATATAAGTCAATGTTGCCACTTGTTTACCATCAACTCGAAGGAGATAATTAAATTTCTTCAATAATGTTTCAGGAGTCATGTTTGTCTTTCTTGGCTTAATCACAATCTTCTTCACCAACGTCTCTCATTTCTTGGAATAAGATCTACATAATAAGCTTCCTCTCGATATATTAACTGTTTATGACCACTTATGGGGTAATTAACGTTAAAATATCATAGCTTGTTAAGGCGCTAGCGAGGTAGCCTAAATCATTTCTTAAACTTGGACTTAAACCAACAATCCAATCTTTCTCAACTACATGATGTACATAATTATAATCATCATTGTGCGGAGTAAATTGGACAATATGTTTACACGCTTTATTCAAGAAATCATATATAAACTTTTTACATGATAAGAGATCTTTCTTTGCCACTGTGGAATGTATACTCGGCACCCCTTTTTTTCACATTGATAAGCACTGTACGCCTCATATTTAATAGTCATCACCTCATGATCACAAAAAGTATAGACACAGTTGCTATAAACAAGTTGAGTGACCCCCTCTTCCCCAATTTCCATTTAGCTGTTGTGCATGATCAATGGGAGTAAGAAAAGAGTGCGGCTCGATTACTAGTAATCTCTTTGTAGCCGCATTGCTAAGCAAAATATGATAAAACGACATTTTTATATTGCTAATCCTGCAACTTTGCATAACATCATGAAGACTTGGATTTTGGACTCTCTACAATATATCAGAGTTGATCGTGATGAAACGTACATTTCAAAATTCTCATGGTCATACATCAAGAGGAATTACATTAACATGGCGACAATTTGTCAACCTCAATGATATCATGAGGGATTTGGAATATTTTGAAACATTAAGATTCATCTCCTTGGTGATCAAGTTTGGCTTCAACATTACAGAAATGAAATTCAAATCTACCATTCTCATTCCGCAAACTGTTTCTCATTTCGCAAATACAATTGGGAGAAGTATAGAAGATACATACATCGCTCCATCATGACATTTATTCGTCGTGAGTTCATCGCCCTACTATGCAAATCTTAATCAGACATGAATACCACACATCATGAGTTGGAAATTAGATTCCCTACAACGTATTGAAACGGATCATGATCGAAACGTCTATTTCAAAGATTCAACTGGAAATGTGAGAAGAGAGTTTGCTTTATCTTATCGTCATTTTCAATCTCTACATCATAATCATGAAGGACTTGAAATACTTCTATATGAAAAGACATTCACGTATTGGAAAATCGCATCTGGCTGCGCGTCAACAATCGGCGAATTCAACTCTATCATTCCCAACTTCATACTAACTTCACATTTCATCAAGGTAGTTGGGAAAAGTATAAAAGGAAGGTACATCGCTCAATTTACTCATTCTTTCATCATGAAGCGCCATCGCTACACCATCGTCAACATTCTCCGTCGCTTCAGACTCTACACCAAAATCGATCTCACAACATTACACCAACAGCTTCCCAACAGCAAGTATTAACCCGGGGGCCGTCCTCAAATTGTTAGTGGTGAAGATGAACAATTCACGAAATCTTCAACTCTTCCCAAATGGACTGTACAGATTCTCGGCGCCCTTTCTCATTCATCGGCGCAGTCAATGCGCTTAGAGCTACAGAGACTACTACGTCGGATATGGAAGAGGGAGAGGTGTGTGATGTCGAATCTGACTGTGGACAATATGGTGATCTCTACTCAATTGAGTGACCGTCTATCATTTTTGAAGATTCGTACCAGCAGTTACAGTTTGTGTTATGAACCCGAACTTTTTCCTGCAGCTCTCATTAGTTGTTGGTTACCTGTGCATGTGGCAATCTTTCATAATAGTAAAGAGATCATTACTGGACTAAAATCTCATGTACAAGCAAATATGATCCTAGACTATCTCATTGAGTATGTACGTACCCAGCGGATTGTAAAATAAAAAACAATTTTTCCAACATGATGTTTTTTATTTCAAATCATGATAGAACTTACAAATCATTTTTTCATTAGAGGATGTATTACATGAAAAGTTTTGAATAAATAGATGCAAATCGAGATACATGTAAACGTTTAAGATGAAGTACAGTACAAAAGCACCACACGTTGATGAAAGTGGATGATGTAGTATGCGTTCATTTCGCTGATATTGACGCGTATGTTTTCTCAACCACTGCTGTGTTGGTATATTTGGAGGTTGAGCAAGAGAGTCAAAAAGTTCACCACGTCGGTCTTCTCCAATAAAGATCGCTTTCCAATGCTCACCGCCTAAATTCTGCGAATGAGTGTTTAGCACAATAAAGATGGGATAGTGATTTACTGCAGGTGGTAAGGTATCGAGTGAATAGACATTATCGAAAGCTTTCAACGTCGCTTCGTCTGCATTACGCTGCACTTTAGTCTTAATATCGTCAGCAGTCAACCAACTCATTAACGATTATACTGAAGAATCACGTCACGATACTTTGTAATTTCAATATTTTAATCGAATACTGCATAAATTAATACATTGATCGTCTCAGGTAGTGTTCTTTTGAACGTCAAATCCAAACGAATATTATGAGGCACGTTCGCTTGACGATAGGGTGCACTAATATCGCTGTCAGCAGTCAAATCAAATGCATAAATAGTATATCCACTCTTAAACTCTTTCATAGTCAGTCCGTTGGTGTCATCCGTATTGTAAAAGCCAAAAACATCCATAAAATCAACATAACTGCGCATAAATTGATCCGAAGCAAAATCTGGTTTGTAGGTGGGACCAGGATGACTCACACCATTTACACGTAAAGCAATTTCACTTAACTGATTGTGTTTAAAATTGAAAGGATTCTTCTTTATATTACCAATTAAATGCATCATTTTTCAACCATTGCCCACCATGAGGAGCTTCGGGTGCTTCCGATGGAAAGAGGCCATCTTTCATGAAACTCTTTTGATCTTTCGGAAATTGTAAAGGTGAGAAGCGTTTGTATGCTGAACGGGGTAAATGGCATTTTGCGGTTAAGAGACCTTCAGCATGTCCTCTAATGACACTTGGATTCGTTACTACTCGACGAATGTAAAGTGCAATATCTTCCACATGAATTCTAAAATTGTCAACTTTAGCAAATGCATTCAGCGCAAATTCAGGCTTATTCAATGTCAGCTTGAGTCGCATGCTGGTATTACACAGTAAAAACATTGACTGTCTAAATAAGTCTAAATTCAGCGGACCATATAGCTGACATACTCTACTATCTTTAATCATAGCAGATCGCTTTACAAAGCCACTGTTTGTTTCAACATCAAATTTTCCTGCTTCATCTCTGTACCATCCCATGGATTCCATATGACTTTTTTGTGCTGCTGGATGAAACTGTGATACATGATTGAAATATGATTTATAGGGATAATCGCTTTGACCACCTTCCACCTGCTGCTCCTCCAATCGTTAGAGAAACATCACGAAGTAAATGTAGTCAATGGTAAATTGTTCAGTCTCCAACTTATGTGCATCGTCAATAGCAGTTTCCATCTGCTTGCTGAATTCTAAACCTCAAATCAAGCATCGCATAACTCAAATCTATGTAGTCATCACTACCACCAGGAATAACAAATTCAATGGGGCCAGCATTCTCAGCTGTTCGAGGATGATAATCTACAATACTTGAACTAAGAATATCTGTCTGTATGGCTTGTTGATCGAACAAACAAAAACCGGAAGTTTTACACTCCATGATTAGAAGATATAGCAGCGTCGTCGTTTAGCGCCTGATGAATGATTAGAGCCTCTGCGAAGTATGCGTGAATGCCTTTTTGACTGAAGATTCGCACCTTACCAGCTCCGCGATGTTTCCTCCTATCCTTTTTTCATTCGATTTTAGGTGATTTCTTTCCTTGAGTAACACCCAGCAATGGTCTGCTTCAATGTTTTTAAACCGCGTTCCTTCCCACGATTCAACAAACTGCTCTTAAAACTTCTACCTCTGGAAAGATCACTAGCAACATCACCAGCAAAGCCAACGGCATTACTTAAAACATTTCGTTTAAAAGATCTACCGACATTGGATATGAGAGGTGCTACAACAGATTTCAGTGCACCAAGTATGCTACCTCCACGTTGGCGGCGAGCACCGATGTAAATTTGTCCTCCGCCACTTACATAGGAGGGTCGTGAATAAAATGAGGCAGTTGGATTCATAGCTCAAACCCTAAACATTGTTAGTTACAACTTTGCATGAATCACTGTCGATCACTTAGATGAAAGATGTCGGCACGACGCATCCAAGAGTTCATACTTGAAGGATAACCAGTTCCATTTTAACAAGACACCATTCATCACCTTGCCGTTTTTTACATCGAATGATTTTCTCTACCAAATATGTTTCACTTTCAGTGACTACCTCAATCTCATCGCGGTAAAAGCTACCTCAATTTCTTCATTATCGTAATACCTTTCAAACTTGTAGGTGGTCGGAGAGTCATTTTGATTAATCCTTGATACTGTAAATACCTCCTCTGTCCAATTCGGGAGGTACCCTTTAGCAAAAACACTTTTCACTTTTGAGATACGAACTTTATCGCCAATTTTCACATCACTTTTCACATGAGTGCGTTTTACGTTGGAATGATTCGCGCACTTTATCTACATTGTCAGCATTTACATCTACTGGTCTGACTCCAATAGAACGATGGATAGAGTGATTGTAGGCATGGAGTGGTATCTTGTAGAACCTTTGTCCAATTTTGTGTCAAGTTGGCAGTAAAATGTCGCCACAAGCGATTTTTTAAATGTGCGATTAAAACGTTCAACGAGTGCAGCTTTATAAGCGCTCTTTACACTAAACAACTCAATGTCATGCCTCTCAAATAATCTTGTCACATGCTGATTTTCAAACTCTTTTCCTTGATCACTCTGAATTCTTTTTGGAATGCTGCATTATCGAAAAATTGTTTGGAATGCTTTTGCTACTCCTTTCCCTTCTTTAGTTTTTAAAGGTTGAGCCCACGCATAACGCGAGAAAATATCAATGACGGTTAAAATAAAATTATTGCCCGAGTTTAATGTTTTGAAATGGAGGCAACATCACAAACACAAAATCTGCTTGTCCACTGTTCATAACGATGTCCATGAACAATATAATGGCGGGGTGGGCGGTACTTCTTTTTCGCTTGTTTTGGAGTGGAAAATAGGTAGCCTGACCCATTTAACCATCGTTTTCACTTGTGATTGTGGGAAGACCACTCACCCCCAAATAAAAAAACTCCGCTTTTGATAATTTCCTTGATAGCATGCAAATCCTGCCGGATGTTTACATCATAATAGATTGACTTCAAACGTTTCAGTCGAATGACGGATGACTCTTTTTCCTCCCTTCTCATCTTTTTGTTTTCTTGCCTCTCTACATTTAACAAACAACTGCAGCCCATTTTAGCTTAGCGGTTTTTGCGATCCGTGTTCACATTGCTTTAGGGGTTTCCATTATGAGAGCTGGCGCAGCAAAGTGCAAGTGACAAAAACGACATTCACCTCCTGGCGGCTCAATTACAACATGGCAAGCAACAACATCCTGCCTTCATATTAATAGTCCTGAAGAAACATGTATTTCCTATGAGGAAGCTGTTTTACGTTTTTCCTTTTATACCATTTTAGTGGCGATGTAGATCTACGTCGAGTTCTTCCTCTTGTATGCTTAGTAAGTGTGGGATGGGGATGTAGCAGTTGACGTCCCTTAAACCAATTTGTTGGCATTTTTCATCGCTGAAGCATTGGAGTAGTAGCCACAAGTTGAATCAAGATCTATCAATGTCTCATTATTTAAAGCAAATTTTGGCACATTATGCATTTTCAATAGTTTAAGAAAGTATGAACAACCAGGTGGAACATAGCCCTGACGGCGCTTTCTACGTGTCGCATACTGAATCAAGTCTTCATAACGTGAAGCATCAATCACTTTATTTTCATCTGTAATGATTTCTCCTCTATCATTTACATTGAGATGGGGTTCAATACTGTTGAAAAGAGATATGGCATGTGCGCGAGATGCTAAAGGTGTAGCAGTCGATTCAGAGTCACGCATCTTATTCTTCAAGTTTTTCAATTGCTCAACAGTTTCCGATTGTAATAATACAGCACGATGTGGATCTTTGATGTGAACATTTTGCTGATAATCTATTTCTTTACTATACATTTGATTTGCAAGAGGTTGCTTTACTTGCTGCATGGCAGTCAATTGTACATATTCATCCTGAGGAATAACAATCATGCGAGAATAAGAACTCATAGTTTGTAGATAATCATGGGAGTTTTCAAAATATCACTTCGAAATCTAAATTCTTCCGGACACTCTTGCGTAAAGTCAATGAATAAGTAACCGTATGGTTTTTTTCCAGTAGACTGCGATGAAAAATTTCAATTAAGGCTTTTGATCCTCTGGGTGCAACTTGTCGCGCTAAAATATCAAATTGACTTTTATCTCGCGGATTCTTGAAAATAGCATAATAGTGTGTATTCAGGTTTCGTGTACGAGCTTCTTTTCCATCAGGAAACAAATTTTGTGTAATATAGATGATAAAACACCTGTTATGGTGTGCTGCGCGAGTGAACATATCTGTAACATCTTTTGAATTCTTACTTTCTTTTAATAAATCATCCACTACAACAACATCATTAGACTGAAGTTTATCCACTGGAATAATTCCTTCATGTCGAATAAAGTTGCGACTTTGCAATTCCTGAAACAGCGACGGTTGATAAATACCATAACACCAAATCACTCGATGATAGGGTTTGGGGGCTTTGCGATAGAGAAGAGCTGGTGGGGTGGGGCGGCGGAATCGGTGGTAGGGTGAGGGAGGGTGTATGGGGGCGAGGTCTGTGGGCTGTGTGGATCGTGTGCAGTGGAGGGGGGGGTTGGGTGGGAGGGGGTGGGGGGGAGGAGGGGGGGGGGAGGGTCGGGTGGGAGGAGGGGGGTGGGGGTGGGTGGAGGGAGTTGGGTGGGAGGGGGGGAGGGTGGGGATGGGATGGGGGGGGTGGGGGTGGGTAGGGGAGGGGGGGGAGTGGGGGGCGTGGAGGTCGGGGTTGGGGGTGGGGGTGGGAGGGGGGGGGTAGTGTGGTGATGGAGGTGGGGGGTGTTGTCGGGGCGGCGGGCGGAGGCGGGGGGGGGGGTGGGGGGGGGGGGGTGAGGGAGGGGGGGGGGGGGTGAGGGGGGGGGGTGGGGTGGAGGTGGGGGGGGGGGGGGGG
>CAJQUW010000982.1:0-26312 GCA_907163375.1 Prostheceraeus crozeri
CTAACTTTTTAGCTACACACATAAACAATATGATTGCTTGTCAAATTTAGGTAAGACCATATGTGTAAACACTACCCACTCAGGACCATACATGTATTGGCAGAATTTTTTTCATTAAAGAATGGTCATCTTTTTCATTTGTTTCACACTGTAATGCTTTATTTTCGGCTCGTGACCTGTTGATCTGGTCCTCTGTTCATTAATTCAGTTGAATTCATAATGAATTCTCTTGGAGTACATGCAGGATTATTTCAATATAGCTAAAACTATGAGTATGACACAGTTTTTGGAGTGGAAGTTACTTTTCAAATGAAGTTTTTGACAATCTTTTGTAAAAATACAAGAACATAAATAATAAATGCATCTACCCCTCATATGTCCCCGGTGACTTGCGTCATATTTTGCTGAGATGAATCAAATGAATTTTTCGAAATTAAAACTCTATATTTGAACTCCTTATAATCATTCAATTATAAAGTTAAATAAGTTCTGTAGAACTGCATTTGAGCTCTTCGTCAGCGAGGCGGTACTCATGCGACTCTCCAAACCCCCTCTGTGTAGACAGAAAGAGTTCCCTTTTACTTGTGCTTTGATTCTTTGACTTTTCCTCTCTGACTTATGTTGTAATTACGTCACTTTACTTATAGCTTTTTTAGCAACATATCACACTTTTATCAGCATTTTTATATGCAGTATCTTATTTAGCGTAGAACCTATTTGGTAAATGAGTTGTATTCGTGTCTGCGATATTCTTTGACGGATTTGACATTCTTCTTTGACAATCTTCTTCCTCTTCATATGGGTGCGAATGTCTTTGCCAGTCAAGTTCTTCGTTACCTTAGGATATGTTCTCATCTGCCGTATGCCATTGTTAAAGCTAAAAGCATGTTTAAAGTTTTTGTGAAACGCGGATATGAAGCCTGCAAGTTAATCAAATGTATGGAGAGACTGTTGAAAAAGCATTTTTTAGTTTTGTTTAAATTTGGTTTGCAGTCAGCCAGAGAATTTTGTATTTTGTGGCTTCATTTAAGAGTGTTATCATTGTTAAGTCATGTGTGGGGTCCGCCTTTTTGGCGGGGGTCCGCCAGCTAGGGTTTGAGCGTACAAAATGATAAAGGACCCGAAACGCGACCTAGCTGGTCATTTTGCTGATGAACCCCTTCTATGTTTATTCTTTTCTGGTATGTCTTGTGTAAAGATTGTAAATATGTTTTATTGTTCGGTACGCCATCTAAGTATTATTTCTTTTATATTACCCGATGACCGGCGTGAACGCTTTCAACAGCCCTTTTCAGGGCTACACTTATTAAGCATATATTAACTTTTTATTGTATATTATTGTTCATTCGAAGTGCACTAACCTGACTTTTCCCATAATTGTCGTTTCTGCCGTCAACCCTTAAAGAGGCAGCGTGATATCAGGGCAATAAATATCTTTATGAACTTCCGTATTTTGAATCTGGCATTCAATTATACCTGAAAAATTAAACAAATCCGTGCGATGAAGAACTATTATCAGGTTAGGTTAGGAGATATTTTTACTTTTCGAGCAAATGATCAAAATTGCTAAATTGCAATATTGCATGAACTAAAGCTGAGTCATTTATTCACTACTTAAGCACTTTTTCTTATGGATTTTTTTTCACTATTTTGATCGATTTTAGTTGAATTAAGAAGTTTTGAATTTATGCACCGTTGCCACGTCGTCTTACAACTACCCTTTTTGGTTCAGGTTAGATAGTGATAGCACAAACTCATGATGGTAAAACTGCCTTTGATTGTTGGTATTCATGATACGAGTTGGAAAAATGAAGTTGTAAATAGTTTTCCCATTATTCATTGATGTTCAACAATTAACTTCGGCAACTCATATAGCCACTCTCAAGTGATAAGGATTATTTTCGTGCAGCATTTGAATTGCGGATCATTGAGTAAGTATAGTATACAAAGAAGGTAGAATACAACTCAAAAAATGTCAACACACAGTGAAAATGTTTGAATCAAAAGATTAATTTTTTCTCGGAGATTGTATTCTTGAGGTTCAGAAAATATTTGATTAATTTTTATAAAGGCTTATTTTTGCAAATTATTTCTGTGTTTACATACCAGGGATTCGGCACTTTCGATGTTAATATTTACGCAGTATGAAGCTTATTAGATTTCAAAAATAGTGAAATTTACTAAATTGGAATTTTCATGTTTTTTAAAACGAAATTGAGTTGATCATCAAGGAAATTTCTTTAACTGAATTACAATGTAAGTTTTCATACAAAAAGCTCTTTATAGCAACTGGTTGAGCCCAAACTTCTCACAGATAAAGCGATCATGTTCGTCGATCGATTTCGAGTTTGTTTAAAACCAATCTTCTGGACAATACACTGGCTGAGACAACCGTTTGTAGTACTTATGGGTTATCTCCCCCCAGGTTTTCAAATTTGTCCAAAATCCGTAGTCACACAACTTCAGAGACACGTATTTGAGCATGTTTTCTACCCACATGCAAAAATTTATGCAAATCGGACAAGTACTTTTTGAATTAGTACGATAACATGAAGTGTAGCGATGTGTATAGTTTGATCTGACTTCACCAGACCTCATCGTCTGAACAGATAGCACTTGAGGTCAACAAATTCTGTTCTCGACAACTCGTGAAGTGACGATGACCAGCACATCCTCTACATTAACATTTTCAACTTCAAAAAGGTGTGGCGAGGTAGTAGTCATGGGAAGATTTCAAATAGTGCAGATGACACGAAGACGGAAAGAGAACAATGCACACACGAGTAGCAATAATGCTTCGAACAGACAAAGTCAGGTACGCTGCTGACACCGCTACACTTCAACTTATCGTCTCTACTGCAAAAAGTACTTGTCCGATTTGCCTAAATTTGTATGTGTGTAGGCAATCTACACACAGTGTCCATGAATTGTCCACGGGGTCGGGGGAAGTGGTGTGGGCCAGTGTACATAAGTAGGCCTTCTACATACAGATTATTATATGTGTGTAGAAAATATACTCAAATACGTGTCTCTGAAGTTTTGTGACGTTTGATCCATTTCTACGAATTTTAGACAAATTTGAAAACGTGGGGCAGGATAACCCATAAGTACCCAGTTTGTATGCATGGATAAATCATAATCAATGCAATTCACTAACAGATGCTAGCATTAGAACATTTGGAGAGGCACTGATGTTCACACAGTTCTCAATTATTAGCACATTAGTACTTGATTTAATGCATAGTGTCTCTGCAATGCGGGTGTGAATACTTCTAAACAAAACTTAGAAGTCCTCTTGACTTGCTTCGTGTGGATGACAGCTCACTTCGGTAGGGACAGTCTTAATTTCCTCTCCGATGCTCATTCGCTCTCGTGATTACTTGTGTCGGTGTCTCACCAATGTGAGAGTTTGAGCACTGGATGTATACATAGCAATAGATCACGTTGGATGCTAAACACGGAGGGACTTTATGTTTAGTAGGAAAAATTGCTGAGGTCTTGAAAGTTTTAAAAGCGACCTGTAATTTGGCGTCGTTTTTATCTAAAATGGAGTAAAATTATCTGGACACTTTTAAGGTTTCATGCTCCTTTTCCTTTTTTAAAAGGAAGTGACCAATAGATAGTTTTAGCAGTCTCGCCTCTGCTGTTGCTAGTATTGTTATTGGTAGGAGAATCAACTTAGGTTTTTATATCCATCAACTTGACGCGATAATCATTAGAGATGAAAATATTTTTGATCTGCTTACTCACATTTTAACATAACTATCTAGCGAACTATTGAGGCGCTTGGCCCTGATAAAAAGAGACCGAACCGCAGACTTTTTGTATTTCACAGGAGCATACGATTCAAAACGAATATAAGTTCCCGCATTCGTTGGTCTAGCTCTCCGTTCAGTCGCAAAAAGAGGAATTTTCAAAACCGACCGTCACATCAAGAAAGAATAAGGTTGTGAATTTCTTCCTCTCACTAGTGAAGTTTATACTGTCGGTGTGTAGAATTTATCAAATTCAAAAAAGTGTCAGCCTCTGATTCAGTTTTGAATATGGCAAATATGTCATCAACATATCGGCGATAATGCAACGGAAATTCATCGATCTTATTTTCGACTAAGCTCATAGCGAAGGAAGAAAGAGAAGGAGCAAGGGAAGAGCACACAGCTACCATCAAAATGAACGAACCATTCATCATTAAATTGAAAAAGCACATATTGAGTAGCTAGCGGAGGAGTCTGGATAAAGTCTCACAATTGAGAAAGCACTAGGTGACATGCTACGCTCAGTTACCCATTATTCACGCGTAAACTACGCGTATTTACACATGACCCTAGACATCCGTGGCTATGCGTGACATTGCTGCAACATTTGTCGGCAGTCCTTTTATAAAGACTTGCGTCTCATGTGTCTGCATGTATCAGAGGCTAAACAATGTGATAGGACCTCAATTTCATGCTCAGGGAAGACAGAACATGCTTAGCGGTTCATCCGTGGTTCAAGGGCAGCGCAGACAGCCGTGGACGACGCGCAAACTATAAACACTCGCCCGCGCGTATTCATAAACATTCGCCATGTTTTAACAGCATCAGATCAAGTGATTTCTGACTTTGAAAAATGATGACCCATTAGAAATTTTGTAAATGAAAATGAGCATTATTTGCCGAGATCTTTCGTTCATTCTCTTCAGAGGCATACATGAAAACTGGAATGTGACATAGCTTGGAAAATTTGACATCGTTGAACAAATTTCACACGTGACAGACAATGAAATGAATCCGCATCATAAGTGAAATACCCTAATAAAATTGACGATAGCATAATAGTACTGCTGAAGTAAATAAAGTAATCCGTAAACTTAGGAAAAGTAAAGGAAACAAAAACAAAAACAGGACAAGTTACAAAGTTACCAAGGTAAATAAAGACTATCTACAAATTCTTTTTGCCTACACAAGTCAGGCTTAAACCGAAGGATACACATAGCCTCGAGCGTACGTAATAATGAAGCGTTCGTGGACGTAAAAAGTACCTTGAAGAGACGTCCCTTTTTACGTCCACGAACGCTTCATTATTACGTACGCTCGAGGCTATGTGTATCCTTCGGTTTAAGCCTGACTTGTGTAGGCAAAAAGAATTTGTAGATAGTCTTTATTTACCTTGGTAACTTTGTGACTTGTCCTGTTTTTGTTTTTGTTTCCTTTACTTTTCCTAAGTTTACGGATTACTTTATTTACTTCAGCAGTACTATTATGCTATCGTCAATTTTATTAGGGTATTTCACTTATGATGCGGATTCATTTCATTGTCTGTCACGTGTGAAATTTGTTCAACGATGTCAAATTTTCCAAGCTATGTCACATTCCAGTTTTCATGTATGCCTCTGAAGAGAATGAACGAAAGATCTCGGCAAATAATGCTCATTTTCATTTACATGATTTCTGACTCTTAGTGCAGCGCGTATGCACGCGGGTAGAAGAATAGAATGTCCTTAACCACGGATCAGGGAATTATAGATTATATCTTTTGTTACGGGAAGAACAACAACGTCGCACTACTGACATAATGAGGGTTACTTTCATTAGTAGTTTAGAACACTACCACTCATGTTACCTAAGTAAAGATACTAAATCGCTATGTATAACTATTAATTGCATATCATAATTCATGTGTATACGCACATCCCCATCTTTATACACTTTATAAATAATGAAAGCAATGAAGAATATGACAAGAAAATTTATTACAGTTTGCAGCATTTCTCTAAAGTTTCCTGTTTTTATACATAATTTTACAATATTTACAAAAATTCCTGTTAAAACATTCATCCAACAAATAAGAAAATATTGCAAGAACTATTTACAGAAAATGAAGGAATATTTACAACATCATATTTACATGATTTGACAACCATTGTGTACATCAAAAATCACTCTGAAGTTTCCTGCATTTTTTTGTAATACTTGCCGACTCATCTTTTGTGTTCACTCGTTTTAGTTCATTCTTTGACAAACAATTGTACATTCGTGTGAGAATATGGTCAACAGCAATATGATTTGATTTACATCTCGTCGATATATTACAGAATTTACGCATCATTACATCAGATGTTGCTTTCACGAACAGAGAGCGATGATTTTGCTCTGAAAGGAAACGTGATTTCGAAACATCATTGTCAAAAATGACAGCGTAAGAGAGGTAGCGATCGCGTTTATAAGAAAACACAAATCTGAAGGCTCAGCCAAACCACCTCGATTGGCCATTTCAAAAAGCTGGCTACTACCCAACGGAATCGTAAAAGGTGGACACTCGTCAACAGAATCATTTGCAATAAGCAGAATTTTACATTCCGAACATTTGAATTGGCGTACAACACTTCTACCGATGTAACCAGCAACATAGTAAATAATATTTACATCATTTTCTAATAAATTGTCCAAATCCAACAATTCTGGTGACAAAAAATCCACCAACCACTTGGACTCACATAAAGCGTCTGGTTTAACAATCAGAAAGGAGTCATCATGCATAACAGTGGAAATAAGTTTCTGCTGAATTTGACTAAGTACACGAATTTTCTTTTCTGATTCAAGCAATTGTTTTATTGACATAAAAAAGTTTCCCCCGTTCATTTGACGGTAACAACCGAATCGGGCTTCAATAGGATCAGAACAGAATTTTCAAGAAGTACATATGAAAAACCATGCATTTTTATTAAATAATCTGCTAGCATAGGTAGAGCCTTTCATAGTTTGAATACAAGCTAAAAATGTTTCATCTGTGAGACCTGGCCGTCTAGACTTCTTCCAGTCTTCAAAAAGATTTGTGACACGTCTCAAATACAAAACATGAGAATCTGACAGATTTCGAAAAGGTTCACACATAGGATCACGTTTGTGAAATCCTTTGGAAGGATTTTTTAGTGAAACAATTTTCCAAACGTTAACAATTATCTGTACATATGCAGCTATCTGCCTCCAACCAGTTTCATCATAAAATCTAAGAGCATTCACAGTTGATTCATGGAAAATAGACAGCGCATGTTGAGGAGAGGTTCGAGAAAGATTAACCGGATTTTAGCGAGCCGTTCTTCAAGGCATGTGCTATCTTCAAAGGCAAGTTCTCCTCCTTCGAATACAGTTTCTTTACATGTAAAAATGAGGCATTACAAACACCGTCAACATTCAAAATGTCTCTATGTCCATCAGGAAGTGTCATTTTTGTTTTATTCACAAAATTATTGAATATGTTCTTCAAGTTGTGAGTGAAATCAAATAAAATGAACAGTTTTGCCTCTGCTCGAATAGGATGGTTAATAAAAGGAAATATTTGATTACCACAAAGTCGCTTGAAAAAAGAGCGGTTGATCACATGATTGTCAGTTGAAACAGCAACAACATGGAAAAGTGAATCAATTTGACGAATGACACTCATAAACGCATTGTACAAAATATCGGAATTAAGTCGAAACACAGGAATTAAACACACGACATCCTTATATTTTGAACAAGACGACTGAATCATAAAAGTTAAAACGGTCTTGGCGGGTATGCCATCGATGTATAACCTACAAATTGTCCATTACTGAGTTCTACACGCTGAGCAGTATAGACTTCGTCAATCATCAATGTAACAATTTTTCTCTGTCATCCAAAAAACTTGATCTCCTTTGCAGATACTCGAGATCAATTCGAACAGGTTTCAACTGCAGATCCTCTAGACAAATGAACGCAGCGTAGTCATAGAGGGCAGAATGAAAATATCTCTTAATTTATTATACAAAGATGCACTTGTAATCTGTCACAAAAAAGAAAGTGCCAACGTCTTACATGAATATTTTCTGGCATTCTTTGGTACTTGACAAAGTCGTAGCTGCTCAATAACAAAATTTACTAGGTGGTACATTTCAAATTCGGGGTCATCTGATTGACTTTCACAATCTAAAAATGTTTTCAAGAAAAGAAGCAGCGAGTTCTAGGTACTGAGAGCTACTGTTGTTATCTAAATGTTTTTCTGACTAATTCTTCGTATGGGCAATAACGTTACAAAGTTGAGAAATGGTTTTTACTTTATCTCCACTGAAGATATGGCGAAAGTTGGAATTCGCTAACTTTGATGACAGCACGAATACTCGCACGCTCATACTTTCGTCGACGATCACCGTAGCTTTGTGAAACAGGAGCATAAGTTCGACGTTAGAAACACTGACGTACATAAAAATCAACACGACTGATTATCTACCTTCACAATATTGGTGGGGGAGAGGGTGACTTGAAGAATCACTTAGTTTCGAACGCAGAGCATCGAGAGAATCAAACGAATCTTCCTCAATAGATTCTCTGATCAAATTCTCAATTATATTGTTCTCAAAGGACCGTCGGGAATCAGCAGTCGCATTTGAAGATCGGGGAACAGTTGGAGATTTGGTGAAATATTGAGGACACTCTGGGAACACTGAAGGAATTGCGTTGATTTCAATCGTTTCTTCTGAAGAATTTGCGATAATCTACTCTCCCGTCTACTTTCACGTGAGTCGGTCGACGTTGTTTCGAAGTCGTGGTCGTTGAAGTGTTTCTCACACACTCTGTGATTCTCATTAGGAGTAAAATCCTTTCGTGGGATAGCAGACATCCATCTTGAATGTAGAGCAGGGTCTGTTGGAAACTGAAACATTGAGCATTATCAATGACCTCATTTTTCCTGGGCTTATAGCCACTGCGACAATTAGGAACGCAGCACGAAAACACCATCGGTTGAACGTTGTCTTTAAATTATATATGTTACACGGTAATGCACGTTATGGCGAGCGAAGTGTTGAGAATCGGACAGTCTGATAGTCAGCAAGACGAAGCAATGTCCCAGCTAACACATTTACACATAGGTAATGAAAGGTGTGAGTCACGTTATCGCATGCATTGGAACTTGGAAGGGACAGCTTCTCGCTCTATCTTTGTCATGTAGGCAGTCACTGCAGCGCGAGATTTTAACCCTCTCCCTGTCAAGGCAGATTTCGCAACATCGTGCGTTGTTCTTCCCGATACACTATCTATAATTCCCTGCCACGGATGTTTGGGGTGTTCCGTAATTACGAGTGAATTACGCGTGGCATGTCACCCAGTGTGGTCAGTTGATATATTTATCCCGTTATTCCGCATTGAGGCGACTTCCAAGCGGACGTGTCTAACGCTTACACGAAAAAATGGTGTCACATCTGTACTTTGGCCATGACGAAAAGTGCTTGAGCGCGACAAAATGTCCTATCTTGGTGGCAAATTTTTGCGACAGATCTCCAACGAGCACTGTTTTCAATTCAACACATACATTAATTAATTCGCTATTAATAAGAGTCTATGCTATTCAATTAATTTGGTTGCTCTAGGCCTACCTATTAGCATTTTGCTGCATGAATCATTTTCAAAAATAAAGATTTTTTTGCTGAAGATGCAGGTCAAAATGTTGTCTGTTAGCCGCAATATGCATGAAAGGGTTAAATAAAAACAGTTCAATCTCTTGACAGCGTTGTACTTTTTACTTAGTCTAGCTGGTTCCCAGTTATGATTGGATTACTTCATTTTCATTTTCATTGCCATGGAATATAATTATTTAGTAATTCAGTAATGAATTATTCAAAGTTGTTATTTATAATTCAATGAAATCAAGAACACATTGCCATTGTATTTGCTACAGTCAGACAGATCACTGCAGGATCAATTATATCCAAATATGAGACGACTTCTTCACGGCAAGAATATGCTGTACATGTACATCGAGACGCTGATTCAATTAAGATGTCCATTTGCTGTTGCTAAAATAAAATAAAGTATTGACACTGTTCAACATTGACTCAGTTCCTTCGAATATCAGGTGACCTGCTCCTCACACAATCTATCAGTCGATGCGCGCGTTAGAAATGATGACGTGCTTTATTAATTGCTAGCAGCTGCTGAGAAATCTGTTCGTCAAATGGAAGACGCTTGTGTCACGCAGGGAGCTAAGTGCCAGATGATGTATTTACATGGACGAGCCGTACTGAAGGCCTGACTCCTTACTACAGTCCGTTTCATAAAAAGTGGATCATCCTAAAATTTGACTAAATAAAACATAAGTATGATACAGAAAGCATTTTTCATGTTATTTCATGTCCCTAATATATTTAAATGTACTTATATAATCTGATAAGCTATGATACAGTAACGGTTCTTAAGAAGCTAATATTTTGTGGCCCTACCCTTGTTGTCAATGACATTACCAGTGACGCAAGTTGTAATACGCCATCTGTAGGTAGCAGTGAACGACGAACGTTGCGTTTTAGAATACTCCATACATTTTCTATGGGATTCAGATCAGGAGAACGAGCTGGCCAAGATAATGTCCTAGGCCCTAATTGAGACTTGCATAAGTTGACTCTACTACTCCTGTGACACGTAGCATTATCATCCATAAATAAACAAGTCGATGGATCACCAAGTTGATCTGTCATTTGGCCAATGTTCATTCGTAAAGCATTCACATAGCGTTCAGAATTCATGGTTCCTTGTTGTATGTGAAGTTCAGAGCGGCCATTGGTCCAAATGCCAGCCCAAATCAGTAGAGTCGCACCACCTTGTACCCGGGGACGATGTAAATGTCTCGGAATTTCCTGATCAGATTTTATCCATAATCTCAATCGACCATCACTATCCTTCAGGACGGACTGATGCCTCATCAGACCAGACAACCCGATCCCATTGATTTCGCCAGTGACAATGACTCATTGCCCATCTGAGACGTCTTTTTGTATGCTGATCTGATAATTCGATCTGAGAGGGCCTCTTACAGCTCTTGAAATTCGACTCAATAAGTCTTCTACAAATAGTGGACTTAGAATAGACGAGTCTAGTGCAGCCATCTCAGTTAACGAGAAACTTGGATCAACTTAAACAAATCTCAAATTTTGGCGGTTTCTACGTTTGGATGTTTTGCGTGGACGGCCAGAGCCCTCTTTACGACAGAGTCGAAAATCATCATTATGCCATCGATGCACATTTGTGTAAGGGACATTTAGTCGCTTGCTTGTAGCTCGCAAAGAAAACCCTAGTTCTAGCAAGGCTGACAATTTGCCTTTTGTGAATGCGATCTCGTTATTGTTCATTTGTGCTTTGTATTGTTTTCAACCGGTAAGAGATAGATCTCTAGCTGAAAGCAATCAGGAGTGCTGCCAACACCACCGCAACGAAGTCAGGAAGCTATGGAACATGAAGTCCAGTTAATCACATGTAGCAGTTACATTATTGTTGATGAATAATGGTGCTATACTGGCTATGATTGACCGATTTTCTTTATTTTTGTTTTGCTTGATAGCTTTTGGCTTGTAGAACAACATATTACATAACAAAAGAAACAAATGTAATTTTATAAGAGTGAGGTATGATTTTGTGTAACATTGCTAAATGAAGATCAAATTATCTACTACTTTTTTATCTATAACAGGAAAACAACTCAATATTCATGCTTGAAATTTCCAACAATGATATTAGTAGGCACAACTGACATATCTTCCAAATTTCAGAGAAATTCGTTCAAGTTTGGCGGAGTTAGACAAAGTTGAAGTTAAGGCGATGTTTAAGGGTGATCCATTTTTTATGAAACAATCTGTAGAAGACTTTTAACTTCATAACTAAATACCAGAGTTCCATAAGTGGACAGATTGAATAATCAAACTGATATTCAGTCGCAATTCTCATGTGAAACTTAGCGACATCATACAGGCGAATTGTAAGTGATTGCAGGGGATAAAACGGGATAAATGTATCAACTGACCATTGACAGTCATTTGTCAGACAAAGAGCTGACTGCGGCGAACTAGTGAGACTCTCCAACACCTCTCTACAGACTTCATCTCAGCTTATGGTAGAACTGCAGAAAATTTTTTCGTGCACAAAAGCACTTTTAGTCATCACTTGTACTACAATTTGCAACAATGAAATACGTTTATCTTCATTGTTGCTTCCTTGATACTCCATTTTCTTACGGCCCAACTGCCTAAAAACAGATGTTAACGAATCCCGGTTACGCAATCCTGGGATTCTGAAACCCGTAAAAATGCGATAATCCCGGGATCCCATGATTGAATGAATACCTTCGTAGTGACTTCGTTCTGCGACGCATGTGTGAATTATTTATAGAGCTCACAAAACAATATTTTCGATAAAGTCAAAACTCATTCCACTATTTTCAAACTGTTCACTTTTCTTTAAAGTGTTTGGCTATCTTACAGACATTCCAGTTGCCATGAAGGCCTCGATTGACTTCATGTAGAATTAGGCAACTTTCATGTAAAATTTGCAAATCAACTGCCATGCAACATGTAAAACTGAGAAAATTTTTCAAATTCAAAATCGTCGAATATTGTAGAAGTTAGCATATCTATGAGCCTCTAAAATTTGCACGATTGTTGGCTACACTCAGAGGTTTAGAATGATAGATCGCATTTAAGAATTGTTTGGATTTTTACTGATCTACAACATTTTGCATGTGTGAAATAGGGACAAATAATTTAACTCACCTTAAGTACACAGCGGAGCAGACTACGTGGTCAGGGAAAACTAAATACTCCTTGATTTGACTCCTTGTTTCCTGATAAGTTCCTGACATGACTACTGTACTTTCATAATCGCTATCTAATCGTGTGGCTCATATTCCAGTGGAAAATTCTTCCGGCTCATTATGACATGTTCAGCTTTCTACATCTGTCTCGATCTTTCGCTACTTTGATAACAGCAGGGTGATAAATTGCATTAAATGCTGATGTCGTATTCACAAATGGTAGTTTTTGTATGCCGTCCGCCAGATGCCTATCGGCGCTTGCAATTTGGCACGCTGTTCATGTAAAGAATCCACGAGATCCTCAATATCCTTCGACTAAACAAACCGTGAATAAAACAACACGTTAAAGGAGGCCTGCGTAAGCTTTCAATGATTCGACTCGAGATTCGTTTCGAGTCAAAAATTCTAGATTCGCAGGTCCATAGCATCCTGACAAAGTATCGTCACAAAAAACGTTTTGAAAAACTACTTTTTCAAGGTAGAAAAATCAAGCATTTACTAAAGATATTCTTTTACACAAACAGACGGTGAAAATGTATACAGCAGTTTACCCTGGCCCATAGCTCCTCATCGACACTACTTTGTACTCAACATCTTCACAGCCTCAACAAGTCTGTCATATTTCTCCTGAAGACGTCTCCGCTCATTTTCTAGCTCAACATTCACAACGATGAGATCCTCAACTTCCTCTGCACAAGCGGTTTCATTGATTCTTTGGCGAAGCGCTTCGATGAATTGGTTGTGTTGTGTTGTCCTCAAAAGCATTGGAATATTATCCATCATCCGTCTGTTGACGATCTGCAAGGAAATATTGTATCAGTGTTTGAGTGAATTTGATTTAGATGCCTACACAAATTCAAAACAAGGTCAGAGGAAATGCTGAAATTCGATCTATTGTAGAAGCCAAGTCAAAGGTGACCCACCAACTACACTTATCGTGCCATTTTCAAGTATTACACAGTCAGGCCATAATTAGGCCAGAGACAGAACACATAAACGTTTTCTATTTTCCTTTAAAGTCTTCATCTTTCTATTTTGAATTTTAGGCGGACCATGCACATCTCCGTATTTAAGATGCAATATTTAACTAAATGATTATTAAAGATAATATTCATTCGGCGATGCATCGAGCTGACAGAGCACATCAAATATAAAAAGAATACAGTGCAGAACAGCGTGCCTTCGTTTCTGGCGAACAAGCGGCTGCATTTTTCAGACATTTGCAATCTAATTTACTCAAATGCTTTTGGCGCGTTAGTATAATGACGTAATTTTTTCCATTTCCTTTACATGCAGCATGCATGATATTTTGAGATCCCCTCTCTTCTGCAGTTGATCTGGAGAATCTCATTGCTATCCTTTTTTGGATTCCTAATTACACAAAAAGTAAATGAATACATTCGCAAAGAAAATGCAGCTGCAAAATTTTTCAAAAATTTGCACACAAAAATAAAAAAAAATCATGATTATACACACACACTGTATGTCAGTTCTAAAGCATCATACTTCATAAATCATTTAACAATATCAAGTAATTTCAATGATTACATCACTTGCATTACTTGACTGAATAGTCGCATTTGAAAAACGTGATTTTCATGCTACGTAGCGAATTCTACAAGCTCATTAGCTGGATCAAACGTACCTGAAGATATACGCTCAACAAATGTTGAACGATTCTCGTGTTGTAACTTGCTTCACTGTCGTCATTTTCTCCAGCAGTAATCAAAAAGGTCATTGGTGCACTATCGGGATTCATTGCAGAATCTGAAATCGATGTTTCAAAATTAACTTTGAATTAACAATTGACGGAAAAGATATCGTTGACATATTTAATAGAGGGAATATAAATGGATGAATTGCATTCAAATCAGATCTAAGATTTTCCTTAACGTTTTAATAATCAGCGACAGCGTAGAACTGTCATGGCTACAACCAGGGATACGGAGTCCTATCATTTTGATAGGACTCCGACTCCGACTCCGGGGGTTGATAGGACTACGGCTTTTGATAGGACTCCGAATCCGGGTGGCAAGTATATAAAGGCTATTTTTTTGAAAAAAACTGGCAACCTACATCATAGATCATTACAGGCTTACCTGAACCTATCTTTAGTGATCATTTCTGTATCAATTATCAATCATTTTCGATGAAAGTTCATCAAATGTCGCTTTCAGTTGGATGCATGCGACTCGGTTCCTCCCATCTTCTTAATCCGTGCTTCACACGGTCTTTCTCCAGTCTCTACCAGGCAGGAAAATCCCCATCCTTCTCCAAAAAATATGAGCACACCTTCGATTTTCATACGCGCTTTAGAGGAGCCATCACACACGATTAACGTGAGGGTAAGAGGCAATGTTCTCAAACAAACTAGTATTTCATTTTTGTCTCTGATGTGACCTTTGGTGCGCAGGTGTGATCGAGACTAGGAAGGCTTGTCTTCTCTAAAAAATCACCGAGTGAAAAGACAATCCCTTTTTCACTTTCACGGTTCATTCCCTCAACTATTACAAGCTTTAATTGCATGCACTGCTCTCTCTGTATTTTTTTTTGACGGAGAAAGTTGACATCAAGACAGTGACAGCTATGCACGAGGATAAATAATTTGTTTGTATTACATTTCGCGTCTAGTCATTTGCCGGAGTCCGGACTCCGACTCCAGCAAAAATGGACTCCGGGACTCCGACTCCGCATCCTTGGCTACAACACATTAACTTAAACATTTTAAGCATTATCTATCATTTCTTACTTAATCATTCGAGTATAGCGTGATCAACACAGACTTCCTTGAATATGCTATACTTTAAACCGGGCAAATTTTTTGCACCAGTTTTGATTTTGCGAATTTCGTAAAATGCTTTTCCACTCTCGAAAATGAAAGTTAGAGAAATGCTTTCTTGTCACTTCGTTTTAACCCTCAGAAGACCAAGGGTGATTATTTCAATCACCTCGGACAAAATAATGATCAAACGTATTCTGCGGAAAAGTACGTTCTCATATCACCTGAACTATTTTGCCAGTCCCTGGTTATTGTTTTTCTGCTATTAGCGTTTTGCTTGCATGACGCAATGGTTCAAAAAATACAATCGATTGTGTTCAAGTTAAAAATTTGGCAGTGTATCTGTCAAGGGTTATTATTTCTATCACCTTCATAAATTGAAAGACGGTATTAGACTCTTGTTCATTCAGATGTCCTGCATGTTGGAAACGTCTGAGGGATCCAATGGGCTTGTCAACCGAACTCGAAGTCAACAGAATGCGACACTGTATGAAATGCAGAGATGCAGGGAAGCCGATTCGAAACTGTACTCCAACTTCGAATTTCTGCACCGAATACAATGAGCATGTGTGTGCAAGGCATAGCAAATCGACAAGCATAGTGCGTTGCAAGTGCCAGAGAGAAAGACTACAGCATACTGTTATTACTGTATGTAGACTGCATTGGATTGAAGAGCTATCCATTGAAATTACATGGATACTCGATAAATGTGTACAATAGGATTATCATGCCTTCTTGAAAATAAGATCTATCAACTTAATACTAAGTACTCATGCATTCAA
The DNA here is from genome assembly GCA_907163375.1 of Prostheceraeus crozeri. Classification (NCBI taxonomy): domain Eukaryota; kingdom Metazoa; phylum Platyhelminthes; order Polycladida; family Euryleptidae; genus Prostheceraeus; species Prostheceraeus crozeri. The sequence goes on from CAJQUW010000982.1 coordinate 16,135, forward strand.
AATTGTCCAATTTATCAAAGAGATAGGACCTATCTATGTATAGGCCTAAACTGGTAATAATAGGCAAGTTAATGACTTCATCCCTTTTACCATATTTTTACGATAACAGAATGCTCAACAGTGGCGGCTCGTCAGAGGAGGCGAGGGAGGCATTGCCTCCCCATGATTTTCTGCGGCAAGAAGTTTTATATTCCTGACATTTTTCTACTCTATTTTGTTTAATTCATCAAAATAGTAACATTGATCACACGGCAACACGCCTCAGCCGAGCAGCGCAGATATAGTCCGGTAGCTAGCGTGAAGTTGTGCAGGGAACGAGGTAGTACATAAAACTTTCACATAGCATAGTACACCTCTAACCTACTGCAAAACTTCGCGTCTGCCGGATCAGATCATTTGCTTTTCAGAAATAGAGAGGATAACACAATCCTATGTATTTCCAGTGGTAAAATTGTGACATCTAAGGTGTTGACTCCATTTTTTCGAATTTTTGCTCATAAAAGTTACACAAATTGGTATTTTGTTGAACTGATTATTATAGAAATCATCTACAGATCATGATCTTTCAAATGAGTTATCATTTAGGGACAGAGGATGAAGTAAAGTGTACAAACAGATACTTTTCGTTAAAGTATATCAACAATTTTCCTGAAATTTCTATGTTAAAATTTGCAGTTACACCAACGAAAAGTATCTGTTTGTACACTTTACTTCATCCTCTGTCACTGAATGATAGCGCATTTGAAAGATCATGATCTGTAGATGATTTCTATAATAATCAGTTCAACAAAATACCAATTTGTGTAACTTTTATGAGCAAAAATTCGAAAAAATGGAGTCAACACCTTAAATGTCACAATTTTACCACTGGAAATACATAGGATTGTGTTATCCTCTCTATTTCTGAAAAGCAAATGATCTGATCCGGCAGACGCGAAGTTTTGCAGTAGGTTAGAGGTGTACTATGCTATGTGAAAGTTTTGTGTACTACCTCGTTCCCTGCACAACTTCACGCTAGCTCCCGGACTAATATCAAACTCGCTGTATCGCAACACAGGGAGGCGTGCCTAACCTCACAATGTTATACGCGGTAGAGAACTTTGATGACACGTGATTGGCTGATTCATTCAGCTGCTTGTTTACAATGTGAAAGGGTGGCATCCCTCAGCCATTATTCGCGTTCGACGTTCGGTACTGCTGCTTCGATATGCCGTTCGCTGCGAATGAAATATGCACAGCAGAGGTTTCCTATGTGGACAGCAGTGGCGGCGCTAGGGGGGGGGCGGTCCGCCCCGGGCACCGAGATTCAAGGGGCACGGTCAGAGGCTCGCTCGGGGAAATCTAAATCTTGAAAAATGTTGATATGATTTTCGAATCAAATATTCATTTAAAATTCAATCTGAGAACTCAGATTTGGCATTTACCTACATCTACATTTATCATTTAACGCTGTTTAATTCTGTCTATTTCATAAATTAGCGTTGATTTATCGGTGTGGTTGGTGTGTGCGTTGCATGTAATTACATGTATTTGAGACACGTGCTACGTGGGTGGTCAACTGAAAAATGATTAACTTGTTATCTCTTCTTCCTGTCCATGTCTATCGTCGCACGAGATCGGAAATGAAATTTATAAGAAAAGGTTCTGAAAATTTGAAACTCTGACCCTGACAATATATTCTTGAGTATTTCATACGAAATCCTGCATGCCAATGATTAGAACATCAATTGTTTTTTGTGCATTCGTTTGATTTAACCAATTATCGAATGGATCATTCATCAACGTTTTAACGTTTTAATATGAGCCTTCTTCTGATAAACTTGGCCACTTGATACAATTGGGACTGGAATTCAGATAACACTTATCCACAATGTAGTATCTTGAACTTGACCGTCGATGTAACATAAGTTTTGCAGCTGCTTCTTCTATCAACTAAGCATTCTCTATGAGCTTGCCCAAGTGGATTTAGAGAGTGGATGTGTGCGAAATTGATGGATCTAAAACCCGCGCGAAGCATCGACAGGGAGATGAGAGCATCATGAGAAGATTTCGAAAACGGATGACCTGTAAAACTGCCTATTCGTCTTCGAAAATTTACCGACATTACAAAAAACAACACAATAAACACCCAGAAAATCATCAGAAGTCGTCTTGTTCATCGAAAAAAAACGCTGACGAACATCAAATCGTTTTACCAATATAACTTTTTCCTTCTGATTTGAAACGTTAAGTCCCAGTGAAAAAAAACAGATTATGGAGTCATAACAAACACCCTAGGTGGAGCGGCTGGAAGGAAGTCGCAAAGAGGCAGAGAGAAGAAGAAATACGAAAAATGGCAGGATCCATGTTGAAAATTCGTAAAGACCACTGCTTCTGCCCTAATCTCCAGGTCCTGTCCAGTCACAGTCGTCCGCTCCGGGTCCTGTCGAGTCACAGCCGTCCGCTCCAGGTCCTGTCGAGTCACAGCCGTCCAGTGAAGCTATACCGACACCGAACAGTGTTGATCATTTCATCCTGAAGCGTGATCTAGGTTTGCTGCCGTCGTCACCTGTAACTGATGTTGTACGTTGTGAGGTGGCGCGTCTTGAAACGGAATATTTCCAGAACAAGTGTGGTCCGTTTGAGAAGAAAGATCGCCGCGGGCTTGAGACAAAGGGATCAACACGGTCACTGACTTCAGATTGGTTTTCGATCTCACTGCCGAATGGTGAAGTTGTTCAGCGGACATGGATGTGCTACTCTCCGTCGAAGAAAGCACTGTTTTGTCTTCCATGCGTACTTTTTTCAGGACGTTCAAATATTGACAGCAGCTTTGCTACGACGGGATTTGATCAATGGTGGAAACTAAAACCCACGGGTGAAAGAACACGAGTCGTCGACCAAGCATCTCACAAATTCCATAAAACACAGAGATCTTGTAAAACGCTTGACATCTGATAAAGCTATTGATCGCTTAAACCAGGAACAGCTTCTGAAAGCCGAAAAGAAATGGCGAAGTATTCTCCAGAGACTATTCTACATGATTATCTTCTTGGCGCAACAGAATCTCCCACTCAGAGGCCATCGGGAAAGTCTTCATGATGATGAAACCAACCCAGGAAATTTCTTATCATTGGTCAAACTGATTTCTAACTACGATTCCGTACTAAAAGAGCACGTCATGAATGTCATGAACAAGGTGTCCAAAGTGTCGTACTTCTCTCATGAAATTCAGAACGAAATTGTTGGCATTCTTGCCCAACATATCCGAAATGCTATTCACCAGGATGTAATGGAGTGCAAATATTTCTCAATCTTGTTCGACTCAACGCCTGACATAAGTCGCAAAGACCAGATGAGCCAAGTACTAAGGTACGTGAAAGTTGTTGACCAGAGAGATCAAAGTAGTTTGAAATCGTTTGTCGGTTTCATCGTAGAGGAAGGTAGGACGGTAGAAGATGTTTCGGAACTTATCTACGATGCCATGGAAAAACAGGGTATAGACATGCATTGCTGTGTTGGCCAGGGTTAAGATAATGCTGCTGTTATGAGCGGTTACCGTAATGGAGTTCAAACAACGAATTAAAACTAGATTTCTCTTCCCAAAGCTGAATTCATACCTTGCTCGAACCACTGTTTGAACTTGGTTGGAGTTCATGCTGCTCAGGTAACTCCCAACTCAGTAACCTTCTTTGCAACAATTCAGAAAGTATATGCATTCTTTGCCAATTCCACAGAACGATGGGAAGAAATGAAGCAAGTTTTGCCTCGGGTTGTGAAGCGTGTTGTGGATACCCGCTGGAGTTCTTACCACGAAGCAATTGACGTCTTTAAAGACCAACTATTTCTGATATTTGTGACTGTCTGGAGGATCTATCTTCAACCGATGGTGACGCCGGTATATTGTTTAATTCTATGTCAACTTTTCCTTTCGTCTGTTATATGAATTTGTGGTCTCCAATTTTGACGGCAATCAATGTAGTCCAGTTTTACCTCCAACGCAGCACTCTCACTCTTGATGAAGCAAGGTAGCGAGTTGTCAAGCTTAAGTGAATATCTTCAGCGACAAACGCGATTTCCTCATCACCAATGCAATTTCGGAACGCAGAGAGTGTTGCAGAGAGATAATGATATATATATATTCCAACGAAGAAGAGAAAGACGCAACAAGCAACAGTATTGACGACACTGACGAGATGAAGAAATTCATTCAAAGATGAAATGAGAAGAGAACTTTTACAATGTCTGATAGTAGGTGAAATCCGAATTTGACACAAGATTTGAAAGACATCGTACACTGGCAAAGCGTTTTTCTTTTTTAAGAAGGTCACAAGTCCTGAAAGGCACTGATTTTTCGATTTGGATCAACTGCGCATTTATGAGAAGGAAGTGGATCTTGATGGCATTAAGCCGGAACTGGTTCGTTTAAAGTATCTGCTTCATTCTTGTTTCAGTAAGACGATTTTAACGATCAGAGCTAACGATACGTCACACAACCTCCTCTCTTTCATCGTAAAACATCAGTCTTTCAGGAATCGGTAACCTAATCTTTTGTTTGTCCTTTTGCGAATTTTTGTTTAACAGTCTCGCGTTAGCAACGCAACATTTGTGAACGATCCTTTTCTAAATTGAAAATTTATAAAATCACACTTACGATCGACATGACTCAAGCAAGACTAAATAATTTGTCTCTTATTTCTATTGAACGTCTTCGTTTGAATAATTGTGAGATTGATGAATGCATTGAGGTTTTTGCTAAATGCAAGGCGCGCAGAGTTCAGATTTAGCCTTATCTTACTGTGCGTTGGTCTACGTAATGATTATACCGTTTTCTCTCGAATATATTCTCTGGTAATATTCTGATTTTGCTTTGATGTTAGTACATGCACTTTACCAGTTTCATAATTAGGCTAATGTCACAGCGAGTGATTAAGAGGTTGTTCATTTTACATTTTAATGATCTAAATTTCAAAATATGAATGTTTATGAATTAATTTATAAGCTTAAATATAGTAGATACACGTTCCCCTAAGAAGGAAAGAATCTGTGTATAAATCTTCATAATTTTATTAGAATTGGCTGGGAATGGGGTTCATTGGGGAGGGGGCACTGATAAATGACCCGCCCCGGGCACGAAACGTCCTCGCGCCGCCACTGGTGGACAGCATTCTCGAAAAGCCGTTTTCACGTTTATCTATTCAGGAAAACTTGGACATCAAGAGGAGAGGAAGAGAAACACCAAACTTATCTTCGGAATCGGGAAAAAAGCGTACTTTCAATGCTGCTTTTGGCGAGCACATGCCTTTAATTTTGGGAATCAATTGATTTTAAAATATCCATTTGTGAAGCGTGTCAAACTACTTCTGGCTTTTGCTTCATAGTTAAAATCTAATTTTTCATTTTTTGCCTCCTCATAGAAAATACCCACGAGCCGCCACTGAATTGCTCAAAGAAGTCTTCAAATTTAATACTAACATTCCTCCTTCATTACTATGCGGTAGGCTTATCGATTAGTTGAAATGATTAAAATAATCAACCTCGGTCTTCAACGTTAGTCTTATACCTTGGTCTTCTGAGGGTTGGCACTTAGAACAGGACCTTGCTTTTAAAACTCATAATTATATATTGCTCTACTATCATGAACAGCATAAACATGCAACGTTGTGAAGAAAATAAAAGCAATAGACTAGAGACCAGTAGCGGGTGCAGTTAAACGATTCCCCGAATAATCAGGAATTGAGGGATTTTTTGCAAAGTGAAATCTCAATGAAATTTTCTTGATATGGAAAAAAAAGTTGTCGTGTAACGTGATTTCTCATTCCCACACCACAGTAACTCTCTATGGGAATCCTGTAGGAATGTTGAAGGAATTCTTTTTATGCAATAGCATTAAACATGTTCGCATAGTAGGCCAACAGAAATTATACGAATCATAGACCCCTGCCATGATGACAAAGCTTAGGTAGGGTCCCTAATATTTCACATCTCCGCATTAAAATCAAATAAATTTATTATTTCCCTTCCCGTCTTACAGGTAGGGATCGGCGTAGCCCTTATTCGTACTTCAATCCCTGTAAGCTGGATTGTATGTACTGGAGTAAGTTACTCCATTGTAGTTTAGTATTAATTATTTTCACATGATTCTTCCACTGAGGGTAGTTGTTTAATTTTTGGATAATCCTCCCGTTTCCTGGATCATATAGATTTTTTTTTATACCGTGTCCGTTGTCTTAATTCGATTACTAGGGTAGGGAGGGGGTGGGGAATTAGTGCATGATTTTAACTTACATTTTTTAAGTATGCACAGTCTATGAACTTTAACCTAGCAACAATTGTGCCGTGCAATAACAAAATTGGCTTAAGTCCACTAAAGTCGATTTCTCAGGAGAGGCAAAAAACGGTTTTGGTCTCATGATTTCGAAAATAATTGGCAAATATTATCTGCAAATTTTAATATGTGTCGACCTACATAGGCAACAAATATTGGGTTGCCGTGTTTTAAAGATATGGTTGGTTTCTAATGCCAACCGATAAATTTTTCACTAAGTCATTTTTGTCGTTGCAAGCTGAGGTTATGCCATGATACTGAATTAGTTGCAACTCGAAAGTAGTGATAAGCATTTTCATATGCAGATTTAGCTAATATCTTGCAAACTTCTTAAGTTCTATGGTTTGCATTTAATTGAAAAATCACCATGATTATGCCGTTTGCTCCCCTACTAATGATATGATCGAAGAGGCGGCGAGCGCCTACAACTAGGTTTGATAATGAATGGTTGATAAAGATCAAGAGGAAGCAAAATTGGCAAATAAAAACATTATTGAGATAGGCCTACTTCAAAGTATGCTTAGGTACTGCATGTGTAGCCAAGATTTGAAGAGCAGATTCTTAATAATAGAAGTCTGAACAATTTTGTGATTTATAGTGTTGTATACCTAAATTCCAAAATATTTCAAAATAAAGTAGAGGTATCGTTTTAACATAATAGGGACTAATAATTTTAACTGTTTAAGTAAAATTACTATGTGTCCCACAGTCCAAATTTTATTAGAAAATGTCAACGTTTGTAGAAAAAAATAATAGCGGTCTATAAATCAAAAATATGTTCCATGCTGGACTCTCTATAAAAAACTTTCTGGATCAATCACTAAATTTGAAAAAAAAATTTAAAATTTCAGGAATCCTTTGCGATTTTCGATTCATCGTTCCCTGAGTCGTGTGAGTCGAATTCAGTGCAAAAATAGAATCGCTTTCCTTCACTAAAATTCTCAAGTTGTAACAAATTAGTTGGTATCCTAATATTTAATGAATTGTAATTTGGAAGGATAATGCTGGGCAAAACAGTTAATAATCAGTAACGTCCATAGATTTTCGGTGTACATGTGCCTATTTTAGGCAACGTTTTAAAACTAAACGTTCCATCAATTCACAGCCTACAAGCGTTGAAGTCATTGTCTGAACCCCCCAAAAAAAAAAAAAAAACCACCGGTTTTGTAAGCTTCAATGACTTACGATTCGGTTACGTCATGCCATCGGAGTTCCGACGACTTACAAAATTCGAGCTTGTGTTTTTGTCGACAACGTTGCGATTAGCGAAACAACTTTTCATCATATATGTTCAATGTTACAACACATCGGGTTAAATTCCACGTTAAAATCTAGACGCCCACCAATTGTTCCGTTCACAATCCGCAGCTTGTTGAGAAAGAACTGAGAAACATGAAAGTTAGTACATGTACTTAAGAAATGAACGTTTCGAACTTCGATTTGTTCCTATTGCCTATTGCAATGAACGTTGTGACATGCAGGCCGACTTCTTTCGAACATTAAACTGAACTCTTATGTTCCGGGGAGAGGGTTGGGCAACTGCTACGGACAGATTACTACACTTATTCCGTTTCCAACCAAGCTTCCAGTGATATCAGGTTGTGTAGAGGCTGAGCCATCCAATTAGCAATTTTTCCACTCCCAATAGAGAGAGCTTCATACCATTGTTGCCATATTATTTAGATATTTAAGTACTACATAGAGTACTAATTGTTACTCAGATCATAAGTAATGTTTTACAAACATGAGTAGTTTTCGCCCGCAGCTTTTCCGTAACAGTTTCCTTAGCAAATAATGTAATTTCCGTGCACTCTTTTTAGCGGTCCAAGCGGATTCCGCAAAAAGAATGAAGTCACGAAATTTGTTTAGGCCGTATTTCGCGAAATATCAGGAACATGAACATTTCCGCTCCCGGATTAGGTCAGTAATCCAAAGTCTATATTTCACGAGATTGCAATTTGAATCATTCATTATTCATATACTGCGTTTATTGTGAAAACAGTTGAAATTCAACAATGACGTGGTGCGTTCGAGAACCTCCGTGGACTCGAATAGAAACTTTTATATTCCAGTCAATGTTTCAGTGTCAATTTTACAAGCAATGGTCCATACTAGCACTAATACAGGTGGAATTTCTTACTACTTTTTCCAATATAACTAACTACCTTGACAGCCAATGCACCTTTGCACCCGGTCCACAAGTTCATCGAAGGCCGCGCAGAAAGTGTTCGGGTGTGACAATCCGCTAAAATATTCTTCAACAGGTAGTCGCAGAGCATCTTTTGCTTAGAAAGTGCTTGACGACACTGGCAAATGAAATTTTTCAAGTGTCGAAAAAGAGATAAGTCCCGACAACAGGGCTAAGTCGTGGTTGGTCCCCTGGTGGTGCATCAATGTTTCAAATCCGAAGACCTGCGAATGCACGCCTTGTTTTCGTCAGCGGAATGAATTGGTGAAATTGCCTTGGAGAATCCCAGTACGGCAGATTCCGCCCTATCGACGAGTGTGGCGGACATTTTGTAGAAGGTCAACATTATATCGGCATTGATCTTCACGGGCGTCCATAATCTTCTCGAAGTCCATAAGCACGACACCTTTTCTGTCCCAAAACAAAGTCAGCCCCCTCCCCCTGTGACCTTGAGTCGATCCGACGGGGGGGGGCTTCATCCTTGATGATTCTCCTCCGGAATTTTACACGCTTTACTCTCTCTCTGCTTTCTGGATGAAAAGGTTAGCGCAGTCTGCGTCTTCGGTGAGAATGTTGGAACTTGCAGTCATCTCCATGCCTTAAAAATACTTCAACGCACTCCAAATTGTCGATCCTCATTTTCTCTTGTCAAAAAGTCGCGGAACAAATCTTTGAAGACAGTTCCAAACGCCTACGACTTGATGATTCGAATTGCACAAGATCCAAGCTGAGGTTGACAATGTGTCGATAATTCCTGGAATAGTGATGCTTCTGCCTGTCTCGAATGATTCGGCAAGAATCTCTTGTTCCTTGTTGTCTCCGATCTCCATTGGTCGCCCTACGCATTTTTCATCGAAAAATGATGTACGGACCCACAGCAAATTCCTCGCATCCAACTGTAAACGGACTCTTGGATTGGCTTTCTTCTCCATACCAACACATAGCTAACCAACAATCTCAGCGCCAGTTTCGTCCGCTTCCTTCTCGATAATCGCTCTAATTACTCGGAATTCAACCTTAGCTGTCATATCGGATTTGGGAAATGTATGAATAACAATAGACTGTAGTTAGACTCCATCAATGGTCCAAATTTGGGTGCATTACACTGAAATCGATCGCTGATTCACTGAGGTCTAAACATCTGACTGAAACTAGGTTTAATTTTGTGTCTAGACGCTCATACTGTCAAACAGATGAAAGCGAACCTTGATATCTGTTTGTTTTCTTTTCGATTTTCCCTCGAGTTTCCGAACGCACCCACGTACATTTGACTGAGGTTGCATCGTTTTTAAGAAGGTTATTTACGGTTTTCGAAGAAAATGCCACTAAATGACGAACATTTACACTTATTTTGCAGCAACATTGAAAAAATCATGCACTATGGATCATGTATTCGAGTTACTTAATATCTTCACAAAGACTTTGCTTAAACATTCAAGCATATTTGAGCATTAAGTCTGCTGTCGCACTGTGTTTACTGTGTTTGCAAATGCGTTTTTCCATACATGTATTGTATACTACCTGTCCCACGATTCGGTAGCATGATCATACAGTACTTATCTACCCGCACCAAAAACCACAATTTAAAAACAGCTTCCGCTAGAGAACAGTTTTCAATGGAGGAACCCCCTTTTCCATAGGTCACCGCTCCTCCTTTTAGATAAATCCTGCCTACGTCCTTGC